>JASCIP010000096.1:6115735-6128129 GCA_034783695.1 Sardinella gibbosa | reverse complement strand
TGTGTGACTCACTCCATATAATGCATTATTTAGTCTGGCTGCAGCCATTTTAGGTTTGAATAATTGTTGTGACTCCCCTTGTTTGCAATTTCCATTTACTATGCAACAGCATGGCCCTCCATGCATGCCCCACGAGGAAGATCCCACTCCACATCGCCAGATTTCTCTCTCTCTCTTTCTTTCTCCCGTAGTCCTGCAACTTCCCCCACCCCACCATCGCTGCATGTTAACGCTTCAATTCTCATTGAAAAAGCAAACCCCCCCCCCCCCCCAGGCCACTCAACGGCCTGAACCACTTCAGTGGCAGGAAGTCATAAGCAGTCCAAAGACAGCTCTTGTACAAGACTGACCTATTTAAATGCAGCACATTCCTGCAGAACTGTCTCCTTCTTGCTCGATGCCCGTCTCGGACCTGCTCGCCCGGCCCACCCCACCCCGCGCCCCCCCCCCCCCCCCCCCCCCCCCCCCACCCACACAGCGCCGCCCCCACCCAACCCAACCCAAGCAGTCGCCTGACTGAAACTGATACATCAGTCACGTTACTAAATTAAACAGTTACGTTTATTCACAGTGTTATGTCTCGCTGCAAGGATACAGGTCTAAAAGATAAATTCTATGTTGTTGCCCTAAACTGCTATAGGCTATCCTACCAGCATTTCATAAATTTGAACTCAGATAGATACAGATACTCAGTGAAGCATCATCAATACACAATTTACTGAGTTGCAATTTTGTAGAGTCAGAGGTCGTTATCGTCATGATAAATGTATAAATACATATTGAATATACTGCTCTGACTTCTTACTGGCTAAATGGCTCCAAAACTTTGAGAGTGAGGGCATTTCACTGGATGGATGCAAATGGCTCAACATCTAAAAAGAAAACACAACCTCCATGCATAGACTACATAGGGGGACGTAGTAGAGATCTATATGATTACCATATCTGTATATTAGTGGGCCTGTATATTGGGTTGGGCATTCATAAAGTATGGTATGAAGAACATTCAGTTAGTATTCATACCTCACATACACAGCCTTTCCTATTCTGAAGGGGGCAATGATGCTGTTACAATGGTGGCTGGCTGGCAGCTACTGTATGGCCATGGATCCACCAAGGAAGTCTACCTGATATCAATGTTATGCTGCCATCTAAAGAATAAATGTGGAAATACATTCTATATTTCACCATTGCTTTAAACATGCTAACAATTAATTGTTCATTGTAATGAATAATTCCCTAAACAAAACAAAACGAAAAACATTACAAAAAATGTTTGTTTTTAACATTAGAATTTTGTGGTGAACATTAGAAATGTGGTGTAAGCATAGGTGCACCAAAAACAGACTCATCACTTCAAAGTATATTTACATTTAATCAGGAGAGAACTGCAAGAGGAGGTACTACAGTAAAATAGTGTCAACCTGGTGCATCACATTTTAGGCACTTTGTTTACAAAAATAAACTTGTTTCTCAGACCACAATGAATGTCAACAACCTTTACATGAAATATTACAGTTGTAAATTTGGTTTATCTGGGTGCCAAGTGCAGATCTGACCTCCATGGATTCAGATGAAGGTTAATGGGTTTTAACCTGGGAGTTATGATCATATTTGCAAGATATGCAAGCTAACAGTACAGTACATCAACGGTCAGTTACAGTGATTGTCTTAGGGAAGGGAGAAGACTTATAGGGAGGGGAAAAACACACATGTAACGGAAAGAGTGGAATATGTGGGAGAAATGCATTGTTAATTATAATCAACCCTTACGAGTCCCCGGAATTATATTAAACATACAGCATAAATAAAAACACAAACTTATATAAACAGTGATTTGTGAAAAAAAAGAAGATAAATGGTGGTTGCTCTTTTCTCAGCCCACAACAATTTCACTGCATGACCACTGTAATCTTTTGCAACATTTGCTATGTTAAAACCAGCATATCTGCTTGGGCAATCTGTGGAATCAAACAGTGGTGAATGTTTTAGAATTTCACATTAACGCTTCAGCACAAAAACCTCCAACAGTCATACGATTCTGAGCAAACAAATGCATCTGTAAAATTTGCACCTAAATGTACAGAGTGATTGATATCTTGTCAAGTGGAAATTGATAATTATGACCAGGATTTAAAAAAAAAAATAAAATAATAAAAAAAAAAAATCATGCCAACTGAAACATTACTGATAACAAACCCTAACCCAGTTAAAAACCTTTTAACTGTCATAATTCTTATTCAACAGAAGAGAACTTTGTTTCTTGAGTTAACAGCAAGTTAGCTGTGCCAACAGAACTGCTCTTGATGTGCTGTCAAAATAAATCTATGGAGGCTTTTTAAAAGAAAACAAAACACACAAAAACAGACAATGGGATTTTTCCAACAATGAAAGCACCTTAATGTTGGCATGTACAATTGTGAAAATCTGGTTTATCCTGAGAAAGCCCACGCTAACACATACAAAACGTACAGTTAAAAGTTGCACAGAAATGAATGAAGCACCACAAAGATGACCACTGCAGGGTTTAGAATGACAAGTAATCAGTAACATGTTGTGGATCTATAGGGAGGTCAAGTGTTCCTTGTGTTAAAACAACGCCAGACTACCTTTCACGATGTGAAGGCAGACCACTCATATAGTCTATTTAGTTAAGGTTAAACAGTTTCACACATGGACATCCAGGCCAGCTTTAATGGTTTTGAGGTACACTCAGGCACTGAGACATGAGAAAAATCTAATGGTTAGTGTTTGGTGGGCCCCATGAGGTTTGTTGGACAATGTGCATCTGAGAACATTCTCTTGATTTCACCCAACTGCTAGCTCCTCTTGCAACAACAAGAAAACAGGGGGAAGAGCAATTGCAATCAATATATTTCCCAAAGAAGTGAAAGAGTAGATGTGACTTCAAAAGCAAACAAACAAGTTGAATCGAATGCTAAAATTGTGTATTGCTACTTGTATATGATACTGGGCCCATATGAAGGTTCAGTTTAGAACAGATGCATGGCACCAAAAATATATATATTTAAAAAAACCTTCAAGACATACATCCAAATACAGTGTAAGATCAGGGAAGAATCTTTTTCTGGGCTCAACTGTTTACAACTAACTGTTTCCACAGGAAAGCATTTTATTTCTTAGTCATTTCCTTCCCATACTGCAAGACAAACAAGCCATAAAATGATACTCTTATGGTGGTTTAAAATATAGAGGGCAAAAGATGGGACATACATCAAATTATATACAACACTTTAAAAGGTTCTTTAAGAGGTTCTCTCTTTATGTCTCATGTCAACATTATGTGGGCAATGATCAATTTAAACCATAAAAACTACAATTAATTTTATGTGTTCTCAAAGCAGTTAAAGGAAGATACACAAACTGGATCATTCAGAGATTATGAAATCACCTGAGTAATTTGTGAATAGTCTGCATTAAAGTGACAGACAGCACCCTCTCTTTATACCAGTGATCTCTAAGTTTGCGCACTGTTTAACAAACAGTGTGTCCAGTTTTCACAGTTCACATCTGTACAAACAGAAATGTTTAAAATTTAAATATACAAGGGATTATATACAAATAAATGACTTTTAGGTACCACACTTTTTTTTCTATGCCAATATATCAAATAAACCTTCTGGATGGAGACCTATAGATTAAAAACAATAGATGTTATCTGTCTTTCAAAAAACAAAACAAAACAAAAAAAACTTCTTTGTCTTGTTCATTTTTTTCTCTTTTTTTTTCCTCTTTTTTTCTACAAAAGGACGGCATTTGTCCCAATCAATGGGATCTATAACGGCTTTAAAAAAGTTTATTCCAATCTCTGGTTGCCTCCATTAGATGACGCTGACCATGACCTATCCAGTCCTCTTGGTTGTTGAATATTCTTCCACAGAACCAACAGGAAAAAGTGGACGGCTGCTCTGAGGAGCCGTTGGGTGAGGACTTCCTCACCACCTCATATCGGTTTCTGCTCATCTTTTTCAACTTCAGTTTCAGGATGAACCTCTCTCGAACTGTGCTCCCAAACAACCTGGCCCTTGCACTGCCATGTGGTACGGTGGACTTGGATGGAATGGGCCTCGGACTCAGGACACCAGAGAGGCTAAGCTCAGAGAGGGCTTGGACAGTTCTTTGGGAGAGTGCCACCTTGAGGACATCCCCTTTAAACCTGTTCACAGACTTCATGATGCTCACCACTTCTGGGATGTCCGCATCCGGGTGGTTGAGCACCACTACAGGCTGGTTCTGTCTTGGAACTTTAATATGCTGAAATGCACTGAATGGGGAGAGTCTGAGTGTCCTTTCAACATCCTTGGGTACTGGAGCCCACTCTGTTGGTTCGTCCCTCTCTGACCTACTGGAGAGCCTCCTTGCTTTGGATGAGGTCTCTATCATGTCATCAAACAAGGCCTTCCTCCGCCTCTTTCTTTGGCTCACCCGGGTCTGATTCAGAAGGTGATGTGACTTTTTATGACGGATTACACCATCCTCATGAACCTCTGGCAAAGTGCTGGGCAACTGTGATGGTGGGGCTTGTTGGTGGTTGGATCCAAGTTGTAAGTTTGAAGCTTTCAGTCCAGCTGATACATTAACTAGTGATTTGTTAGAAGACATTAGAAAACACGGGGACTGAAGACCTCCTCCCGTTGCCAGATAGATGGGCTTTTTGCCTAACGAGCCAGGGACATTGGAGAGAAACCTGGTGCCATTGGGGCCCCTGACAATCTTTAGGAACACTCTACTCTTCCCACTTTCATTAGACTGTGTGTTTGAGCTGGCAGTTTTCCCATCTGCATTAAGCAGTATTCCTGATTTGGCAGGAGAGAGGTACCTGACCAGGTAAGCTTGTCGTCCTGTTTGAAGGGGACTGGTCTTGTCTGCTGAATTCATAGGCATAGCCAAGACTGGGCGGGATGACTGCTGGGTTTGAGAACTTGAACCTGTTGAGTCAGCACTAGAACTTCCACTGACTGGGCTAACAGGAAGTGGCCTTTGGAGTAAATAGCATGTTGATGTCCTGTTTGCTGTTTGTTCCCCAGTGGGGGACTTCATAGCGCCTGACAGCAGAATAGGACTTTTTAAAGATGCAGAGTTGACAAGGTAATGCCCACCACTGCTGCTTGTGCCAAGCTGAACAGGTGACAAATGTGCAGGTCCTTTGTCCGCACCACTGGAAGTCTGACCTCCAATGCCAAGTCTGCCACCACTTAGAGTTAATGCAAGCCCAGTTGTTTTGCTTGACCTTTCAATTCCAGGTTGGACATAAGATACATTAATTTTGGATGCAGATGACTTAGTGATGAGTTTGAAGCCAGGCGCACTTTTGAGCTGTACAGGCACAGCATACTGGTTGTCTGGAGTATGGAGAAACATTTGTTGTTTACCCTCCGGTGTCTGAAGGATTTTTAGTGTGGTTTTTGTGGGTCTCACAGAATCATAAGCTACAGCTGAGGATCCCATTCTCTCTTTTTCAAGCTGGTGGTTTATTATAGCTTCTGAGTGCTTTTCAAGTATTCTGCCCAAGACTGCTACATCATTTTTGATACCAGGTCCCTTTTGTCCAACAGATACAGCATCCTCCTCAACTTTATTTGACACAGGTGAGGTACTCTGCACACTAGGTTGTTTTTCCACTGTGTTGGATGGTTCATCAACTGCAGCAATGCATTCATCCACCTCTATGTCACTGTCAGACACTCTCTCAAGTGTAGCTGTGCTATTGTTGCAAAGGTCACCTTCATCTGCACTCACTGATTTACTCCCATCAACCTCCTCCTCTTCACAGTGGCTTCTTTGAGGGGAAGCATCTAGTGTCAAGCTCCAATCAGCCGAGACCCTGGCATCACTGCAGTCCTCTTCATCAACTTCCTCACCTTCGTGAGACTGCCCTTTGTTCAGTTCACCTGACAGAAGTGTTGTGGGCAAACTGCTAGACGTCTCCTTGGAGTAGTTGTGGAAACTGAAGACTTCCTGATTTGGGGAATTTGTTGCAGAATTTAACAAATCACTCTCATCATCTATTACAACAGAGTCTGTTTCTGGAACTGCATGACAGTCAGATTCATCCCAAGATAACGTGAAGGCTTTGGTACCACTGGGTGATTCATTCGTGGTTTTGTCATCTCTGGTAGAATGGTGTTCTTGAGATGCACTACAGTTCTGAGTTCTGCATTCAACTGAAGCTTTATCGCTGCTTTCAGGGGACTCACTCTTGGTGGCTGTAGCACAAGAGAACGGGGGCTCTGAATCTTGATTATCTGGTCGTTGTTCAGAGGTAGGCAGACTATTCTTAGCAATCTTCGGAGAGTTATCTGAATCAGTAGAATCTTTATGAACAGAAACATGTTTGAATATTTGACTACTGTCTACATTGCTATTGGAGGACTCCTTCAAAGAAGTGGGCAATTCAACCACTTCATCAGGTGGAATTGAATGAGAGGTTGCATTTGATGGCATACTTTTGCATATTAGTGACAATGGTATGGAATCAAGAGCAGGACTTGCATTATTGGTCTCATTGACCATAATTCCTTCCTTTGCAGAAGCTGAGAGAGCATCTGGCTCTTCCGATCCACTTGATGGCTCAATCTCAGCTGCACTTGCATTTTTCAGTGTGAGTACCTCCAAAGTAGACTGCAAGATCGTGGCTTTTTCAGTATGGATATCAACAGTTTTGGTCTCCTTTACACTGGAATCTGCATCTATAGTTTCCTTCAAGGCATGGGCAGTCTGAGAAACTGCTGACTCAGTGTTTGTGGCTGACTGTGAATCACTGGTGCTCCCAGATGAATTGCTAGGTGAGGACACATCCATCTTAGAATGCTTGACGTTGTCTGCACCCAACTTTGAGGGCATGGCTTTCTCCAAAAATGACTCAGAAGACTGAATGCAAAGTGAACTTGTGTCATTTTCCTCACCTGGGTGTGATGGCGTGTCTTTATTCTCAGTTTGAACTGAATCCAGAGTTGCAACCTCAAAGGAGTCTGCAGGGGCACCATTGTCCTCATCTGATTCGGCAGGCAAGACCTTGTCCTCGACTGAATTTGAAGTAGTATCCTTAACCTCTGCTATGTCTGAAGTTGGGGTACTATCCTCTATTAACTTTGAAGATTTGCTTTCATCTGAAGTTCTGGACTCAACTGAATCAAATCTGTCAGCGTCTTCAATGGACTCTGATACTGGGGAATCTGAAGATGTGGCCTTGAGAACAAAACCTGGAGGTGTAACTGAAACCTCCATTAAATCAGAGTGAGTTTTCCTAACCTCTATAGAGTCTGATGAAGTGGCTTTATCCTCAATGGAAATCGTTATTTTATCTTTGTTATCAGCTGAATCTGAGATCATGGCCTCAACCTCAGCTGAATCTGAGAGAAGTCTTCTCTCAAGCACAGTTAAATCTGATGATACTGCCTCACTACCGGGGGATGTGAGCTCATTATCAGTAGAATGTGAACATGCAATATTGTCTACAGTTGCCTCAAACCTTGTGCCCTGACAATGAACTGCATCTGACTGAGTTGGCTCTGTTTTGGAATCCGTGTCCATAACTGAGTCTTTGGAAGAATCTGCAGGACAGATGACATTTTCTTCTGAATGCAAGGGCATAGCCATATCACCAGATGAATCTGAATGCACATCTGTTATTGAATCAGATGGTGTGGTTGTAGCTGTAAAGGAATGTGAAGATGCACCAATGTCCCCCTCTGATTCTGAAGGCGAGTTGCTTCCTGTCACTGAGTCTGAATTTGTAGCTTTGCTCAAAGTGGAATGTGCAGTTGGGGCTTCGTTCTCATCGGAATCTGAAGGTCTGTTCAAGTGTGAGGACTCTATAGTTGACTCTAAGGGGTCAGCAAAAGAGAAACTATTCTCAGAATGAATCTCACCATTTGACTGCTGCACAGTAGTTTTTGACTCTTTGGTCATGGAGGAAGCAGCACTTTTACATTGAGAGAAAGGCAAAAAAGAGACATCTTCTAAGCAGTTCTCATGTGGCGAAATGCATTTCTGCTTGTAAAGTCTCCTAGATTGCTCTGCATCTCCAACACTCTCCACCTCCACTGGCAACTCATCATCCATGTCATTATCCACATCAGTACCCTTCATTACTTTTGAAAGGGCATTTGTTGCCCCAGCTGTGCTACATTCCATAGAATCTGGCCTGTGAAGAGAGCCAAGTGGTGAAGACATGACAGAACAAGAGGAATTGTATGATTTTTCTCCATCATCGGAAGAATCTGGATATTTAGGGTCATTAGTGATCTCATCAGTAGACTGAGAGTCCAATTCTTTTTCAACTGTTACTCCCTCAGAAGATGGTTCTTGCTTTGTTGGTATGACTTTGAGAACTAAATGTTTCTTGCCATCTACCATTTTGAAGCCCATGACTTTTGTGGTGCAATTTGGGGGGATGGAGATTTTATTTTTGACCATAAGAACGGTTAATCCATTGCTATTGTTGGGACTGAGGAGACCTGAGCCATGATTACTGTCCGTCTCTGGTGGTTTGGGCTGGGGTGTGGCTGGCGAGGATGGATATGAGCATTGAGGTTCTGTCTTTACAGCACTTTTCATCCACATACTGTTTTCCTTTTTGACTCTAACAGCCCTTTCCAGAAACTGTTGGGTTTCTTCCAAAGTTTTCTCAGGATTGTATAGTCTCCCATTTTGATCCAAAAGACCCACGCCAGGAAGTGTATTAAGTTTTGACATCCACTGCGGCTCTCTGGACCCTCCTGCGACAGGACCTTTCTTCAGCAGAAGCTTGAGCCCTGGAGGGGAGGTCATACACGGGTTCTCTTCCATCATTCTCCACCTGCTCTTCCGGTCATTCTCCTCACAATGGGCTGTAGCCATGTGCTTTGTAAGGTAGTCTTTCCGTGCAGCTCCATAACCGCAAAAGTGACAAGTAAAGGGAAAGGTTGCAGAGTGGACTAAAAGATGCCTCTGGAGCTCTCTTCGTGAAGGACTAACATACTGACATTTAACACATTTGTGCCTTCCCTCATTGTGATAGTGAATATGCTGCACAAATGTGCCTGCATCTCTTGTGGAGAATTCACATTTCTCACAGCGAAATTGGCCATTTTGGCTGTGACACATAATATAGTGTCTGGTTAGCAGGAGTAAGGAGTACTGCACACCATCATTACAGATCTCACATGTGACCTGAGGGTTCCGGTGGCCAATGCGATGGCGCTGAAGGGAGGAGAACTCATTAGTGACAAAACTGCACAAGTCACATGGATAGGTGGGAAGGGTGCCCTTGTGAGATCCCTGAAAATGCTTTAGCAAGTCATTGGGGCTGTAGGTTGTGTCACCCTTGCATTCGGAACAGCAGAAGCTGAGTATCTTCCCAGAGAAAACAGCCCCCTGCTGCATCTTACAAGGTGATTTCTTTGAGGCCTTTCTGGCTGTTTGAGAGTTATCAGTACCTGCCTCTTCAGCGGATGCTTCATCTTGGCCATCCTGGTTAATGCATTGCCCATCAGCAGGCTGTTCAGAGGGCTCATTGGTGGGAAGTTCTCTGTAGTCTTTTAAAGGTTCCACATCTGTTTTTGCCTCTTTACTGCTCTCCTCTTTCTCTGGCGGATCATCGGGCATTGTCACATCAGTCTCCATGTTTCCACTCACAGATTCCTGTCGAAAACACACACACACACACACACACACATTAACTGACTGAACAGGCTAAAGCCCAATAGGATACCTTTAGATTTACTTAAATAAGGCATGTATGGGCTGGCTTGTGATATAATAATAATAATAATAATAATAATAATAATAATAATAATAATAATAATAATAATAAACAGACAAATTAAATGAAGAGCAAACATCTGTACTAACAATCACTTGCAGACACAACAGTAATGTTTTACACATTAAAAGACATTACAGTTAATAGACAGATGACAATTAGCTTATAGACAAAAGTAACTACTATCGTAAATCTTACCTATAGAGGGGATCTTGTGTATGACATGTGCCCTTACAGAAGAGTGTCCTCTAGCGTCTCACTCTACCTTCCAGCTATAACAAGGACAAAACACACAAAAAGTTAGCAATGCATGATACAAATCCATTTCTGTGTGAACAAAGCTACAACCTGTACAGGCACAAATCCATTTTAAATTCATCAACTCATCTATACTTTTCAACCCATCCTGATCCAGTGTTGACAGATTCTGTTCAGTTGAGTATTAATAAGCTTTCCTTTGAGCCTCTTAAATACCTTAAGCCCATTTCAAAAACACACAGACTCCTTATTAACCTTCCATCATGTACAAACTGAAATCAGGCTAAAATTAGGCTGTAAAATCTGAGACTTGCTGGTGGTTTGCTGAAATTCAAGTTTAGTCTTTCTAATTGTCCAATAGGTAGGGGAATAACATCCGCCGAGGTGTCCCGTTATAGGAAAATAATGGACGAGGTAGAACAGTCTGACGGTGAAGCCGCAGCTTCCGCTAAGTCCATTATTTTCCTATATCAGGACACCTCAAAAGACGTTATTCTGCTTATCACTCGGTTGCAACTCATGCATGTAAGCAATAAGCAAGCATTTGAAACACAAAAGAAACACAGTTCACTTTTAAAAGGAGCTGACAACCTGTTCAGTTGCTGTATTATTTTCTTTGGATACTGACCACTGTGAGCTTGATAATCAAGGCTGATTCCATTGCTGCTTGCTAGTTCAGCAGCCGTTTTCTATGGTCGCCACAGTTACCACTCATTCTTATGTTTTAGTGTGGTTTGAATTTCACTGCAACATTATCCTAAAATCGTAACACAATGTGTAACCACAACTTTAAAAAAATTCAACAGTAATCGTGTACTAAATGCAATAAGGTCAAAGGGGAAGAAATTTGAAGGGAACATTCCGAAATAGCCTGTTTGTTCCTCTTCAAACGCCAAGAGTCAGGTATGCCATCACAGAGGCTAAAATCTATAGTTACAGGAAATACATTAGCCTAAACACATGGTACTGTGTTTAAAAGTGAGCCAATTTTTTGTTGTTGTTGTTCAAATCACAGAATTCAAACAATGTGATGAAAAGCTAGGCTTAGATCATTTCCTGTTAATTCTTTCAGTTGCCATTTATAGAAGCCCATGGACCAGTGGCGCTACAGTCAGTGAAGGGCACTCCAGGTGCTACAGTCTCAGCTGTCTTTCAAAATAAATAATGGGTGGTGATGCTCTTTTTAATGACCATGTATATTTTCCCCTTTCTATTTTTGTATGTCTATTTGTATTTTGTTGTACATGACAGATACAGTGTCCTATGTGCTTGTGTACCTTAAGTGGATGTTAAGGTCAACTATCTCATAAAGAATATCACCTGACACAGTGGTAGTAGGTGGTTGTGGAAGAACTGTCACGTATCAGGCATGATATTGGAACATAGGATGGGGAGTATTTATATCAGAGCTAACCCAGCTTACAGAAAACTTCATGATTACAAACTGCCTGTCAAAAATAAATTCTGGTCTACAGCATGTCTTATGATGTCGGAGGGTGAGGTTTATGAGACACAGGTAGTTTGCATATGCTATATCAGGACATTGATTTTCCATCTCTTCGGAAACATCAATAATAAGATGGTGGAATGTATATATCATTAACAGCCGGCTAGATCAACCTCTTGAATTTCTACAAGAGCTTGAGGCTTTAGAGCCACAGCTGTTACATAACAGAGTATTTTGTAAGCGGTTCAAAAATACACTGGAACTGATTTGTTGTAACAGACATGATGGAAACCACTGCTGACTTGTCTGTTATGTTTCTAATTCATAGGTTAACCCATAAATAGTCTATAGTTTAGAAGTAGGACTTCATATTTAACTTGTTTTGTTGAGTTATCTTTACATAACATTAATTGAGAAACAGCCTACAAATAAAGTAGAAACAGCCTACTGTTTCAGCTTTTATTTCAAGTGAATAAAAAATGTCCTTACTCCAACAGCCTTAACTGAATCAACTTCTTATTTTCTTTTTTTTCTTCAGGAACCCAAAGCATTCAGTTCAAATGTTGCCACACATGCAAGTACTTCAAAAGCTATACTACAACCATCCTGTTACTACTGCTTATGCAAGACTTCAAAGTCCAGTTTGAGGTTTGCATTGTCCAGCCCATTCTTCCTCCCCAAAGGTCAAGCAACGAGTGGGTTTAGCGCTCATCTATCCTGAATATGATATTTAAGTATCCCGGCTTCGTGTTTGCACAGGTAGGCCTAAATACTTTATCCTGAATTCAGTATCCCCAATATTATTCTGGGAGCTGAAAAATCGGGACATGCCGGGCTAGGTGGAATAGGCTAGAAATGGGGATGCAGTAGCACGCAAATCTTAACCCGGTTTCTGACAGTTGCTGAGTGTGATGGGATGTGCA
>JASCIP010000096.1:4451625-4472504 GCA_034783695.1 Sardinella gibbosa | reverse complement strand
TCAGAATTAGTTTTGTTATCACCATCCGGAGGTCTGTATCTTCATTAAATTGCCAAAACAGCAAGTGATGATGTCATAGTAGCTCCGCCAGTCACGTTATTTCCTGAATTCAACTGGCTTGTTTTGCTCATAGCTGCTAATAGACAGCTGATAGCAAAGAACTCTTGACTGAAATGGAAATAGCACTACCGTAGGAACTAACACTAAGTGAATGGGAATGAACTATGCTAAATGTTAACTAGGCTACTAAACCTCCAATGGCATTAAAATGCAAACTGCAAGGTTTTCCTCCAAACTGCTATTGTGCACGCAATAAATTGCTATTTTAACACTTGCTGCAGTTATTTTTTGTGGCTGTTGTAGAGGGAATGTAGAAAGATTAGGTCCTCGTTTTTCTTCTCTTCGGCTATGTGCATGTTGCAGCTTGTTTCTCTGTGGTCTTTAGGGTTAGCCCACCAGACTATCAGTCATATCAGCTGTGTATTGGAATTTTGTAGAACATTCTCACTACATCTAAATAATCCTCACGTGTCGCGTTCTGCATTTGCGCAACTTGCTTATTCATTTATTTTGCCAGCATCAAAGTAACCCCAACGGAATTGCCTATTATCCCTTCCTGGTGCACACATGACAATACATTATTGATGACCTTGACCAACAGGGCTATTGCTTGATTCCCACCAGATATCTCCTTTAAAATCCCAGTATACGCCCTGGACCTGCATGCTGCAGCAGTCCAAGTCTATCCTCTCACGCTCACATGCTAAATGCCACAGTCCGACTCCAGTTTAAAGAGAACTTCAGCACAGAACTGGGAAGACTAAGGTTGCTGAAAGGACAGAGTATCAGTGTTGCATAGAGTGAAACGTGTGCATGGAAAGTAAAGAACAACCATCCAGATATTTCAGATAGTCTGTCATTTCTCATTTCATGAATAGAAATCTTTCTTGTTGCTTGAATGGGGCCTAATTATGACATTTTCACTGTCCCAGTAATAACTTATCGTGGAAGCATATTCAAAACATTTGCATAATTATTGCAGTGTCATTATGCTTCAGCTGATCAAACAGTATTGGCTTTGGCTAACTGTATCAGAAAGATTTGGCCAAATCCAAGTCTTCGATTCAGTGCACCCCTACTTCCTGCCTGCCCTCTCTTGTCATAACACACATGAATAGATGAACAGATTGTGAAAGTAATTGTTGTAGCGCTGCAGCTGAGGCCTAATGAGCAGAGTGCTGTGTGTGCATGTAGGAATTATACTTTAGAAACTCTGCACATACAGTAACAACAACAAACAGGGTTCCCACTGGTCATGGAACTTCAGGAAAGCCATGGAATTTCAAAAGAACCTGGTCCAGACATGGGCAGTCAGGGAATTTGATATTTTTTATGAACAGGACAAACCAGTAAATCTTAGAAATATCATGTGGTACTCCCCAAAATGTGTTCCCATGCTTTCTTCATGGTCTTTATCATGATGATGATTAACTTCTCTTATGCCTCTCATAACCTACTAAATTCTGCTTTTTAGTCAGGGAAAGTCAGGGAATCCTGTAGGAAGTCATTTCTATTCCTCTACATATTGTTTCATCAAAGGTTCTGTAAGTGAGTAAGTTTTTATTTCTTTACTTTATAGTATCACCCTTGACAGCAATAAGCTGTATCCAGCTGTGGAATACCCAGTTCCTGCAGGAACTACTCCGATATCCCCATACATTTCCTGGGACCATTCCCAAGTATGGGATGTGCCCAAAGCTGAGGACTTCCCATCGGGCTCAGGAGGATCCTCTTCTGCCGTAGTCTACAACATCGGTGAGAGTGCATGATGCATACACTACACATTACCATTGCTCTCTTAAATGTGCTGTCTAAACGACAGAGGTCAGTGTGTTTTATATGTGTCAACCCTGATGAAATATTGTGTGGAAATTTGGCAGAACAGATTTGCACTGATCAGCTCAGTGAAATGTTACTGTGATAATAACAAGAAATATATATATATAATATTGTCTATTACTTGCTAATATTGTTATTGTTCAGTAGAACAGGCTCACCTCTGCTGGGGTTTAGGGTGTACCCTCTGCACCAGATAGCCAACAGATTAGTCCCACACTGAGAAAACAAAACATGCATAAAAGGATCAAATCTCAATGTTACTAAGGTACTGTAGAACACGGCAGGCCTCTCATTCCGTACCACCACAAGCACCTGAATAGCCATCTTTGTTGTAGGCATTTAGCCTCTCCCCTGTTTGACTGAGATCTGAACACATTCCACATGTTTATAAAAAAGGGCAGAAAATGACTTTGTTCACACCAGCCAGGATAACATCTTTGCCATAAGCGCATCAGCAGGAAGTGTTGTTGCAAAACTACTAAACTAACTAAAGTGTGAATCTTGACATATTTGCTCTAGAAATAATATGCATGTTTTGTAATCTTTCAAACAGACATGAACCCTGAGTCTCCAGATTACTATTTGGGAGGCCACTGCATTGATGGCCGTGTCCTCTACCCTGCCACGGGCTACTTGGCGCTAGCCTGGAAAACCCTGATCAAGAGCTTGGGAACAGTGATGGAGCAAACCCCTGTGACCTTCCAAGATGTCACCATTCATCGTGCCACCATCCTTCCAAAGGAGGGTGAGACTAACAGCTTCTCTCTATGATGTATTGTAGTGTAGTCCAGGTACAGTGGGCCAGTCCCAACAAGGTCTAAAGACACATGACCACACATGAGTGCTGTTACTGTTACTGACACATATATGACCTCAGTGCTGTTACTGTTACTGACACATACTGTATACAGTATGACCTGAGTGCTGTCACTGTTACTGACACATATATGACCTGAGTGCTGTTACTGTTACTGACACATATACTGTATGACCTCAGTGCTGTTACTGTTACTGACACATGACCTCAGTGCTGTTGCTGTTACAGACACATATATGACCTGAGTTCTGTTCCTTAACTGTTTGCAGGCTCTGTGCAGCTGGAGGTGAGGTTCATGCCGGTGACCAATCGCTTTGAGGTGTCAGAAAATGGCAACCTGGCTGTCAGCGGTGAGTCCTAATCAAACACATCTGTTTAAAGCACAAATATCCCTAATTAAACAACAATAGAGGATTTGGTATTGATTGTTCGCCTCTATAGGCAAAATCTGTCTTCTTGAGGAGGCTGCTTTGGACTACTTCCACTCTCAGCTGAATGAAGTTGTGAAAACTACGAAGGAGAAAGCCAACCTCAAGTCTAGTGACATCTATAAAGAGCTGCGATTGCGTGGTTATGACTACGGCCAAACCTTCCAGGGCATCCTGGAGTCTAATAGTGCAGGTCTGTTCTTAATGCTTGAGACATTTCACATGAATCAATTGACACATTAATGGAGATACTGTTGTTATTATTATTGTTATTATTATTGTTGTTATGCTGTACATGTATGTTGAGTTTAATTATAAATAATAAAAATGAATAATGAATTACTGTATGTTAACCAGAAATTTGGTTATTCATTTTTGTAAGCTTCTGTCATCTTTCTTTTGATGTCATAGGTGACCAGGGGAAATTGGAGTGGACTGGAAACTGGGTTACCTTCCTAGATACCATGTTGCAGATGATTGTCGTTGGTCTGTCTGGCCGCAGTCTCCGGCTGCCTACACGAATTCGCTCAGTGTCCGTGGACCCTACATGGCATGACAAGTTTGTACATGACTACAAGAATGATAAGAAAGGTACACAAACAAAATATCAAAATGCTTTTTTTCTGCATGTATCAATATAGAATTAATTTTGTTATTTGATATAAAGTTATTTTTCATAATGATTAATGGACTGTAGCTTATGACTTCTTGCCCTGCCAATGCCCATGATTGATTGATAGCAACACTGATATTAATTGACTGCATTGGCAGAGTATGTTTTAAAGTCTGAAAAGTTACATTTATGCATGCTCACAAGCTCTGAATAAGCCCGTTTCCATTGCAAACATTACCGGGGTAATTTGCCTGGCTGGGTGTGGCTGTGTAGAGGGGACACGCCTACAGTAGAAATGGGTCATTTATCGGGGAGATTTTAGTACCTTTCTGAAGCAATATAACTCGACCCACTGGCCAACAAACTTTTATCAAAGCCTGTTTACTGTATTAAATTAGTTACTAAAATATTAGTTATATTACCAGTATATAAAATTCTCTTCTTTTACTGTGGATTGGCCCAAGTGGACGGGGTGACTTGTGGCCTACAGTAATGAGTCTGTTCAAGTCTTAGTTATACTGAGTTCCTGTGGCCTACAGTAATGAGTCTGTTCAAGTCTTAGTTATACTGAGTTCCTGAAAGGCGCGTTGCCAGAGCTGTGTTTAGTTGTGAGTTGTACTGTGGATAAAGGGCTTAGAGATGTCTGCCTCATTGACTGTGTCCTCAGCTGTGGATGTGTACGTGAATCACTGCCTGGACAACATAACCGCTGGAGGGGTGCAGATCTGTGGCCTCCATGCCACCGTGGCTCCACGCCGCCAGCAACAGCAGAGCCCCCCAACACTGGAGGAGTTTGTGTTCATCCCCTACTTCCAGAGCGGCTGTCTGGAGACCAGTGACAAGCTCCAGAATCAGATGAAGGACTGTAAAGGTAAGCAATCACAGTCTAAGGAGCTTACATTCTCATGATGAAAATAACATATGATAATAATAATAAAAGCCTATAATATGTACTTCAGAGTGAAATAAATAATGAACTTTGGAAGATGGCAATCAGGGTCCATTGCCAATTGAAAATATTCTCAAACGGTAAAGATATTCTGGCATTTTTTAGTCATGTAGTGTGCTAGTTTTAGATGAAATCTTCAATAGCACTACTGGACATTGAAAAAAGCTGGGTAGCATTAAGAGTTTAAGGAAGATATTGACCCCAAAAAAATACCCATCCAGATTGACTTCATTTGGTGTGTTTTTTTTCTCTGTCCGTCTGTCTGTCTTTCTGTCTGTCTGTCTGCATGTGTGTGTATGTTTGTGTAGTCCTTATTAGCCGTCTGCAGGGCAAGCTGCAGCACCAGGGGGTGAAGATCTCCATCCCAGGCCTGGAGAGTGTGAGTGAGACTCATCTGACAGACACTGCGTTTGAGGATGGGCTGCTTAGGCTGCTGTCCGTGCTGTGTGGCCTGGAGCTGAACGGCAACCTGCAGTCTGAGCTGGAGCTCACCGTAGAGAAGGAGCGCGACTGCCTGCTCACCGACCCTCTACTGAATGGCCTGCTGGACTCCCAAGCATTGAGAAACTGTCTGGACACAGTCTTGGAGAACATCACTCCTGGAAAAGTTAAAGTGCTTGAGGTCAGTGAACATCTTCATCTTCCTTCCCTTCATTCTAAAGTTTTAAATGGCATTTGAGACATTCCCTTCTTGATTTGAAAATGTAGTACTATAACAAACAATCAAGTTTGAAATATGGCCCGTTGCTGATGCTGCCTGCAACATCCCTACATAGATGTAGAACTGCTCAGTATACAGCTAGAGCATAGTATAGTATAGAATATACTGTATATACAGTATGCTGTAGTATATAAACTCTTCCTGTGAGTTAAGGAGTTGGAGTTGAGTTAGTGCTCATCATTGTTCACTCTGAGTAACTGGTTACGCTGGCTTTTCCTTGTTCCCCAGGCTATGTCTGGTGAGGGTCGCGTCTTCAGCCGTGCTGCTGACCTCTTGAACATTCAGCCCATGTTGAGTGTGGACTACACGGCCACCGATGCATCTGCCGATATGATGGCTTCTCTTCAGAACTCCATGGATGAGCTGGGGGTCTCCACAGCTGTATGGGACCCCAGACAAAGTGCAGCCACTGGAGCTCTGACCAAGGCTGATCTGGTCATCTGCAACTGTGTCTTGAATTGCATTTCTACAGTGGAGCTGCTGAGCAACCTGGCCTCGGCCACCAAGGAAGGGGGCTTTGTGTTAGTGCACACACTACTGAAGGGAGACACCCTGGGGGAGACACTAGCCTTCCTCACCTCTCAGAACAACCAGAAGGGGCTCATGACACAGGTACAGCACAGGGAAGAAAGCCTCCATACAGAATGCTGAATGGCATTTTTGTCTGCTTCATTAGTGGTGTATGATTTTAAGGGTATTAACTCTTAAAGCAAGAGAAAGAGAGGAATATTCATCAATTTGGTTTAAATTAAAACTTTCAGAGTAGTCCCCAACTCAGTTTGCAGTTGCTTGCATCTGTCTCTTTCCTGGCAGTTAATAGAGCTGTACCAATGTGCAGCTTCAATATAAAGCTTGTTCCACAAATTTTGTGTTAGAATTAGTTGTTTGAAGCTCCTATTGAATTGACCTTGTATGAATGTAATGTGTGGTGGAGGTGTATGAATACTTATACTGTAAGAGTTTGTAACTGCCGATGTGTAACTCCCGATGTGTTGGGATCTGTCTGCAGGCTGAATGGGAGAAGTTGATTGATCAGGCTTCTCTGATGGTCGTCGCTCAGAAGAAGTCCTTTTATGGCTCCGTTTTGTTTCTTTGTCGCAAGCGGACCACAAGCAAGCAGCCTGTCTTCCTGTCTGTGGATGACATGAGTTACAAATGGGTGGGAAGCTTACAGGTATGGAAGTAAAAACTAAAGCATTGCATACCGACACCTTTAACTGACGTTTTTCAGTGCTGGACCAGGCTGTGCTGCACACCTCCATTGTCCAAAAAGCCACACTGGGCTCTCGTGCATGAGAAATGACCTCAGGGTCCTTTGTTAGCTGTAGACGCTGTGACACACAGCATGTGCTGTATGGAGGGGAGGAGAGGAGTTGGTTCATTAATGAGGAAGCCCATGTATGGGCATCGAGTGTTGACCGTTTGCACATGTGCTCTGCAGAGTACCTTGGCTGAAGCCTCAGACAGCCCCTTGTGGCTCAGTGCCACTCAGAGTCACAGTGGAGTGGTTGGGATGGTCAACTGCCTGAAGCAAGAACCAGGAGGCAACCGTGTCAGGTGATGGTCTGCATTACTGCTCTTCATCCAGAGTGGAGGCTCACGCGCAGTTTCTAGCCAGTCTTTGAACCAAGTCATGAACAGTGCTTGAAATGGGCCATAATGGAATGGAAAATTAGATATTTTGCCCTGGGAAATTATCATTTCATTTAGCCCTTCATTCAGATTAGGCCTACATGTATACTGTACTTCTACAGTATGTTGGTTCTTATTCTGTTTCTTGAATCCTTGTGGGTCAGTTGAGTGCTGATGAGCTACTGTAAGTATTTTAGGATTAGGATGGGTTTTCAAAATGTACTGTATGTCTTCATCTGAATCCACAATTGAAAAAAAAAAAATCTCCTGATAACCCGCGTCGCTATATTATTGGGTAGGCATAAATATGTTATTGCTACTGTAGGAAGAATGCCATAATTAAAATAGTTTTTGAACCAACGCATTGAGAAAAGAATTGTTTTTTTTTTCTTTCACAGTATGGATGTTAAATGTCAGGAAATTAGAGTTCCAACACTGATTTTCCCCACTTCAAGCACTGCTGGGTGATTTCATGAAGATAGTTGTTATAGCCCTACAATGTTACTCTCTTATATAGTGTAGTGATGTGTACTGTAATAGTGATATCATATTGAATCTTGAATAAAATGATGATGACCCATTAAGTGCTGTCCAAGTGGAAGTCCCATGCTGAGTCTGTTCCCTTGTATCTTTGGTGTGCCCAGGTGTGCGTTTGTGTCCAACCTGAGCGAGGCCTCCACCACTCCCTCTCTCCTCCCCGCCAGCAAAGATATGCAGCCTGTGATGGAGAAGGACCTCACCATGAACATCTTCCGGGACGGCCAGTGGGGGGCCTTCAGGCACCAGCTAATCTCACAGAGTGGGTAGCCTGTCCATTCGCTTGCTGTATCTGCCATTCACAGCTCTTCTCAGCACACTGCCAATGAATGACCATGGCCTTGAGTGCTCATCGTCTCGTGTCACTACTAAGGCCCAACCCAACCGGGAAGCTTTAGCATGAATCAAAGACATACAGCTAATCAAAGATTATACAGTATATATCCCTCAACGGGACTGAATAGCCTGTGACCTTTACTGTGTGTTTTGGGACTAATGGTCTCTGCGGTCTGCCTGTGTGTGGGTGTGAGCAGAGCTGGAGGAGGAGCAGACAGAGCACGCCTATGTCAATGTGCTGACCCGTGGGGACCTGTCCTCTCTGCGCTGGATCACCTCACCCCTCAGATACTTTGTCCCCTCCAACCCCAACGTGCAGCTGTGTCAAGTGCACTACGCCTCCCTCAACTTCCGTGATATCATGCTGGCCACAGGGAAGCTGCCCCCAGACGCCATACCTGGTAAGAACCTCCCCCAGCTGCTTACCGTACCTGGTAAGGACCTCCCCCAGGTGGAGCGCAGTAATTAGTCATCAGTTTTTTCTTGGTGATGCCACTCCATGTTTAAAGAGCCATATCTCAGAAACCAAACAAGATACAGTATCAAGAATTTTTTCTGGTTTCTTCTAATAAGACATGGAGGAATGTTTGGACCAGAAATCAGGAAAAACTGAGGACCATGGTGTCCGACCCGTTCCAACTGATATGGAATTGCCCTGTTATGTCTTCTGGTATTAAAAGACATATCCATATGTTCAAAAGAATCCTTCTTGTCTAATACTTTATTCCACTTCTTTGTTTATTATTTGCAGGTGACCTGGCACTGCAGCAGTGCATGTTGGGAATGGAGTTCTCTGGGCGGGACCCGAGTGGGCGCCACGTGATGGGCCTTTTACCCGCTAAAGGCCTGGCCACTAGTGTGGATGCAGACAAACGCTTCTTATGGGACGTGCCATCCAACTGGTGAGGGAGCACAGACAATGTCAAAGAAACCTACTGTATGATGTAGTTTGTTTCCTTATGCAATATTATGGAGCTATACTGTAGTGTGCCCACTGGTGTAATATTACTGAACAGCAGAGTCAAACTAGATCAGACAGATATATTTTATTTATAAGTTCATATTTTATTAACGCAGCTAATGTGTTGTGTTGACAGGAGCCTGGAGCAGGCGGCATCTGTGCCAGTGGTGTATGCTACTGCCTACTATGCGCTGGTGGTGCGTGGCCGCTTGAAGCATGGAGACAGCGTGCTCATCCACTCCGGCTCGGGTGGGGTGGGCCAGGCTGCTATCACTATCGCACTCAGCATGAACTGCCAGGTCTTCACAACCGTGGGTGAGGATAACCACACCGTATTTAAGGCGTGCTGTAAAACAGCGGGAGAACTGTTCTACAGTATGGCACAGTGACTCAGCAAAAACATTGAGTCTTCTTTTATTTGTGACATGCAGTTGTAAAGCGAATTCAACTATAGGGTACAAATGTTATCTAGCCTAGAAATCTAGATGCACCCTTGTGGTAGCAAATAGTTATGCTCAGCAGTTACACCTAGCCATGCACCATAGATCTCCCATTAGCCTTGCCAAGGCATGGTTACACCAATCACAGTGCTCTTATCTTTGTAGAGTTGTTGGGCAGGCTTAGCATGATGACAATAGGGCTGCAACATCAAAGACATATTGAATCATGTAGCCCACACATAGGCATAACTGTAAAGGAGATAGTAACCTACATTTACCATAAATTCAAGTTAAAGACTAATCATTTAGATGTATCATTTTAAAATTCAACAGGCAAAACTAGTCAAAGAAAGAACAGTTTTGGAAAATTGAAAATCTCTGACTGAGATCTGACTGAGCATCAAAGAAATTGCAACAAACTATAATGTACTGCAAAATGCATTGCCTTCTATCTTTGTTACCTTTGTAATGTAAGTTCTGTGATGTTGTGCATTGTAGGGTCTGGAGAAAAGCGTAAGTACTTACAGGAGCGATTCCCCCAGCTTGCTGATGCCTGCTTCGCCAACTCCAGAGACGCCTCTTTTGAGCAGCACGTCCTTCAGCACACAAAGGGAAAAGGTGAACACGGACTCTTTTCCATGCAGGAATCATGGCAATGAGGGAACTTTTCTGAATTTGCAACTGTCCAATACTCTATATCCTAATGTATGTCTTTATTTGTATCATTCAGGGGTGGATGTAGTTTTGAACTCTCTAGCAGAAGAAAAGTTACAAGCAAGTCTGCGCTGTTTGGCACGACATGGACGCTTCTTAGAGATCGGCAAATATGACCTGTCAAACAACACTCCACTTGGTGAGTTTGGACTGTCGTGGAGATGAGTCACCAAACAGATGTGACCTACTGTAACATAGATCTCAAACTAACCATCATAAAGGCATCAAGAGAGAGTGGTGAAGGGGTGAATGGGGTGTATTTAGCAAAAGCAATAAGCCTGTGAAAAGGCTGTTCACCTGTATGAAAGTGATGCTTGGGCTTGAAGTGTTCCCTTTCATGATTAAATAGTGCCAAGAGTGTAGACGTATGGAGAGTCTTAGACAAAGGGCTCATATCCACTGCTTCACTGTGAACTTTTTCACACCCTTCCACCCCTGCAGGCATGGCTCTGTTTTTGAAGAATATCTCTTTTCACGGGATCCTTCTGGATGCACTGTTTGAGGAGGGAAACCGGGAATGGGTAGAAGTCTCTCAGCTCCTGAAGCAAGGCATTGCCAATGGAGTGGTACAACCACTTCGGACAACCGTTTTTCAACGAAGTGAAGTTGAAGATGCCTTCCGGTACATGGCCCAGGGCAAGCACATTGGAAAAGTCCTTCTACAGGTTGGAACACACCTTCAACATTTCTTTGCATCTGAGTCAAATGAATTTTTCTGAACGTTGTGAAGGATCTATTGTACTGTTGCCTAAGGCAGTGATTGGAATGGCATCTCCCCCTCTGTAAGGTGTGCCCTGAGGCAAAGAGCAGAGCTGCGTCTCTCCAAGGCACTCCTCTCTCCATCCCGGCTATTTGCCGCACATTCTTTCCATCCTCATCCTCTTACATCATCACTGGTGGACTGGGCGGCTTTGGCTTGGAGCTGGCCCATTGGCTGACAGAGAGAGGAGCCCGTAAACTGGTGCTCACCTCCCGCTCTGGAATCCGCAATGGTAACTACCTGACCACAATGAATAAATGTCCATCGGGAATTTTTCAGATAGTATTATTTTCTTCTGTAACACTGTCTACAAGGCTGTGCAACTCCCATATAATTTTTTTTAAGTTTTACCTATAGCTTCATACATAGTTCATACATTTACTTTATCATTGAATCATTGAAAATTAGAAAATCACTACAAATCTTTCTTCATCTAAAGAAGATACTTCAGATACATTGTTGAACTTGTTTGTTTCATTAGGAATTCATTTGTTTGTGTGTTTGTGTGTGTTAGGATACCAAGCCAAAAGGGTTCAAGAATGGCAGGCCATTGGTGTGGAGGTGTTGGTCTCCACGTGTGATGTCTCCACTCTGGAGGGGACAGAGAAGCTTATTGCTGAAGCCTGCAAACTTGGACCTGTAGGAGGAGTGTTTCACCTTGCCATGGTAACCACTATTCTAACTGATATTCTGCCTTCAGCACTAATAGTTGTTTGACTATAATCACTTTACAATCAGCTTATTGGAGGAGCCTCATAACACAACGCAATTTAATGTGAGCCGTTTTCTGTACATAAAGTGGTTTACGGTAAATTACTAGGCAAAATCACTTTGCTAATTTGAGACTACAGTATGCCCTTGAAGCTAACAACAAGAACATTGTATTATGTAGGTCTTGCAATGGTTGGCACATTGCTGTTTGAGGTAGCAGCATTAGAGCCCTTTTTGTGTGTTAGTCAGTGTGTTTGCAAATTGAATGGACACATAATGGATGCTATTGCACTGAAGAACAGAAGGGAAGTAATCATATATTTATTTTTCTTAAGGTTCTGAAAGATGGAATGTTGGAAAATCTCTCTTCAGAGCATTTCCTAGATGTCAACAAACCAAAATACCATGGAACAATCCACCTCGACAGGTACCCATGAGGAGCTGTTTTTTGTTATTTGTTTGTATTTGTTTTGGCACATCTTGAGAGGGGTTCAGACATTTTCACAGATTTTCAAGTAAATGCAAGCAACATATAGTTCGTAGCCAGTTCAATCAGTATTTCAGGGCTTTTATTATAACTAAATACTGATATAATAACTTGAGTAATTGTTTTGCATCTTGTGGGAGTTTTATGAATATGTTGGGGAATGATATGGAAGAAGATGTGTGGTGAACTATAGCTATTGATGAAATGCTAGGTGGTGCTGTCATTTACAATGAGACACAGCATGTGATATTTGTGGCACTGGCATGTGTGTCTTACAGGACTTCATACAGGATCTTTGTCAAGAAGCATTTCATAGCAGGCAAAATTAGTTTAATGTGTCCAAACACTTTCATATTGAAGTAATATAAGCATAGAGGCCACATGTTGGGGACAGTTAGCCATGACACACACATGACACAGCTCATGGGGATTTGGTAGACGCTTCTCAGTAGTTTCAGAATGATGAATCACAGAGGTAGTCAGGCCTCCTGATCTCTTAATGTTGATTGACAGTCTGCTCAGCAGATAGTTGTCAGAAGACTGCAGAGGTCAAGTTGTGTAAACTTCTAGTTGTTAGAAACAATAAAGCCTTTCCCATCTGGTCTACTAGATGAATGACTGGTATGGGGAAAGGCAGAAAGGTATAGCAGTGCCCTCTGGTCTATTCCACATTTCAGTATGCACTCATAATGGTGACATGCTGATGGTGAGGCCAGAGCAGTAATGAAATGTAAATGTGCCGTAACTGCAGACTCATGATCCCAACCCCAAGAGAAAAGACCAAACATGAAACAGGAAACTGGACCCATATAAATAATTAAGGCACTGCCTGTCCATTTTACATAGAACGGTTTTCACAGTTAGTGTATATACCTGCCACAGTTTCATAAAATAATGACACATCAGCAATAAGGAATATAGATAAATAATAATATGCCCAGACCTATTAATTTTAGAATGTACATAAAATAGATCTCTGACTTGAATCATCGTAAAACCTTTTTTCTATCCATTGCTGAATGTTTGACAAGTTTCTTTGTTCTTCCAGAATGACCAGACAGCACTGCCCGGACCTGAAGCACTTTGTGGCCTTCTCGTCTGTCAGCTGTGGCCGCGGAAATGCTGGCCAGAGCAACTACGGCTTTGCTAATTCAGCCATGGAGCGTGTCTGTGAGCGCCGCCGTCACGATGGCCTCCCTGCCCTCGCCATCCAGTGGGGTGCCATCGGAGATGTGGGCATCGTGCTGGAGACCATGGGGGACAATGACACGGTAATCGGGGGCACCCGGCCCCAGCGCATCTCCTCCTGCTTGGAGGTGCTGGACAGGTTCCTGTGCCAGGCCAGACCCGTCATGTCCAGCTTCGTGATGGTAGAGAAGGTGATGGCAGCCAAAGGAGAAACTGGGGGGCAGAAGGACCTTGTGGAAGCAGTGGCACATATACTGGGTCAGTATTCTAGACTAGTGTAAATGAACCATTAACACGCTTTGCTGTGGCATTGTGTTTACGGTTTCGTATTTCTGCCTTCCTCTTACTGTAGGTGTGCGTGATGTGAACAGTCTGAATGCTGATGCCTCACTTGCGGATCTCGGGCTGGATTCACTGATGGGTGTGGAGGTGCGGCAGACTCTGGAACGGGACTATGACATCGTCATGGGAATGCGTGAGATTCGGCAGCTAACCATCAACAAGTTAAAGGAGCTGTCGTCTCAGCCGGGGGAGAAGGAAGGTGTGTGAGGGTCATGCTCATGGAAGCGCTAACTTTTGTTGTGATTTTGAAATGTGACCCAAGACAGACATACCCACCTTTGTGTACAAACATGCTTAGCTCCAGTCAGAACTCTCCATGTAGTTACTACTGTACCACTGTACCTAATTAGGTAGATACACTATAATAGCGACACTGTAAAATGATGTGCTATAGAAGGGTAATAATTAATAATCAAATGAATAATAAATCATGACCACTATAGTGTTACAGCTACAGCTGCAAGTCCAGAGACAGAAACTTAGAAACAGTACACTTTGTCAGTTCACTCAAATATCCCAGAGATTCTGACCCATAAAATGAATGCATGCCAAATGAGTATAGATGCACTCAAATGACACTTTGAGATATTTGAGAGCAATGTTTCTCAGAGTTGCCCGACCTACCTCTACCCATAATGTTAGAGGTGTCATTATAACACTTCCATGTTGTTATTGTCTGTAGACTTGCACTTGTTCTCTTCCCCTCAGTTAAATCTAGTGGAAGGCCTGTATCTGTTACCAATGATTTCAGTTCTCCTATTTGGCTGCTGTATGTAATGTGTCTGTTTTCCCCCAGAGTCACGGCAGCAGTCATCAAAGAAGCTCAGCGCACAGGACCTGCTGGAGTCAGATCCTAGTTTGATGTTGGTGAACCCAGATGGCCCCACTGTCACACCACTCAATGCCATCCAGAACACCGAGAGACCACTCTTCTTGGTCCACCCCATCGAGGGTTCCATTTCTGCACTACGCACCCTCTCCAGCAAGCTCACAGTGCCCTGTTATGGCCTGCAGTGTACAAAAGGTAAGAGTCTCGGGACATGTTCATGTTCATGTGAACAACTGAAGTTCAAAATCGAGCTTTATGTCTTTACAGTATATAAAAGTGGGGTTTGGTCAATCTGTACATTTTTGATAGGACCTGATTGGACAGGATTGACGTATAGTAATCCTGTATGTACATTTTGTGCGTGACAAAAACTACTTTGCTAGTGCAGCCGGTAGAGGTTGCTACCTACAGTACCTCCAACATTTTCTGACCACACTCAAAGATAAGCTTTTCCATGGTCACTTGTGTTCTGTTGTTTACATCTGACTCTGAAATGACTCTTCTGCTTCTTGCCCATCTCTCTCTAGCTGCTCCTCTGGACAGCATCCAGAGCCTGGCTGCATACTACATCAAGTGTGTGCAGCAGATGCAGCCACAGGGGCCTTACCGGATTGCTGGCTACTCTTTTGGTGCCTGTGTGGCCTTTGAGATGTCCTCCCAACTTCAAGTTGCTGGCTACCCTGTTGAACACCTGTTTCTGTTTGATGGCTCACACTCTTATGTGGCAGCCTACACTCAGGTGAGCCTGTGGCTCCTCACTGCAAATCGCCATAATGTTTGTCATTGCTGTCTTTTCCCAAGGCCTAAAGCAACTTTCCATTTAAGCATTCAAATCTGAAAATAGTGAGTTAGGGAGTGAGTTAGATTTTTTCTAATGTATTTAAGAATCCGTCTTGTTGTCTGATGACCAAAAACACCCTCATTACAATCCTCTTTAGGCAATCGCCTGCAAGAGGAACCGGCATGTAGGCCTGTTTCCTTTTAGAACAAATGTAGTGATGCAAACACATAGCCTGGGCCCGCCCACTGCCTGTGAAAAGTGTTGGAAGTCACAAGGCATGTGTAGCTAGTGTGGTGTCTGTGGACTGAATGTATCTGTCATTTCTTCTACAGAGTTACAGAGCAAAGCTGACCCCTGGGAAAGAGTCGGAAGCTGAAACCGAGGCCCTCTGTGCCTTCATCCAGCAGTTCACAGGGATTGAGTACAACAAGGTAAGAAGAGCTAGAAGGTTCTTACAGGTAAATTTCAGTCACATTTAACAGTGTGCTCTTTAAAACATGCCATTGTGGCACACATGGCATAACATGGTTGGACTCGGTTGTTCAAAACTGGCTACCAGTGGAAAAGACTTTCATTTTGTGCAAGACCTAATTAGCCAGAATAGCACCGCCTAGTACTTCCACTCATTCTCACATCTTGCTCCAGCACAGTCAGTCAGGGATCTCTCCATTAGCTCAGGTTTCCTCCTGACTATTTTTTTCATCTGGGTAGTTAGCAGACAGAAGGTTCTGGCATGCCCAATATTACATATTGTAGTATTACCATATGGCAGTTGAGGGACTCCAGACACTGCACAAAGTGAAATGATTTGAAAGCATTTAGTGCACAAGGCTAAGAACTAGTATGCTCAAATTCAAAGTAAGTGTCTGTCTTTGAACAGCTGCTGGAGACTCTTTTGCCGCTGTCAGACTTGGAGGCAAGAGTGAATGTGGCTGTGGACCTAATCACCTCCAGCCACAAGAGCATCAACCGCCAGTCCCTACACTTTGCCGCTTCCACCTTCTACCACAAGCTGAAAGCTGCAGACAGTTATGTGCCTGCCACCACATACCACGGCACCATCACCCTGCTCAAGGCCAAGACCAGCAGCGACTACGGAGAGGGCCTTGGGACAGACTACAAGCTCCATGAGGTGAGATGTCTCATGTTGCCAGTAGACCAAAGTAGGAGCACATTCATGTTCCAGTTTATTTACATGTACTGGTGTAAACAGGCACACCACTTTTACAAGACACCCACCACAGAAATAGCAGCAGTAATTTTACAGAAAAATTGAAGCTATTGATGCCGTTTATTAACATAAGTTGACTCTTATATGCAACAGTAACTTGGTCAGTGCATATCAACTTGCTGATAATCTAGCTTGATTCCTCTCATCTGCTGTCATCTGCTGACCACTGGCAAAACATAAAAAGGTCGATGAACGATGCAGTTCAACCAATTTTAGCATTGTATTAAAAAGCAGGAGGATGTTATGTTCGGATCAAAATGTAGGCATCAACACCTAATGTACAGCACAATGTGAAAACGGTATGAAAACAAATGAACAGCACATGTTGGAAGCTTTTGATGCTGGTCATACAGAATATGCACTTTAATAGGCCCAAACAATATTTAATAAAATGGTTGCTCTGCGGACTGTCTAGCTTGCATTTATGCGAGTTTCAGTTGTTGATGCCAGTTTGCAAAAGAATTTCCCACCTTTACATGATTCCTACAGATACCTTTTTTGTTCTCATGCAACCCATCGTGGCGTATGGCCCATTGACTTGGAGTAGCTACACTCTTCTACTGTCCTTTCAAACGATCCAGATCAAATCTAAACATTGAGCTCTATGTCTTTCTCCTGGCAGGTCTGTGATGGTAAAGTGTCTGTGCATGTGGTAGAAGGTGACCACCGTACATTCCTGGAGGGTGCAGGAGTGGAATCCATCACTGGTATTATCCATAGCTCGCTAGCTGAGTCCCATGGCCGCGTAAGGGAGGGCTGACCTGGTGGCCTTCTCTCTGAGCCTACTGTTCATTCCAGCATGCTTCCTAATGCATCAGCCTATCAAACCATCTCCGCTCTCTAACATCATCTCTCTTATGTGACCAAAAACTCATCTCTGGCTTCTAGATTGTTAGTCTTTAATTGTTCAAAGAAGGATGTGGGTAGGATTGTTTAATGTATTTTGCATTGGTTATCAGTTTGTAATTTTTGTTTTATTTTGATGTAATACAGTATACATGTACATGTATTCCCTGAGTCTTGCACAGTATGACAATATCATGTCACTAAAACCATGAGTATACCAGCAGCTGTAGAAGATGGTTTTCTTGAAAAGGGGTCCATTAAGTTCTACAGAATAATCCTCTATAGATGGTATTCTAAAGTCATATACAATCCCTATTGTATCATGTTTTTTTTAATGATTCCATTCATTGTTGTGTTCCCAAAATCCAATTAATTTTGTCTCGACAAGTTTACATGCTATAGTTTACATGCTGCATTTTCAAAAGGCACTGTTTTGAATGATGATGATGTGTTACAATGTATGGGTCAATAATTATTTTTAAAGAACAGTTTGGTCTGTTACACAGAAGAGAAGGGTTAACAATGGCACTGCTTATCTAGCTAATAAATAGGATACCTTGTAGGATAGCGGGATTACCCTCAATTAATGATTTACCCACAGTGAATGTTGTGATGTACTGTATATGTGAAGGGCACCTGTAGAATTAATGCAGCCAATCTAGGTCAACTTTTTGCCATCTAGCTGTGAAATTTCTTCACGTTTAACATTGTGCTCTGTCAAGATCCTAGACATGTCACCATGTTTTCTCTTTTATGGTTGAATGCAACAGAGTGGGGTTAGATACTTCAGACACGTTTGGTCTTTCTGAGACTTTTTGGAAAGTCTATGACGAATATATCAACTTCTGATTTACTGTTATGATCTACTCAAAAAGGATTTTTCATTTATTTTTATTTTTTTATTGTAATTTTCAAGTATTTATTGCACTAGTCTCAATTAAATGCTGTCACTAACAATTCACTTTGACGTGTCCTGTTTTTATTTTTTTTTAATCTAATGTTGATTGATGAAATGCCATTGAGAAATCCTTTTGCCTTTAAAAATACTGTAGCTTAAAGATTTCTTTAAATATACAAATCATCTCATGATATTCATTCATTAGTTTTACTTGCATTGTATTATTGTTAAGTAATTTTCTCTATCTGTAGCAATGCTTCTCCACCCACTTGCATGATAAATGGACCCTTATGGATACTTATCCTTGATTTTCCCCCAAACTTGGCATCTTTATCTGAGTCAACCATTAACATCATTTATTGTTAAGGGGAGATTTTTATAGCCGGCCAATTTCATTTGCCTCCACCATATAGTCAGGAAACTAACGATTCACTTCCGTTTGATGATGGTGATGGCCCAATTAGCGAACAGAGAATTCAAACAATGCATTCTTGTGCGTACAATACATCACGGTAGTGATTGGTTGAAGTCAAGACCAAACAGTAGCAATGGGTTTTAAGCAGAAAGTATCTGCCCACCTCAAAGCAAACAAATCTAAATGGTTCAGGATCAGACGCTACGGAACGAAGTGAAATAAGCGGCTGATGCATCAGGATAACATTTTTAAGGTTGGCTTTGTTTAATTAGGATTAGTTGTGCAGCAGGACCACACAGAAAATGCAGCTGCAGTCTGACTGTTGTGAATACTTAAAGGACAAGTTCAGTGAGAATCAATCCTTAGCCCTGTTGTTAAAGGTCACTGAATGCTGTTCATAGGAAAAATACATACATAAACAAAAACAACATAGAGCGAATAATGTAACAGGCAACTAACACTAAGTAAATGCGGCATAGTGTTTTACTTTCAGTTTCATTTCGCTATGCCCCATTCAGTTAACAATACAGTAGTTATTGGTTTTATTACACGGCTCTTCATAATGCTGTAGAATGATCCATTCACTTCAATGGGACTTCACAACATTCTACGTCTGATATTTCTCGATAACAGACCGTTCAAGTATAACAGACCGCTGCTAGGGAAACCGCTTGCACGTCGGGCTCTCATCACTCTGTCGGGGTAATATTCCAAGATGATGACCGCCTGACAGAATGTTATCCCGTACATAACTCTGCCTGTGTTGCATCAATTTTATTCGTTCTTTTTGCTACAGACAGCATTCAGTGACCCCTAACAACAGGGCTATGGATTGATTTACACCAAATTTCTCCTTTAATTGGAGAACTTCTGCCTGAGGGTATCCTACACCAACACCAACAGTCAGCAAACACACACACACATTACATTTGGAATATCTTTAGTCCTTCGCTGTGGCCAATTAGCCTGATGTATCAGCCGCTTATTTCATTCCATTTAATATAGCGTCTGATCTCTTTGTTTGCTTCCTGGTAGGTTCTGGTAGGTTGATACTTTTTGCTTTAAAACCAATTGCTACTGTTTGGTCGTGGCTTCAACCAATCGCTACTGTTTGGCCATGATGCATGTTACCCGCTGGAATGCATCATTTGAAATCATTCATGATTGTTCGCTGAGTGGTCCGTCCACCATAGGAGACGGAGCAAACGGAAACGAATTACTAGTTTCCTGGTGAAGGCAAATGAAATTGGCCAGAAGCATTAGGCGGCGCTATCCTGGCTAGTGGCCAACATGATATCCTGAAAGTTGAGGCATAGTGCACTTGACACAGCTGCACGTTGGGATTGGAGGGGACAAAGTATCTGAGGGGTGAGGTGATCCAGCGCAGAGAGGATTCTGATGCAGTCCTGTGACCATTGCACCCCTAGTCTTCTCTATGCAATAACATACTGTATGAATAGCCTGGGCCTACAATATGAAAAAGAATAAAGAGTAGGAAATGATAAATTATAAAGTTTTATCATGATTATTATATGTTTCCAATAGTGAGATATTTGAAGAAGAAAAAAAGTCAATATCAGCGACTGGAAGGAAGTCATGTAGAGAGTTTTGAGTTCAAAACATTGAAAAAATAATCTGCATTAATTTTTTTTCTGAACATACTATATGGCCAATTTCTGGACATTTTTGCTGTTGTTAGCCTATCAACCTGAGCTTGGCTTTTAGATTAACAGACCTACTCATGGACTCATGGAAAAACATTTTTTACCTTGACTTTGTTGAATTAGGAGATAATATGAATGGCCACAGAGCTGTCATTAACACAAAACATGTAAATTTTGCACTTAGAAATGTAGACTATAGATGGGTTAAACAAAAACAATTTGGCGCACTCTTCGCAAGCACATTCATACATACATCCATGAATGGGCACCCCCTATGTTTCAGTCTTAGAACCACCACTAGACAGGAGCATACAGTATTGGCAAGAAACACTGTCAGGCAAAAATAGGAATGTGTCTCTTGCTGTTTCTTGTTTTTACTGGAGCCCAGTATAGTTACTGATGAAGGGGAATGAAGTGAGCAGCAAATTGAGTGAGCTAGGGCTACTGCCTACAGCATGTAACATCAAGGAAATAATAAATATAGGCTACTGTCAAAAAAACATCAGAGGTCTTTCTGTGAGATTGAGAATATTTAATATATCTTAGTTCAATCAAACTCTCCATTGTCCAAAGGGAAGTGCCAGTATTGTGAGGGAATGTAAAACATTAAAGGAGTTATCCGGAGTGAATCAAACCGAAGCCCTGTTGTCTGAGGCTGCCGAGTGCTGTCGATAGGTATC
>JASCIP010000096.1:4400505-4413438 GCA_034783695.1 Sardinella gibbosa | reverse complement strand
TGACGACTCCATTACATGGATAGGCTACGATTCCAATAACTCTGCAAAGACGTGACTTCAGTGGAAAGTGAAACGGTGGAGTAAGTAACGTTATTTTGTCCCTGAAATAAGTCTCAAATAGTGAAAATGGCACTTGACCTTTAAAGGCTTGGAGTCATCTAGAAAGCAGTTTGCACTCACTTGCATTATATTTTATACAGCCACCACACATGCTGTAATGTGATATAGGAAAACTGGACTGAAGTGTGTTAATTTGGATGCTAACTTCAGTAGATGTCCAGAAAGCACATTGTTTAAGAGTTTTTGACTGGTTTCGTCACTCTATTGCCATGTTTAAACCTTAAAGTATTACACATAGCTCCTTATTGATGGAGAACTTACTGAATGTTTGGGTATTCCTCATTCAGACCTGCCAGGATACAGCAAATTCAGTTAATCGCGCCTTGCAATTTTGCCAAATCACCGCAACATTTCCACAATTTCTGGATGTTTTTTGGATACATCACCATGCTTTCCGGACCCTTGCATGTCATAGGCTATGCTTGTGCATATTATTACCCTGTTTCTTATTTTGTGCTGTGAAGATAAACTGCAAGCATCTGCCTTGCCTCCAGAACAAAAAACAGCTGCCAATGACCATTCAAAGTTACCACTCCCTCCTTCTCGCCTTAAAAAATATATAATCTTTAGCAGTCTCAAAAAAGGATGGCGAAATCCTTGAGGTACAGTACATATGATTTTGTGTTGTTCAGGTAACTGCTGGAAAACTGGACGACCACTTTCCTCTGGTGGTGTGGCAGACCGGATCAGGCACGCAGACCAACATGAATGTCAATGAGGTGATTAGCAACAGAGCCATTGAGATCCTTGGAGGAAAACTTGGCAGTAAGGATCCTGTCCACCCAAATGACCATGTCAACAAGAGTCAGGTATGGTTTTCAGCTGCAAATGACTGTGGCTACGCTAATCACAAAGACTTCTACCAGAGTTCAGAAAGGGGTGGAGTATTTAGTAGAGAATATTTGTTCTGATTTGCAGAGCTCCAACGACACGTTTCCCACGGCCATGCACATCGCTGCGGCCAGAGAAGTCCACGATGTTCTCATTCCTGGGCTTCAAACTCTTCACGATGCCCTGGCTGCCAAGGCTCTAGAGTTCAAAGACATCATAAAGATCGGACGCACACACACACAGGATGCCGTTCCTCTCTCCCTTGGACAGGTATAGAATCTGCACTACCGCTCTCAGTGTAGCGTATGTGATTGTGGGTTTAGAGTGTTGTTTGGGGTTACATGCAGTCAGATCATTTTTGTTTTAAAGGGCAGATTACACTCTTGGCTAAGATAAAGTAATGATTAATCAAACTCAAACAAAATATTTCAGTGATATGGTGAGACTCTCATGCTTGTAAATATCATGTAGTTTAAAGGATACAAAATGTTAAAACTGAAGAAAGAAGGTTTTAAGAGTGGTTTGGTTTTAGAAGATATCTGTTGTTATTTAGGGATGCCTGTGCAAATAAGGAGCAATGACTAACATTTTATGTCATGGTAAAGATTTGTGTGTTGAAGAATGGGTTCAGTGTGATCAGTGGTCATAAAAGAAGTCCATAGTTTCAAAAGAGGGATATATATACAGTATTCTTTTCTAACCAAGGAACTAGCATAATTGTAGGTAATTGGGAATGGGCTGTCTTCAATAAATGTAACTTTTCCAGGAACTAATTTAAGCAATGTGACTTCATTAAAGGAGAGCACCGGCGCGTCCGAACCTACATTCCAGTGGAAGCAGTGGTCGAGTACAACGGCCTGACAAAAAATGCTTTTACGTTAGATGCCTGCCCCCATAGCTACGCTATTTTTCTGCCTCGCTGAAACCGCCATATCTCCGTTCAGGTAGCATCGTTTCGGCTCATTTTTTGTCAGCTCGTTGTACTCGACCACTGCTTCCACTGGAATGTAGGTTCGGATGCGCCGGCGTTCTCCTTTAAGTCAGGCCAGAACCCAGGGTGCCAGATTGGCTTTCAAATGGTTTGATTTGTTATTAATGCACTGTGTAGAATGTTCCCATTTGGGACTACTAAGGGATTGTGTAAAGCCAATCAAAAGAGTCCTGCTCCTCCCACCTGTGCCAAAAGCGTTCACTAGGTTTATTAACAAAAGAAATAGCAAAAAGAATTAGCTCAAGCACATCAGTTGAAATGACAGGAACACAGCAAGAATAACACAAATTTGAATTGATTTGTGTGGTTGTTAGGAGTTGTCTGACCCTGATCATGGGTGTTGATGATGTTCTTTCCCCACAGGAGTTTGGTGGTTATGTGCAACAAGTGAAGTACAGTATTGAGCGGATCAAGGCAGCCATGCCTAGAGTGTATGAGCTGGCGGCCGGAGGAACAGCGGTGGGCACAGGCCTAAACACACGAATTGGTTTTGCCGAGAAGGTCGCCGACAAGGTATCTGCACTCACAGGTAAGCATTAGTGAGAGGTAGGCGGTGGTCGGGAACTGAGAAGCAGGCAGTATTGATACTAGGGATGTTAACCGTTAACATTTGACTGATGGTTGACCGTATCAATGTTAATGTAATGTAAAAAAAAGTGGTCTCTAAATTATTATAGATGGACTAAACATTATAAGACTACAATAAACCACCTTACTCAAATCTTTTTGAGTGAAGTAAACAAATTGATTTTATAACTCCATAGGCTCGTCCTACTTATAGGCTGTAATAAAAAAAACATTTTGCGTGAAGTCAGGGGTTCGCGAGTTCACAGTGTTTGTGAAATGTAAAGGATGGGGAAGACACAGGCAGCATGAAGCGCGCAGAGACAAGCAGTTTGTGGGACATGTAAGTTGCAAATTCATTTCATAAATGGTAACTTTATGAAGGTAGTGGTAAAGACACCTCTTCAGGGCTGTCATTTTCTTAAAGGAGAAGTTCGGTGTGAATCAATCCAAAGCCTTGTTGTTCAAGGTTACTGAATATTGTCTATAGGAAAAAGAACAAAAACATTTGATGCAATGAACTGATAACTTGTACTGGGCAAATGGGGCATAGGTTCTTACTTTAAGTTTCATTTTGCTATGCCCCATTCACTTAACAATAGTTATTGGTTTGTTACTCGGTCTAGGTTGCATCAGTTGTTGTGGTTCTTTTTGCTATAGACAGTATTCAGTCACCACTAACAACAGGGCTATGGATTGATTCACACCGAACTTCTCCTTTAAATGAGCCATGGCTATGTTTCAAATTCTAATGCTAGCCTAGGGCTTTATTTTCAACGCTATCATCTTGTACCCAAACGATTTCCAAACTATGGAGCCATTTGTTCTCCGCAGGTGCTCGGAACCACACACTTTCTTTCGCGCTGGAAGGGATTTTAAAAAGGTGACATGAGTGGAAAGGCGGCACCGGAGCAGAGTGTGTGTGTGCAAGGTGCTCTTAGGAAATTGCAGGCGGCAGACATGGCTAGAAATATGATTTCAAATTCTATCTATCTATCTATCTATCTATCTATCTATCTATCTATCTATCTATCTATCTATCGTTTTAAAATGTAGTGTCACATTTCGCCATTATCTACAGACAAAACCGAGTATTAATGGAATATGTAGCTACGTAGGTGACATACAGACAGGCAAGCAGGAAAGCACATTATGGCTTCTCTCCTTGAACTGACCAGCTTGTGATTAACTGTTGACTTGCTTGGCAACAGAAGTCACGAAGCAAAGCTGGTGGGAAAAAAATTTGAAATTTTGACGAATGCCTCTCTCCAAGACGTTTCAGTTGTTGCTGTAGCACCTTTAGATTGGCTACATAGGTGCACTGGAAGAGAGGCATTTGTCAGCATTTCAGTATTTCATCAATCATCAGCAAACAAGGCCCTATATATATACTCATGGCATTGCTAAGCATGAGCTATTGACAGGCTCTTGCACTCATTCAGAGGGGACCGCATGACATTTAACAATTGAACCCAGTATGGAGTCACTTGGTAATGTTACCCAGCTAACGCTATTTAAAGGTTGAAAGTATCAGGACTGGCCTTTAAGGGAGCATACTGTGGTCACAGACCCCCCAATACAGAGGATAAGACACACACACACATACCATTGCAGCCCTTCAGCCAATTCAAAAGGAAGGTAATGATCCAAAGGACTGGATTTTCACTGGAGCTGTCACACACTAAAGGAAAAGTCATTTTATTGTCTGATCCCTTGTTCATCCATGCTGAACTGGGTTAGGTGTGTTGCACACAGGCCAATGTTATCCTCAGTCATTTGCTAATAATCATCAAGGATAAATGGAAGAAGTAGGCATTTTTTTCCTTTTTATTATTTTGGTATTTCCTCGTTTGACCTGGGCGGAGCCTTCTCTCATTCATTGGGTTGCATGTGTTGTCAAATGTGAGCTAACTGTGGTCCATCCCTGTGTGCTCAGGTCTGCCCTTTGTGACGGCGCCAAACAAGTTTGAGGCTCTGGCTGCCCATGATGCCCTGGTGGAGCTGAGCGGAGCCCTCAACACTGTGGCTGTCAGCATGATGAAGATCGCCAATGACATCCGCTTCCTGGGCTCAGGGCCCCGCTCCGGCCTGGGCGAGCTCATCCTGCCAGAGAACGAGCCGGGCAGCAGCATCATGCCTGGTAAGATGAAACCGTGGCACTTTCTGTCTGGAAAACACTTTCAGGTGCACATTTACTGAACAGGAATGTGGAGGGGGTTGGAACACAAAAAGCAGACAGTGAAAACCAACATATAGAAAAAAAGCTTAGCCCAGCATTGACCCCAATGCCATAGTTGCATTACAAAGGGATCTGGTTGTAGAAAATTTCCTTCACTTACACTGACACTCATTGCTTCATTACACTGAAAATTCCTTAGAAAATGAATAACTAAACCAGAGGGTAGAAGGGAAAAATGTGCTCGGTAAGGATGGTGAGAGTATTTCATGTGTAGCCTTGTTTCTGCTGTTGCAGAGTGTGATGTCCTGTCCTGCAGGGGGCCGTGTTCTTAGAAGCTGCTGAGCAGTTTGAACCACTTGTTATGGAGCTTTCTTGTTCCTGTTCCTGTTGACTGCAGCGGTCATATGAGAACGTAATAAACCCTAGTAGGATAGTCTCCACAGGAAAAACTGGTGTGACTCTAGTGGACACCCCGGCTCTCTGCAGATGCCTGAGAAAGTGAGGGGCCTTTATTGTGAGAGCTGTTGCATGGTCTGTCCACTTGAGGTCATCACTGAGGGCCACTTGGAGAAAGTTTAAGGGGCTGACTCTCTCCACAGCATTCCCATTTATGTCAATAGAGGAGTGGGCTGCAGCCTGTTTTTTAGAGTCAACAAGCATCTCCTTTTGCTGGGGTTGTTTTCCTGGCAGCCGTCTGCAAGGAGCTGTGTCATTGTTAGTGATCAGGCCCACATTTAGAAATCTCTTTGAAATCTGTTTTTCTCTTCTTCTTTCCCCCCCACATTTCCTCCACATTTTTTTTCCGCTTTTGATGTTTTTTTAACAACTCAAAAACTTATTTGGATTGAGGCCTAGCTTCACTGACTGAAAAAAAACATGAGTTATGTGGGGCAGTGAACAAAGTTGATTTTAGTAGCGTAAATTTAACGGTAGCATTTTGTCGGTGTTTACTTGGAATGTCAACAGAAGTGACATCATGCAGGATCTCATAGTTCACCTTTAAAGTTCTCTGTTACAACCACAGAATTCCATCAATTTCCTCTCTTCAGAAATGATGGACTTAACTGAATGAAGTCTCACTTGGTGCTTATGCCTGTCATTTCAAGACTTTCCCACCAGTGTGAGCAAGTCCTTCATTATGATTATGGGGAAAAGATTATGCAATTTCGGAGTGAATGACGTTACTGTTAACAGTGTAAGGCTACTTGAAGGGAAAGAAGTGGAATTTTTTTCATGAAAAATAGCCACCTGTTTGTGCTATTTAATGGACATGGCAAGGCAATATGTAACCTCTCAGCTTGGAGTGCACAGAGGACCCTACGAAACAAAGCCTATTTAAAAACAGCATCTTTTCTGAGGCTGTCGCATTAGCATATTAGGCTTGTCGGAGTGTGCAGGAGATTAGAGAAAGATGCGAATGACCCAATGCTGAACAGGCTCGCTCTTCTGGCCACACAGAAGATGCGCATTGGGGAGGCATTCAGCTGCCTAGATTTCACATGAGCAAACCAGATGGGCCTAGAAAAGCTCAAAAGACAATATGGGAGGTTTTAGCATTTTCTATAAATTAGCATTTGTATGCATGTATCATACAGTATATTTGATGCTCTACTTTGCTATTTATATAAATGATTTATTAAAATCCTTTATATTCTCCAGTGTTGCTTATTTTGGAAACAAACAAACAAATAAATGCCATTTCTTAAATAGCCCAATTTTATGCCAGCTGATGGGGATTACTGTGAAAAGGAATCCAGTTCATATATTGTAACTAAAGCAATCCTGCAGTTGCCTTTTTGAGGCAGGACTAGCTTTTCAGGTATTTTGCCTGCCAATTTTGTCAATCTCTATGATCATGAAGCACACATTGTTCCCCCAGATTATGCACTGTGTTCTGTGGTCAGGGCAGGCACATTTGCTGAATGTTACCAGAAGAAACCCAACAGGTCCCCCCAGTAGACCAAAGGCTCAGGGCAGTGTTTGCAAAGCTTTGCATCTCTTATCTGTTAGTTAACCTATTAGACAGGTACAGGGAATGAGTCAGATAGCAGGCTCTGGTGATTGCTCAAGGCTTAATATCAGATCAAATAATGAACAGTGATTTTCTTTTTCTTTTTCGCATATTCTGCTTCATTGTACTATTTGAAAACAAATAGGACTTCCCCATGCCTGCTGAACCAATGGGGCCATCATATAACCATCATGCCTTCCTTTCTACAGAACATAGCACCATGTACAGTAAGCGTCACTCATGCCTCCTTGTTGTTCCCCTGCAGGTAAGGTGAACCCGACTCAGTGTGAGGCCATGACCATGGTGGCAGCTCAAGTCATGGGCAACCATGTGGCCGTCACTGTTGGAGGCAGCAATGGACACTTTGAACTCAATGTCTTTAAACCAATGATAGTAAGTGTGAAGAATTCTCTTAGCATTCAGGCCAATCGAATAATAATGCCAGTAAAATGCCATGCGATTTGATGAATGATTATGTGGTTATTTGGTTATGTTTCGCACACTGGAGCTCCAATGAGCTTTTCTTTTTTTTCACCACGTGAGACGTTTTGGGACACACTGCCCTTCTTCAGAAGCACTGTCTGAAGAAGGGCAGTGTGTCCCGAAACGTTACATGTGGTGAATAAAAAGAAAAGCTTATTTGAGCTCCAGTGTGCGGACTGTTTTGCCATTTTTATTGTTACTTTTTGAGTCCAGCACCTGCTTTTAGCATTTGGATGTGCGCACCCTCTTTAACATTATGTGGGTATGTTTCACACTATTTTTTCCCTTGGGAAATTTCATGAAATCATTTGCATTTGCATCATACATTGCCATGGCAATTTAATGGTGTTATGGATGTGTCAAAGAAGTTCACTTTCTGTTGAATTACCCACCATATTTCTGAAATGGTAAACTGTGGTCCATCCGCAGATTGTGTTTGAGTTATCAATGTAATGATGTTATTTCCATTGAATATTGAATGGTTTATTTTGTATGCTCAATGGTTTATGTTATATGAATATGGGCAGATATCCAGATTGGCAGACTGCTAATTGTAGTCCAAAAATACACTTTGCCATAAACGAGTAGATCATTATACTAATTTGATGATGTTTTAGCCATACCACTGCAGACTAGGTATGCCAAAAAACAAACAAAATGGTGTCGCTATGCTGTTCTCATTAATTAACCCTCAAAACATTTTCTTTATTTCCTCCCCTTCCCAGATCAAAAATGTGCTCAACTCTGCCAGGCTTCTTGGAGATGCTTCTGTGTCCTTCACAAATAACTGTGTGGTGGGCATTTTGCCAAACACAGAGAGGATTAATAAGCTGATGAACGAGTCCCTCATGCTGGTGACGGCACTCAACCCACACATCGGTATGGATATCCACCAGCAAAAGCAGGCTAAATGAATCCAAATCAAGGATGAACTCTATATAGGCTGTAATGACACAGAGATCTAATGTTAGCTTGTGCTCTGTCCACAGGTTATGACAAAGCTGCCACCATTGCCAAGACGGCTCACAAAGAGGGCTCTACTCTGAAAGCCATGGCCATCAAGCTGGGCTACCTCACAGAGGAGGAGTTTGACAAGTGGGTGAGGCCTCAAGACATGCTGGGGCCCAAGTGAAGACCGAACAAAGAGCTGGAGTGAAATTATATGTAAAATAAAGACCTTTTTCATTTAAATGTGATCATACTGTTTCTATGACTTATTTATTTGCTCTAATTCCTGAACAATATGATCAGTTTGTGTGAGTACTCAGGAGGAAAAACTCATCGTCCAGAAATCTTGGAAAGAACTTGGGTAAATAAAATGTAATGGTCAAGGATGAATAAATGAACAGAAGTTAGGTTGTCATTACGCAATTACAGCTCCAATCACTTTCATGCTCCTTCTGTCCCCACTCTGCAGTCCAGCTGCTCCCCTAGCCAGTGCTGTAGGGAGACCAGTGCTGAGTTTGGCAATGACGGGGGTCCAGTGATGAGTTTAACTACAAAATACAACTTGGCTCTACTGCCTAGTGGGAAAATATATACGGATGTACAGTTGAAACCAGATATCTACATATACACTTCAGAAAAAGACAAATATTATTGTTGAACATTAAATTGGAAAAAGTTTTTCTGTTCAGTAAATACGTACCACATTTTTGTATTTGTCACATGTCAGAATAAAGAGAAAACTTATTTTATAGAGACTTTTTTGTATTTCTTTCATCAGTCAAACATGTACATGTACTTCCTAGTGTTTGATAGAATGATCTTAAAACTGTTTCTCTTGGGCCAAAGGTTTTGGGTATGCTTCCACAAGCTTCTCATAATAGTTTGCCGGAATAATATTGCTTCTGTCCAAGAAAGTGCATTTTTGACATGAATTTGATGAAAATTATAAAACATACAATTAAAATAAATCTTTCTTTATTCTGTCATAACAAATAGCCTACAAAACATGCGTCCTTTTCTGAAGTGTATGTAAATATCTAGTTTCAACTATATATTAAGTGTTAGTATGTTAGAATATTAACTCAAGATTTTTAAATATGTGTGACTATTAGTTTTGTTCCTCTGTTTGGCGGTCTTGTCCGCATCTTATTTATTTTCTTTCTTTTCCCTGCTTCCTATGCAAGACGGACTGGGTAGAGTATAGTAATCATCTGTGTACATTTCACACTGCAGTGGTTCGGTGTGAGTTGCCTCATCCGCCCACTAGAGAGCCCCACACCAAAGGGAGAGGGTCATATCAGGACACACCCCCCTCTACTCCAGTACAGGAGAAACACTCCATGGTATCAGATGATCCCACTACAAGAACATGTGCACATGATGCCCAGAGCTCTTCTGAAATAGCTTCATCCAAACACCTCGGGACCAGAGCAACCTTGTCCACAGGTAAAATGCCTCTCAGTATCTTCATGATACTGCATACACTGCTCAGGGCTGGGGAACAACAGTTTGATTAGTTTCCATTTCTTATTTCAGTATTTATTGCCTTGACTGTTCAGAACAGCACATTTTAATGACTTGGGTGTAATGATTTTAAGCGCATACACTGTGAAGATATAGTGAAAGGCAGATAGAAAATGGCATGATTAAAAGAAATGTAACCCCAAGAATGTTGTTCAAAAATTGGCATTCATTTCAGTAATGTGTGTTTCAGATCTCGGTCTCTGAAGTTTGCGAAAAGGGTTAATGATCCGATTAATTGTTTCTCACTGAACTGGTGACTGCTCCACCTTGCACTGTTAGCTTGTGTGGAAAAGAGGATTGGGGAAGGGAAAATATGTGTTTTACTACTGAATTTATCAACTGGTCATCCTTTATTCTGAAATTAAATGAAAGTGAAGCTGAACTTTGTAATTATTTGATAGTTAGTTGCAGTATACTTACACAAAACGAGGTCATAAATGAAATGACAGAATACTGTCCCTCCAATATATTGGTACAGGAAAGTAAACGTATCAAATGAATGTATATCTCTTCCTTTCTGTAGAGAAAAGGTTGAGGATAAATACAGAAAACTTGGGAGGATATACATGCAAGTAGTGTCACTGTCTCCCTCAAATGAAGCAGAATTGACAATCAGTTGAAAAACTGACATTTGCATTTGTGAAAAAACTTACATTTAGATACATTCATTCTTTTGCAGTTGATCTCATCTTAATTCACCATTTTTGTCATTTGATCCACAGAGGGACTTAAGTGATTCTACTCAGGATGGGCTCTACAGTTCTATTGGTGGTGACTCTGTGTTTGACAGCCACAGCTTCCCAAGCCCAAGGCTCCACTCCCACCCTCTATAAGACCTACAGGGACCCGTCCAGCCGCATGCCCGCTTCGGGCAACAAGCAGGCCCTTTTGGCCTCCAGCCAGGAGGCGCTAGTGGTGACTGAGCGCAGGTACTTGAGAAGTGACTGGTGTAAGACTCAGTCCCTGCGGCAGACTGTGAGTGAGGAGGGCTGTGTGAGTCGCACCATCATCAATCGCTTTTGCTACGGTCAGTGCAACTCTTTTTACATCCCACGGCATGTCAAGGACCAGGAATCCTTCCAGAGCTGCGCCTTCTGCCAGCCTCACAAGTTCACCATGCTCACAGTGGAACTAGACTGTCCTGAGCTGCAACCGACCTTCCGTCATCGGAAGATTCGGCGAGTCAAACAGTGTAGGTGTATATCTATCAGCCTAACAAAATCTACTGAGTGGTGAGGGTGAATTTGGGATGGTTTGGTACCACATTCCCCCTTTGGTATACACAAAAGATGATGAATTAAATCTTCGATTAGATATAACAGAAACTGGCTATTCATACCCAACATCTCTGTCAACACTATGAACATATAAGGATGAGAAAATATCGAAGGTGGGGTAAGTAATGCTGTGGGATTTGTAAACATACTACTTTTTGGAATCAGAAAGTCCCTTTGTCATTCACAAGCTGTTCAAGAGATGCTTATGAAGCTGGAATGACTTTAAACTACAATCCCTAATAAGAAATATCATTACATCATGTGGATGAGCGTATCCCACCTGCCATATGGAAAAAAACATATTCCGAAGGTTTCATTTTGTTTTTGAGAATGTATGTCTTTAGGCTATGTGAAGTACAGTAAAGCACAGGTGACAGAATAAAACAATGACTTTATTCATCTTTTTATTTTACATATATTTTTCTTAAAGCAAAAAATATACAGACATTTATTGCACATGGAATAAACTCTGTGAACTTCTGAATTATTAACTGAGTGACACTTGTAACACAAAACGGACATGCTGGAAGTACAAAGTAAGTACTACAAGTGTATTACACCTTATGATGCCTTTACATTGGATGATGATGCCTTTTTACATACATTTTAGGATAAAAGTCAGGCATGGTCAATGAAAATGTATTTTGTAAAATCCATTTACACAAAAGTAATGCCAAACACTTGTTCAAGAGAACACTGTTCACATTATCGTGAATGATTAAAAAAAAAAACAATTTTTACATAAATATTTTGAAATAGGCAATGATAAGCATTCCATATTGCTGTATCATCAAGCTTTTATTCTGAATAGCATTTGGAAGCTTCTGTCTGCGGAGGTCAATATACCAGACAGAAAAGAAATGCCTCTTTTTGGGATCAGTTCAGATAATAGTTACCTAACTGTGCTTTATCTCCATTCACCAAGCCATGGTGCATTCTTTCAATGGACGTGGATTTAATCATCAAGTTTTCATTAAAACCCGGGTAATGAGACAATGCACAATTGAGCATGGTTATAAATCATATTCTACAAACATCAGTAAAACAAAAAATTCTTTATCGGTCCCCAACACACACACACACACACTCACTCACTCACTCACACACTCACACACACACACACACTTATAATATTGCTTGGACAATGATGGCAAACTATACACAATTAAGATTCCAACCATGCTGGAATTTGATGGTGATTGTTCTTGTTGTAATTGATCTTTTGTGAGCTTGAAATAGTGAAAGGTGTTACATTCCACACAAAGGGTCTTGATATACCTAAGTACATGACATTCCTCTGATGATGACAAGAACAGGAGTCGGATCATTGCCCATACTCACTTTTTCTGAAAATAATTTAAGTCTTCCCGATTCCCAGTTTGGCTTTCTGCAGAGGAACACAGCACATAGTCAATGTCTTAGAATTAACTACTGAGCCATTTGCATTAGTGTGAAAAGGTAGAAGAGCACACAGGTAAACACCAATGGCCAAACGAGCTGGGAGCAAGAGACTTACAATTCCAGACGCATGTTTGGGTTTGACACTGTAAGAGGCCTTCTCTTTCACTTGCTTGAAGTGTTCCTCTGCAGCTTTCACTCTGCAGGCAACAAGGGCAAGAAAAAAGGGGAATGAATGTTTGAAGTAACAACATCTCAAAGCCTACAAAAGAAATTAATCAACACCGAAACTATCAAGAATAAAATATCAACTTACGAAGAAAGTAATGAATGAATTACTCAATCAAATGTACCATCCCTTACAACACAGTTTAGTTTGCCAGAAAAGTTGGCCAAAAATTTGCCATAGTCAGCTGCTAGTGGCAAACCTGCGGTAATGATCTGGCAACAATGACAATTTCTACTAGCAGTGAATGCATTTGCCATTGATTTGCCAAAACAATTAGCCAGTAGCCTAATGGTAAACTTCTGATCAGGCATGAAAATGGCTCAGGGGTCAAAAAGGTGAGAGAAGTGCGCGAGCGCGGCACGGCGGGGGTGTGGGGGC
>JASCIP010000096.1:4343987-4357474 GCA_034783695.1 Sardinella gibbosa | reverse complement strand
AGGAAAAGTTCGCTATTTTACACTTAAAGCCTTGTTTTCAGATCGTTTCTGATGAAATACAATGGTTAAGGTTGACATTTTGACACGTGCTCCTAGTCCGAGAATTGACTGTAGATTGTTGCTGTGGCTTTCCCGTCCCCTTCAGAGTGGCAGCATAGGTACAGTGGAGCAAACGTTCCTAAAACACACTAAACATTTGTTTGTAAAGACGAGAAACTGACCGAGTGGTCATTAATATTCACTAATGTGCTAACAAAAATATTGCTGCAAACAACATGGTTTCTGACACGTTTTTGAACATTTATTCTGAACAGTGGAACTATTTTCACACTCGTATCTATCCAACTAAGAGTTCAGAAGCAATAAAAGTAATGAAGGAAGTCACAGTTCATGGTGATTTTTGTGTCAGTGCATCAGTGAACATTACTAACCACTTGATGAGTGTTTAATGCGTTTTTAGCGACTGGTCCAGTGCACCTATACTCCCATTCTACAGCCTACAGCAATAGCAGCATGTGTCAAAATTCAAATGTTAACTATTGCATTTAATCAAAAAGTGTAAACTAGCGAACTTTTCCTCTAAACTTCCCTCATGTGACCTACCTGAGTTATGTCCTTCACACAGAAGTTGCAAGAAGCGAAAGAGGTCACAGGTGAACTCATCATCTTGCATCACCTTTTCTCCTGCATAATGTAGAACAATAATTAGCTATCAGTTCAAATCCCTTCTTTCCCAATTACAATGACGCAGAGGTGCACATGTCAGTAACGGTTTGGAAATGATGCCCTCTATTATGACTGCATGGGATTTCTCCACTGTAGTCTCAGATTATCCTCCATCTCCAAAAGTGTGCGTGGAGCTTGAGGTGCTGTCCTTTCCGTCTGAGGGAATGGACCTCACAAAGGCTCTCCCGAATGCTCAAGGAGACTCAAGTCATTTCGAGGGCCTTGCAGCCAGTCACAATGAGTCAATATTCAACAAAAGACTCGCAACAGGGAATTTAAAGGGGGATCTAGAACACCCCTGAATGTTTTATATAATATTAATGATTGTAGTTTACAAGTAAAGGATAAATAACAGCTGTGTAAAAGTGTAAATAATAGCTGTCCCAATGTAGAAAAAACTATACTATGGAGCTACAATACAAAAATATTTTGTTGAGAAAGATGTTTCTGTATTCTGCTTAAATCTCTTCTGTTTAGGTCTCGCATATACTGTCCTTGCCATTTCTCAGATTTATTTGTACATTTTAAGCAAAGCTTTGCCTTAGAGAGCATTTAGCAATTAATAAATGACATATGTAAATGTCATAACTTAGAGAGCATTTAGCAATTAATAAATGACATATGTAAATGTCATAACTTCAGAGAAACAGTGTTTATATTTTTAAATAATAATGTGAATGATCTCATTGAACAGAAATATGGAAACAATGGAAAACACAACCATCAGTAACAGAACACAATATTGATTTCCAGGGATGGAGGAGAGAACAAATGAAAGAGCCACAAGTTGATATCAAACAATCCAGCACATACAGTACAACCAAAGATGGACAATCAAAACACAGAATACACACTGACTACAGTACATCACAAAACACAATCAACAGCTGGATCTCCACAGAGGTGAAGAGGGCTTTGCAAGTGTGCTGTTGGATAACCCTTCACATTAACGCAGCCATTGTCAAGCCACGACCAAAGTTTCAAAGGCAACAAGAGACTACAGAGAAAAGAGTACATCACAAGGCCTCCAAAAAGACAAAACAATGAGAAAACAACATTACACCCAGCCAACTGCAAACACTTGAGGATGGGAGACTTCAACAGCTTCACTGTTCTTACATGTACATCTATGTGCCAGAAACTGTGCAAATCCTGAGAGGGGAGAGCAAAAATAGCATCATTTTATCGAGTGTACAGCTCCAATGGCATAGGCTAGTCTATGAGCGCTACAGAACAAGTCCACAGGCTGGGCTAGATTACACAGACAAGGGTGGAACCAGCACAGGCTACAGTAGGCAGCAGAGAGTGGCAGGATAAGGTAGGGATTGGTCAGGGACTCAGGACCTGGACAGCGCTGACACAGAGGACAAAAAGCTAAGTCACAGCAAATGGCTGAAGTTATAATTACCACGCTCATGAGTGATGACTGAGGAGGGGGAAAGACAGAATGTTCAAATCAAAAGAAAAGAGGAGGGGAAAGAAGGAAAAGGAAAAAGTGAGAATTCAAACAGATCAGAAATCGTCTCCATAATCATTTTCTTTCTCTTTTTCCAAGTTGTTCAGAAATTCCAAATCATTGAAAAACAACAACTTTGACTAAAGTGCCAGAATGGGTGTAATGACAAAAAAGAGTAGGCTTTGAAGCAACAGAGGCAGAACATACATTGTCTACTTTTCAAATACTTTTTTTCTCACTTTTGCTGTAACATCGTGGGACTAGAACCGTCTATATGCACCAATTGGAGAACAGAATGGTTGGGTTGGTTAGAGGCTTGAGTCTGCTTTCTTTATTTGAGTTTTTGACACAAAATACCAACACGTTCAAACAAACAAACTAATCAAGCGCTAGAATAACTTTTCAAAATGAACAAATTCAATCAGACTATAGATCACTGACTAGGTCAGACATGGACAAACCCATATCAGTTGGTTCATTCACAAAGGGATATTGGCATACATTCTACTGCATTTGAATTCAAGTTCAGGTCAATTAAACTGCATGTAACCCAATTTAAATAGAGGTGGAGATGTTCCTCTAATCCCACGAAAATACAGCATTTCTTTTTTAAAGAAGCGTTCCTAGGACAAGCAGCTCTTTATGCATGTTTATATTGTGGACCATTTACAGCTAGATCTGAGATATCAACAAAATAAAGCAGGTTATATGTGGGCATGCCAGAAAGCTGACTGCTCAAGACTCTACACTACAGAAGCAGTTCGGGATCATTTAGTTCTTAAGCGGATCCCTTTGTCTGCACATGGATTGGAACTGGCCTGCACTGTAGATAAGCTTCAACAATAACCAGCTTCATGCTGTGCCAGCCTGTCTGTGTTATCAAATTCAAATCATAAGAGATTTCTATTCAAATACGGTGAATAGTTGATAATCAAATGCGAATTTAAAATCATTTTTAGTTGTATATGTGAAATGGTTTACAAGTGCAGAAATGTCTTTTTTGTCATTGAACCCTTGTAATATTGTCTGTTTTGTGGATGAATTCAAAGAAATAAATAAAAACATTGCAAAACAATATCTCTCATAGCAGGTTATGCAATTTGACCTCTGTCTGACAAAATGAGGACAAAATGAAAAAGGTTCTCCAAATGAAAAACTGACCAAAGACAAAATGCACCCACTAGCGAGTGGAACATGAATATTAAAATACATGTGTCACTGACACAGAGATAACAAACTTAAGCAACACAAACATTAGAAAATAAATGATGATAATAAAAATAGAACATCAGAAAACTGAAAATTGTGTTAGAAGACAAATGTCACACAACTGTCAAAAAAGTGAAACATTTTCCATGTGCTTTAACATCAGCTCACTTAAAACCACTTTAGTCAGTTTTTTTATGATCACATGTATCACAGTATTATAAAAATAACAATATTTTGTCTTGAAGATTACAAATACACCTAAATGAATGTTTTCATACAGTAAGTTTTACCTTGGCTTTAGACTTTAGGGCAGATGTACTAAGATGTACTACACCTCAGGCCAAAAGGCATACAGTAGCCTATGAAAGACATTGCACAAGTTGTGCGCGTTAGAGGCGAGAAATCCCTCATTGTGCTAGTTTAGGTCCCACATACAGTATGCACTTGTAACCTGCACTGCCCAGCCCTGCACACGTCCCGGCCTGAAGCAGCCACTGCTAGTAGCACAGACTGGGAGAACGCAGGCAAGTAAGTGAACCAAAACTAACATACTGCTACTCACCGCCATTAGCCTGCTGTAATCTGCTTGGTAGTAAAATGTATAAATAGAAGAAACTTTCAGAGCTCCACCTCTGCTTCTGCCAACCATGTGGAATACAACTTCTCTTACTTTTGCCTTTTGGCTGCTCAAATAGTCTGAGTGCATGTTTTTAAAGGAAGAAAATTAAACATGAATGCATAGCAATATCTTGCTGTTTGTTGTGATCATGATGGCTCACCTACAGTAAAATGGCAGTGAGTCCATGGCCATTGCCATCTCTACTGGCACTGACTCCAGAAGAGAGGTGACCAGTGACATTCATAAGGTTTAGAGAAAGAAGTTCAACACAATATATCATAGCTTTTACTTTCTGCAGACAGAAAAACTTATTTGCGTCATGTTAGTACAACTGCCCCACAGTGATCTATTCTGTTAACGAATCAAACAAAGGTTACACTTTTGTTAACATACCCCCCCCCCCATATCTCCATTCTCATAAAAGTACCTGAGCCTTCCTCAGTCACCATACCCAAGCCTTCTGCTTTGTTCTGCCTCTCAAAGGCGTTGAGGTCTAGAACACTGGGGGAAGGGAGACAGAGGAGGAGTCAAGTAAAGGTGTTGACTTGCAGTCAACATTCATTAGCATTCATGACCTTTAAAACACAGGCAGAAATAGGGGTCCTACCTGCAGGACTGCATGAGACCTGCCAAACTCTGAAAAAAGCCCACGTCTTTCTTATCCTTCAGATAGTCCAGCATTTTCTACGAAGGAAGGGGACACAGGCATTACAGCGTTACTCACTGATATTACTCACAGTTGGCTTGCTTAACGTTGGGCTCCTTTTAGTGAAAGCTACTGTATGACATAAGGGTTACTTCTCTCAAATTGTGCTTACAAATTAGATACATTTGTTGACCGGCTTTACAACCAGCTCTACAACAGTGAAAGATTCATGAATCTGTCTTCTCTGCTTTTGGATCTGAACTTTGTTTCTTTGTTGAGCTGGGGCCAATGTGCTCTGGGATGAAATTGTACCTTAGCGATCTTTTACTTTCAACAATTCAGAGCACATCTGTGCAATAAACATTTTCATCACAACCTTTGGTATCTCTCCAAGACGGATTAGATCATGTTGTCTGTGCATAATGGTGTGTTTGAGCTCAGTCATTAAGGAACACTGTGAGTCTGTGCCCAAAGTACAACAAAACAAGAATATAATCTAGTGACTCATAAGACACCCAAGCCAGTATATGGATTAGGAAATGTAGACTTTTGATCCCAGCAAATTGCATACTAGCCTAGTATGGCTAGAGGCTTATAAACATCACAAAATAAAAACAATTTACTAAGGCTAGATATATATAGATCAGTTATTCCTCCTGAGGGAAATTGAAGAAATAAATGCAAACACCGATTCCACCCACTTCCTGGGTTGGAAAAAAGGCTTCTAGAATGACAGGGAGACAGTGGAGGGAAAAGGGATGCCGAAGGCATTCCCATCCAGCTTAGCGCACTCCACATGCTCAACTGGGACAGCAGGATGTATTATTCCTTATTTGGGCAACCCCTATCATGTGTCCCTGTACCAAAGGTACGTTGATACATCATCTGCTGCATTGCAATGCGATGATGCCTTTCATGCTGCAGAAGGCGTGCATTAAGTTTGAGCGCCATTTTTGAAACACCAGTGTTGGTGTTTCGCCACATACAATCAAATCAGCTCAAACACAGCTCAGTGAGCAACAGTACCTGCTGTACAGTGGAGTTCCCACCATTCAGTACGGCAATTCCCAGCTTCAATGTGGATGCCACCATTGGTCCCATCTCCCCTGGAGGACAAATCAAACACGCATACATGCACCGTCAGTTGATGGGGAATTATGGGGAAATGGGGAGTTTTGGGGAATTATTATATAGTAGCTCAGAGAATGTTCAGGTACACTGGTGTCATTTCTAGATACTCTCTCAATAGGCATTTGTGGTGGTTGGACACTTAGTTCGAACTTGAAATCTATTGGTTCTGCCTTCAATTTCTGTTCACTGATGTGTTGTAGCTGGGGAAACAGAGTGAAATACAGTAATAGAATGTGCATGATTTATCATTCTAGGGCAGGGGTAGAGGTGAGGCAATGACAATAGCAGGGATAACGATCACGAATTCAGGCAGTTACAAAAAAAAAAAAAACACAGTTAGCAAAATAGCTTTAGGGTTAGAAGACATTTATAAAGTTAAATGTAGATCATGGTGGTTCAACACTAGACAAGAACAAGAACAAGAACCTAAATTTGTCATTTGGGATGTTATTTTAAATCAAATCAAATACAGATACCGTACAGTCCAGATTAACATCTGGTGATATTGATTTCTATTTGGGTATTTTTCTAGGCCAAGTAAATCCCTACTCAAAAGTATGGAGTAGCTAAATGAACATGAACATTATGCTATGTCCAACTCTACACTCCCACTGCCATAGATACCTTTACTGGCACTGATAGTCTGGAGGACCATCTCTGCAGCGCCCCGGTCATGTAGTCGGGCCTGTTGGTAAAGCAGCTTCTGCTTCTCCATCTCCTTTTCCTGATGGGGAGACGCATGAAAATCAACATGTGTGACATCCACCAAAAGTGCCAATCTAGCATCATTCCTGTAAGGATTGATCAAACATTGAGCAATAACACAAACCAAAGGCCAGACATTAAACAGAAAAGCTTAAGAACAATTGGATGCTAAAGTGACAGGTTAGCAGCTCACGTCGTAGAGCTGTATAGTGTCCAGTGCCTACATGTTTTCTTGGCAAGTCAGCTGAGTGCACAGAGGCGCACAGCACAGTACCATAGTGGGGTGCTTCAGTCATAAGGTTTAACAAACGGATTGGAGGTGGATCGGCTCTTTTTTCCTGATACCTGATGCAAGAATTTTTTCCCATATCAGAAATAATATCCAATCCAAAATATTGGATTGGAACATGCATAGTTTTAATTCGCTTAGGGCGGAATTCACCCACGTGCTTAAGTCCAAAAAAAGTGTTTACTGTAGCTCTGAGCTCTTCAGCCTGTGCACATTTGTCAAATTACTTAAACCTCTTGGAAACACGCAACTGGCCTTATGGTGCATAAGTAACAGACTTAAGTCATTTGTATAACAAACAAATGACTAAAAAGCGAGCAGCTAAGTGCTGTTTTGGACATAAGCGCATGGGAGAATTGCGCCCTTAGAGAGTACATTTGAAGGCCACGTGTCAAAGAACTTCCTGGACATCCTATGTCCACTTTGAATATGCTTGTTCATTGCACAACTCTGGCAGAAAGTTGTCAATTTCAACATAACATTGAATTGAAATTCCACAGTTGGTATGGAGGCACTGAGTCCCTTTTTTTTTACGAATAATTTTCTGACAGAGACATTAGCCGTACACATGGAATGGCATGACTTACTTCAAAACTCTTCACCTCCTCGCCATCTTCATCCTCTTCATCATGACAGCTCTGACGAACATTACAAAATCATTAATAAGACTAAACAGCTCCTGCCAAAACATTATACAGAGTGATATTGCTACAGGTATGTTTTTCCACAGTGGAACAGTAATTATACTGACATAGTTTTGCAAAAGGGTGCTATAGAAACTCAACTGATATGCATTACCTAATAGATACATTTAAAACAACATACCCCAATTTTTGTTTTGCTTGAATTGCTATTTGATAAAAATGGCAGAACCATTTACCTTTGCCATGATATCTGCATAGGCCATATAGAGAGCATCTTCCTCCAGTTTACTTTAGCAGGAGAAAAGGAATGAGGAGTGAGTGATGGAAGATAAAGCTTTCACCTGAGAGTAGTACAAGAAACACTAGTAAACAAACAAACAAACAAACAAACTCACCATTTCTCTGTGAGTGCAGTCCTGCTGAACAGCTGGATGAGCTGGTGAAGGGGGTCTATGTGCTTGGTGGCCTCGTCCTCTTCAGGTGGCTCCTCTCCTCCGGGTTTCTAATTCACAAATCACAGCAATGGTGCACAGGGAATCAGTGATGTTGGAAAATATGAAATAATCCAATCATTGAAATCATCAGTTAGAAACAGCTTATAACGCACTGCCAAGTCTTCAATAAGCTTGTCTTCGAAGTAGTGCTCCTCTGTCTCTATCCATGACCTCAGGTAACCCTGGAGGAAGAGATTGACTGCTCGATGCCTGAGGAGAACCACATGTCACGGCAGTAAAACAATTAAGAAATTACAGACTTTTATTGATCCTTAATGATCATAGCTATTATCAAGAGTTGATTCTGTGAATATAAGACAACATTGCCATGTGTTGTCATGCCATCTGCACATTGCTCATCTCCCTCTATTCTCTACCTGGGCAGGTTGTAAAGAGGAGCCATCCTGAAACAGGCCACTACTGCCCTCTTCCTCTGCTTGGACAGTAACTTGTGCCACACGGCCTTCTTACTCCTCTGGGGATGCTCAACCTAGAGGACAATCACTTTACAGTTAGTCTCAATGCAATTAGGACCTGACCACAGGTGACTTCTCTGGGACTTGTCATTATGGCGCTCATGCTCCTCCCACAACATTGGTTCATCACTCCACTCTATTCTTCCCGGTGTGCGGCGTCATTCCGACCTACCTGGTCCAAGTGGAAAAGCACATGGGCAATATCCAGCACCCTCTCCACTGTTTTAGCTGGATCGGAAGTATCCTCACTCCGGTTGGGCATGTCTTTATAGAGCGCCATCTGCCAGCGAATCGCAGGGTCCTCCAGCTAACAAGACAGAGGATGGAACAACTCTGTCAGTTCCATTTCCAGTAAATCTAACAATTTTGTCTGTGCTGAGATTGTGAGGTTACCAAAATAATATGAGCACATCAAAATTGCAGTAACACACCCAATAGGATAATCAAAACTCTGTAAGCCTATAATCTGAATTACAACATACAGTATTACAACAGCTAGGTCTGGTCAAACTAGCAATTTCTGACCGGACGAGACAGATTCTACGCATCTTTTAGTGTGTGTATGTGGGTAAGGGCTGGGGTTGGGGGGCCTGGCCTGTCTTGGACAGGGGCAACGGGGCTTCAGGGAAAAAAGGTTGGGAACCACTGGCCTAAGGCAGCCTAATGCTGGAGTGGGTAAATCAGTGCTGACTCAGAATGCCCTTATGTTGGCATACTAAACACTGTTGCATGTACTACTGTATGTAGTCACTACAACAGCACACAAGTTCCCAGACATACGTCAGGTACTTAGCTGGTACACTTTATTTGAATGGGATTATTCCATTGTATCAATGACTAACAAGACTGGACCAACACAGATGTTCTACAGTATGTACTATGGAGTGTAATGTTACTTAAGACCGCAGACAATGAGTACTCTAGACAGGAACTAAACCTTGCTCTGCAACCTCAATTAGTTGGCCATCAGAAGAGTCTCATGAGCACTGATTCCCCCCCTCCAGCCTTGTGTCCCAGTACATCCCATTGGCTCCTTAGGTACAGTGCTGTTTATCTGGTCATGATGGCTTCTGAAGCTGAGGTGAAGACTGCTTAAGATTCATACTAAAGACCATCTGACAGGTCCAGAACTGGATGTTCCTGGTTACAAAGGAAGTGTTCTGTAGTTAAAAAGGTTGGAATGATGGTTCAGACTGGTTGAATAGAATTCTTACTTTTCCCTGAAGATGGAGATTGTTGCGTATGGTCTCCCGCACCTCTGCTTCAGTATCTTTCTGTACAAACAAAAAAGAATGTTTGATGTTACAAGACTTTAACTAGAGCACATAAACTGAAGGCTGAATTAGTAGCCTATTATCGGAAGCTGCACACGTCGCTGGGGGTTCTAGCCTCCAACTCGACATTATTTCCGTCGAACAGATCATCTCGTCGGCCGTTATGCCTTACCTATCAGTCATCACTAACTAATAAATGATGAATAAAGAAATGTCTGCTTCGGGGGCAGTTGATGTGGGGTTGTACAGTGCCTTGAATCCATGGTAATACGTAGATGGAATGTATGTAGATGTTTTCAGTTTCACCCACTCTGGTCTAACTGTATATTGCTATAAAAACTCCTCCACTCAGTGCTCAGTAGAGCCTCTCTGTTGGGGGAATGCTATTGGCCCGTCACCTGAGAAAAGCGGTTCTTGGCTAGGCCAATCAGCTCCTGGTCCCCAGGGGCACAGATGTTGAGGCCCACGGGCAGCATCCTCTTGAGGGCGGCAACGATGAGCGAGGTCTGCATGGAGTAGCGGTCGCCCTTCTTCTTCATCTTCTTCCTCTCCTGGTCTGACACGCCCTCCTAGGGCACACAAAGCAGCCAATCCCATACAACATGAGAAAATGCCCAAAACAAGACAGAAATACTGGGTAACACTTTATTTGAAGGGGTCTACATAAGGGTGACAAAAGAAGATTAAGATGATAATTCCATCACATCAATTCCAAGTGACTCAACATTTCAGTGTTTGATGCAGGCCTCATATTCTCATTCCAGAGGATCTAGATACAATAATACAATGCAAAACCAATTACAGATACATCACTACAAACAACTCTCCATTTACTTACCTTTGACATTTTGGATTTGGTGTCCGTGATGAGGAAAGACATGTTGTTTATCTCATTCTGAACAACAAAGTTTTGCTCCTCCCTTTTGAAGTTCTGCAATCAGTGAAGACACAGACTCATTGATATATTCAGTACTGTAAAATGTACTTCACCGCATTGTGTGTGTGAGTGTGTGTTTGTGTGTGTGTGTGTGTGTGTACATATACAGAGAGAGGGAGAGAGAGAGAGATTTGATTTACATGTGATTTTGCCCAAAATATGAAGATTTCTGCCACCATGCGGAATAACTCCTCTGCCTCGGAGTTCGGTTCTTTCAGCCATTTTGCTCTGTAAACAAAAACATTACAACTGAAATAAACTGCAACACATCCAGCGGGTCAGTAGTTTTATTCATTGTATATTGTGTGGTACCTGTTGTAATCCACAAATCGTATGAGGAGAGGATAGAAAGCGTATAGATCCCGAACAAGGACGGTGAACTCATCCAGGATGAGAAGTTCCGACTCAGACATCTCTCCCCTGCCCTCGGCTTTCATGTGCTCCTCGTCCCCCAAAACGATAGCCGCCTTCTTCTTCAGCTTCTCCATCAGAGGCAGGAAGTGGGACTTTAAGAGCTGCGCTTTGGCCTTGCTTATGATTGGCTGAGAGAAGACTGAAACAAGAGGACATGGACAGAGGTGGTACTGTGAGGTTTGGAAAGCAAAAGAGGCAAAACTAAAATACTGTAGATCCAAAACACACAGTGTGGTAGTAGTAGTAGTAGTAGTAGTAGTAGTAGCAGCAGTAGTAGTAGCAGTAGTGGTAGTAGTAGTAGTAGTAGTAGTAGTAGCAGCAGTACTAGTAGCAGTAGTAGTAATAGTATTAGCAGTAGAAGTAGTAGTAGCAGTAGTAGTAGCAGTAGTAGTAGTCGTAGCAGCAGTAGTAGTAGTAGCAGCAGCAGCAGTAGTAGTAGTAGTAGTAATAGTAGTAGTAGTAGCAGCAGCAGCAGCAGTGGTAGTAGTAGTAGTAGTAGTAGTGGTAGTAGTAGTTGTAGTAGTGGTACTAGTAGTAGTAATGGATTACTTGGAGTAATAATAACATTTATGAGAAGGATGAGCCTAATAAGGGCTTTGTGGATGTGCATGTCTGCATAGAAGCATGGGGCACACTGTGACCTACGGAATGTGGGCCATCAACGCTTGGAAGTACTGAAACTGGCCAGTGGCCACAGTCGGAACACCTCCGATGTCATCAACAAAATTTGACCAGCATGTCAGCCAAGCCAAACCCTGCTTTAGTTCTTTCCCAAGATCAAAGAGGCATAGAGGGTGTGTACTGGTGATCCATCCATTCCTGACCACTGATCTGATCTGAGATCTGTCCTCTCTGTAGTATGCCAGTGGGCCTACTCTAGCGTACCTGCCAGCCGCTTCATCCAGGCGCCCTCATCGATGCCCAGGTTGTTGTAGATGATCTTGAGGATGTTGCCCAGCAGGCTGTTCATGTGGCTGGAGGTGAGGGAGGTGCAGCAGCTCTCGGCCCGCTCCGGGTTGTTCTCGGGCCCGTACTCCCACCAGCGCGACATGTAGCTGCACAGCATGGGCAGCACCACCTCCATCACGTGGGGCATCTGGGTGTAGCACATGCCCGACTCCGCCAGCTCCATGATCTCCTCCAGGGACTTCTCCAGGGACGGGATGAGAGGACACATCTCCTCCACCTGAGCAGGCAGGCCCAGAGCTGAGGCACAAGACACAGAGGGGACTGAGGGACAATGCAGTACTGTAAGAGAGACATGTTTTAAACAGCTGGCCAAATGAAAGCACACCGATAGGCATAGAGTAGCTGTTAAAGCACATCTGTATTTTTGTGGTCCGAGTGACAGATGGAAAAGAGCCTTAAAGAAGTGGTGTAAATGAGCTTATCTGCCTGTACTTCTGACATTAGCAGTCCAATATTTATGGCTTCAGAAAGCTGGATTTCTTTGGACTCCATTTTTTAAGAAAATGTAAAATTTATATTAAAATCATTATCTCCCCCTTAAATAAGAATTTCACAATATTTGATTGAATTCAGGAAATAAAATATTTAATTTAATATCAAATAGGAGAAATGCAATGGCTCAGTCCAAAAATGCAAACCTACTCGATCTCTCCCGGGAGGATTTGACATTGTAGATGGAGTGGGTGTTATACTTGTTGAGCTGCGGCTCCAGAAAGGCAACAGGAAAAGCCCCAGAGAAGGCGGCCAGGCACTCCCCTATGGCTGGGCGCTGTCTGGAGAGGGGAGCAAAAGGCACAAGACACATGGCCACTCAAACACTGCATTTACGTTAGAATAGTTCTGAGTTTTGGCCCAGTCTAATGTCCCATTATTTAGACTGTGTGACTGCATCTATTTTTAAAAGGGTTCCATATCAGATGCTCACATGGTCCACTAATTTGCTCAATACTTGAGATAATCAGCATGCACACGAGGGGGTTTGGACACTGAAATGAAAACAAACAGAGACGGCAGCACAAAGGCATAGAATAGCAAGGTAAGCTCACAGGCAAGGCTATTGCTCGTTAGTCTGCAAAATAGGCAGACTAACAGCTTTCATCTCAGTTTTCATTCTAGCTTTAACCAAAACCATTCTGTCCATTGTGCAATCAAATGTAACATTATGCATCCTCTAAATGGAAAAAGTATAAGTTTGTGGGCATTTTCAATGATGTGGGAGTTGAACCTGGTCTGAGAAAATCCAATCCTTTTTTTTCACTCATTCGTTATACATATATCTAAATTGTGTCAGTATTTAGATTTTTTATACTTGAAGCAGACATGTCAACATACTTGTAACATGCAATCCAAAATGACCTTTTCCCCCATGTCCATTGGTATACCGATATCAATTAAATCATTTTTCAGCTTTAATCGGCTGAAGTAGAGAATAACAAAAGTTGAAGTGGGAGGAAGACTTGAAAAGTGGACCAGGAAATGCCCTCTGTTCTGAATCAAA
>JASCIP010000096.1:4275651-4287918 GCA_034783695.1 Sardinella gibbosa | reverse complement strand
TCCCTCACATTGTGCTGTCGTTTGAATGTTTTATCCTCGTTTGTAAGTCGCTTTGGATAAAAGCATCAGCCAAATGCTTAAATGTAAATGTAAACGTAAATGATTGGTTGGACTGGTGTGCCCTCACTGTATGACCTAAAGCAGCACACTTATTAGGAACCTTACCCAACCACATCCTTTTTAATCAAGTACCTACAGAGCGACTGGTGCTTTAACACAAAATAGTAGAGCTACAATAGCCCAATGATAGCTCCAGTCTGGAAATGCAAATAAATGGCTATTTTCCATATTTATTCAGACCTGGAAAATACTAAAATCAAATTCCATCCTTTCCCATACTGTACATTTCCAGGCAGCATACGAACTCTGACAGCATATGATTAGGCAAGACAGAACTTTACAGGTGTCTGAAACAAAGTCAGCAATTAAGATGTTGTTTTGCAATCAGACCTCAGCGAGCCGATCAGCAAGTGCTTTGACCATGATGCTGTTGTAGTCATCGCCTTGGCTCTCAAACTTTCGACTTAGTTCCTCAGCACCAAAAACAGCCACAGCAAAGAGTCCAATGTGGTCGACGACTCCACTGTCTTTCGGTGCAATGAAATCAGATAGGCAGAGGTAAGGATCCGTACTTGCAGAGTCTTTCTCAGCCTTGCAGATAAAAAGAAAAAAAAATCAAACAAATCCAAAAAATGACAGGATCTGTATCTACAACTGCAGTCTTGTTAATATGATACACACCTGCTGCCGGAGACCATGAAAGATGGCAACAGGCTCACTGTTGAGTGAGCAGGAGTTCTCCGCGTACACGTGGATGTCATCCCCCATACTCTGTGCTGGCCAGAAGCCTACTAACCCTCGACCCTGAAGCTCTTGGCCATCAATGAGCTTATCTAGAAGCTTCTGGGCATCATCAAATACTCTTCTGGCCTCCTCTCCTGAGAACCAACACACACACACACACACACACACACACACACACACAAACAATCAATCATGTTAAGTAGATGGTGTCAGAAGTAAAGAATTTGGTTAACACTGTATATACTTTCGGCGATTCTGAAAAGGGTGTCAAAATATAAAAACATTATATCCCTGAACATCGAAATACTGGCTGCATTAGCTCTGTTTGGCTAATTATTGATATCAAGGAATATTTCAGACAACCCTCAGGCTAAATAGTCAGTCTATAGTTTGCAGTCGGCAGCCCACTGGGCTTGGGTTGCTATGTGCTTCAGCTCTCTGTGTGTGCACTGTATCCTGTGTGTCTCACCAATTCATGGATGGGATTAATGCTGATACTGTATTTTCCCTTAAGAGATCAAAAGACTAATTACTGTAAATTTTCCAGTACGGTCCGGTAGCCTTCATTAATCTCAATTCATCATTTTGAACTCAACTAGCAAAATCTCTGGCTGATGTTAACTAGACGGCCAACTCGGTACTAAAGACAATGTAAATATTAATGTAGTTTGACAGATATCATGATAACATGTTGCATTTCAAGCAACAAAACAAGTCTCTCCAATTTCTTTGGGGAATCAAGTGAAATTATTCATAAACTTTTCTATGGTCATTTCTAAGCAGTGTTACACATTCATGGCTAAATCTGAACCTGCATTTTGGCCATGGCCACATTAGAGCCATATCTCATGAGCTCTAGACCAAGTAGCTCTGCATTACTTTCACATGGCCATGGAATTAGCACAAATGATTTGCTGGCCTAGTGATGCCTTGAGAACAAGCTCTCTCTCTCAAAGAACTGACTGTGAACTTCAGGTGAAGCAAACCAATTGATCTCACTCACACAACAATCCGACACCATCCCACTCACTCACACACCTCAACTCGCTCGCTGATGTAAACCAAAATGTATTCTTTGTATGTGTTGAAACCAACAGTTTCTTAGAACCAAAAGCAATACAATAAACGCTCTCCTTCATTCCCACATTAAAAAATGCGCTCTAAACAAGAAAAGTGGTATCTGAAAAAAAATTTTACTCTCACACACACACACACACACACACACACACACACACACAGTAGAAATAACATGAAATGATACAAACAATAACGATGTGATGGTAACAATAGTATCTTTTTAAAACGAGTGAAGTGAGGATAATTCATTTTCCATACCTACTGTTTTATCTTTGAAGATTTTGGGATATCCTCTGTTAGGGTATTTGCCCCTCAGCTGCCAGATATCAAAGAAGGGCTTCCAGTCGATGTAACTCACCAGCTTCCGTAGGTCATAGCTCTCAAACACATGTGTGCCACTCATCTGAGGATGTACTAAATCAACATTTTTTTAGTTTTAAGTACTTTTACATCTTTGGCATAATATTTATAATTTGAAATGAATAATCGGTAGACAAGATTTTATATAAAATTGTGCCAAAATACACAAAAAGTAGGTTGTGCATTCAGTGTTCAGGATTCAACCAAAATAATAATTTACAAATCAGTAAATTGTCCATGGGACAACATGAGCTACTGTAGGATGGAAGCCTATCTGATTTACTGAAAATAATTTGAAACACTCAAGAGAACAATTACACGTAATAGAAACAGGGAAACAAACAGAAATTGCACACATCATGTCAACTTGATATGACAGATGAGATCTAAATAAAGATAATGGAAAATGTCATGTCAAGTATCAAAATAGCTTGTCATTTTGTCACTGATTTCCATGAGACTGGTTGGTTAGAATTGCAACAAGCCACTGGGGGAAGAGAAAACAGTCTGACCTTTTCCATTCTTAAACTTTTTTTCAGTGTCTGCGCATACCTGGTCTAGGCTGAGCCAGCCAGTCGATGTGTAGGCCTTTCTCCCGAGCATGGGCCAGAGACAGGAAGCGACGCTCCTGACAAAATAAAGACCCATCAGCCATAAGGCCTCCAGGTGCAAAGCTACAACAAGCCAATGTATTGGGCACGATACTAGACAATCATGCCATCCCCAATGGATACCTTGAGAGAGTCAAAGTGATCCTGACGGATTTCGTCATACTCCTCGGTGACTTCCTCAAAAAACTCTTCTTTCAAATTCTCATCAAGAAGTTGACTGCACTTTAGGACAATCAACAACAGCATTTGTTAGATTAAAGTGTTTTAACATATTAGCTCATAGTTTCCAAGAAAGGCATCTACATTACTACTGTTCAATTGCTGCCGTCTTGCAAGGAGGAAGTTCATGTAGTAAGAAAGACCTACCACTACAACACTCCTTGAGGCATCCAAAACATGGACCACTGGGGAACTGTACCTCGGGGCGATTTTCACAGCTGTATGAGTCCTGTGGACCAGAGTTACATAGAAACTCATAATCACTGATTAGGGCTCACCTATCAAATGGGCCTCTGTAGCTACATCAGTCTACTCCTCTGATTGGCCTTGCTGCACACAATAGGAGGCAGAGAAGAGCAGTAAGTCTGAAGAGTCTCTGCCTGACTTACTTGGAAGTGGTGGCCCCCCCAATCAGCAAAGGGATCTGCATCCCAATGCGCTCCATCTCCTTGGCCACGTGGATCATCTCATCCAGAGACGGAGTGATGAGGCCAGACAGACCGATGATGTCTATCACACAAACAAGACTGGGATCACAACAGCTCAGTTGTTGCTATAGAGATGTGGCTAGTTGCACTTCCACTAGTTGGACCAACTTCAATGAACCTCAGGTTATCTGAAGTCAGTTAACCTATTTCACATTAACGGTTGGCTTGCACCACAATGCCTAGGTGTGTTCATTTTGTCAGTTCAATCAATCAATCAATCAATCAATCAATGTGACAATCTGACAGTTTTTGAATGTTTCTCACAGCCAAACAGGCTGTGTGATTAATAAATGGAAATTCCTTTTTTCACTTCAACAACAATAATAACATGAAACAACAACACCACTTACCGGCTTTTTTCTCTATGGCCTCTTTGAGGATTTTATCACATGGAATCATCACCCCCAGATCAATGACCCTGGAAAGCCCAAGCGCACATGAGGGAAAGTATCATCATTATGGCAGTACTGTCATTTCTGTTACATAATAGATACACACGTTAGAGGCAAAGAACTTGACACATTTCTGCTGCCAAAAGTCCATTAATTTTGTACACAGAACAGGCTTTTATCCAATGCATATCCTGGTTGCCACATGCATGGGCCATTATTTACTATAGCTGTTCTAGCTACCATTGAAAGCCTCCTTTATTAGGGATGGGCTGAACCCAGGAACAAATGCAGCATTTAGTTTGGCCAATTTTAATTTTTCTTTTGACCAGGTTCAGTCCCGTCACTTTTTTGTGGTCAGCCAAATGTGATGGGGCACACTATTTACTGTAGATGCATGATTTAAGGCTGCTTTCATGAACTATTAAAAAAAAGTATACTGTATCAACCTTCAACCTTCAATCATTCAACAAGCGCTCTTTGTATGGGTAAAAATAATGAACCCTGACATGGAACTGATCCAAATCTGATGAGCAGTGGCTAAGCAGTGTTTGCCATACTCCTCATTTATTTACTAGTAAGCATTTACTTCAATCGTCTCCAGATATCAATATCAGTGTGTGAGTCTACTGGTGGAATGGTGGAATTCCCTACCTGAAATTGTTGCATCCCAGCACAACACCCACAATGTTTTTCCCAATGTCATGAACATCTCCTTTCACAGTCGCAAGCACAATAGTGCCTTGATATGGATCCTGAAAGAATACATTGTTTTCTAATTGTTAGGCAGTGACATGGTACATACTGGATACAGGAATAACGATGTAATAATGATGCTGATTTGGGTCTATAAATCAAGTCCTTCAGCCTTACTATGTCCTCAGACGATGAGTTTTGCTGCATTTCCTCTCTCTCCTTTTCCATGAAGGGAATTAAATAGCCAACAGCCTTCTTCATCACACGAGCAGACTTGATCACCTGCTCAGATGGAACAGCAGAAACAAAGACAGTTGTGTATAACACAGAGGGCATGCACAGAGGTCAGCAGACTGCTGTTCAATGTAAAGTGTTCAATGTAAAAACAGTAGAACTGGTAACTGCAAAAACTAGCAGACCCACATCATCAAGCTGAGAGTAGACCCTATGCAATGCAATAATAGATGAATAGCCTGCTAGGTCATACAAGTCTGCATGAGGACACCAGGGGCTTTACCTGTGGCAGAAACATTTTTCCAGCACCAAAGAGATCCCCCACAATCTTCATGCCATTCATCAGGGGTCCCTCAATCACATGCAGGGGTCGAGCATAGCACAGCGTATTAGACCGGGCCTCCTCAGTGTCCTCAACGACATATTTATCAATGCCCTGTGACCAGTCAACAAGGAAATCAAATAAATAGAATGAAAAATATGTGCGGAACAAAACAATTATTATATATACTGTATATATTGCATTAGTGTTAAAGGAAAATGATCAATTATCTTAATCATGCTCATCAAATAATCTAGGCTTGTTGGATAACTCTGATACCCATATTAACCAAAATAGCTTTGATTGCGATTGAAAACATATGTTGCCTTAAGTCACCTTAATCAGTGCATATTCCAGCCTCTCTTCCACACTTCCATTCCTCCACTCATCAGTCTGCACCACCTTCTTCCCTCCTTTGGCGGCGGTCTGAGCAAACATGGGCACACAGGAATACAACTCAGTGGAGACACAAGCGAAAACTACAGAGGGTCAGGTGGCAAAAAATGAATTGATTACTTAACAAAAACTGTCCATAAACTTGCAACAGATGCAAATATATGACCACAACTTAGAAAGCTGGAAGCACAGTTTTAGAACTGCTCCTTCAGATTTCCAAATTGTGCCTACTTACTGTAAAACCTGTGCCGCTAAAAGATTTGCAGTTTGCAAATTTGAGGATACCAATTTCAAAATGATAAATTATTATAATTTATGCCAGGGGTGGCAAAACTTTTCTGTTTGTAGGCAACATGCTGAAAAGTTTAATCTGCTGAGGGTCAACGCAAAATTAAGAGTCTAGTTTTAAACCAATTTCAAAGAGAAAAAGCGACTGCAGCACCACTGAAATTATGAAGTGTGATGGATGTTGAATAGATTAATGCGACAATGGGGCACATTACATTTTATTTTTTGACTTCATGGCGGGCCGCATGAAAGAGAGTAAGGGCCGAAATTGGCACCTGGGCCTTAGTTTGGCCACCCCTGATTAGTGCACTGCCCTTTGTATTTTTGTTAACAAAGTGGTAAAGTGAGCAGATAACAAAAATTGAGCTACTGATGGTGGTTGCTAAATCAGGCTATAAGTTTTAGATGATTTCCTGAAATGTAAGACTTAATACATGATAGTAGGCGCAAACAGGTCATGACTTATATGTACAGTGTATGATATCCATATCCTGTTGACCTGTTGCCACTTCTCAATGACGCGTCTTACCTGAGCATAAACCAGTAGCTTCTCTGTGGCATCTGGGTCCCGGTTCCAGATGAGGCTCTCACAAAGTTCCAACAACTCTTTGTCAATATCATCATATACGGGCAAATTCCCTGCATTGACTATGCCCATGTCCATTCCATCCTACATCCACATGACACAAACCATACACATCAAACTTTCACACTGAATGTGTTTAGAAATACAAATCAACAACAAATTAACAACAATTGCATCTGCCCAATGCAATCAACAAAATCACACCACAGTGTTGGTGATTAAAGACACAATTCAACTAAAAAGCCATGCAACTGTCCAATGCTGGGGAATGCCGGTCTGACAAATGATTGGGTGTACTTTTTCAAGCCCTGTGCGTTCCACAGATGGTTGACATATTTAATTTTCATATCAGTGCTTCCCATTTAGAGTCTGTGAGTATGTTATGAAGAAGTAACTTTGCAAACATGACCAAAAATAATACAATTACATATCCCACCTTTAACACCTTCTCTCATTACTTTGAAAAACACAAGAAACTGATGTAACTTGACTATACTACACTCAATATGAGAGGGACTCTACACATATCCTCATCTCATAATAAATATCAGAACAGTGCCAAAAATACTGTATCATTTTAATCATTTGTGCAAAAATGATGATGTTTCACCTTGATGGCATGGTAGAGGAAGGCTCCATGCATGGCCTCTCTGATGACTTCCATCCCCCTGAAGGAGAAAGACAGGTTGGACAGTCCTCCACTTACCCTGGCCCCAGGTAGGGTCTCCTGAAGGGGGGGGGGGGGGGGTGATTGTGATTAGTTCAGCTTATTCCTAGAGGGTGGGCACGCTCTGCCATACAGTATAAGACCTACTGTAAGCCTGCATCATATGCTGGGGCATGGTACTCCATAGACATGCTATCAAAATATAAATTAATGTACAACATAAAATACAAGTTTACTGTCCATAACATCAACATTAAATAGATATCTAACTTTGCCATTTGGCAACATGGTAAAAACTAAAAAAAGAAATACTCTTTGAGCAGCAGCAGTGGTAGTAAGCAAAGGATTCTTTTTCTTTGTTCAGTGAAGTAACAACAGGAACACACATAATGTATATAATCATTTCCCCTTGAGACAAATCATGCTATTTAACTTGCCAATGATATTGCAAGTGGTGCAGTTTTCTTGAGGGAGGGACTATTATTAATGGGTAGGTGCAGTCAAACTGGGGATACATCAGGATGCACAACATGGGGACTCTTTCCAGCTAGCAGTTAATCCGCAGCCAGTGCTCAATGTGGACTTGGTACCTTGATGCATCGTGTGGCCTTGATGAAGTTGACTGCGTACATGCTGTGCTCCTCCATGCCCGTGCCAATGGTGAGGATGTTGGGGTCAAAGATGATGTCGTTGGGATTGAAGCCTATCTGACTGACCAGAGTATGGTAGGCTCTGGTGCAGATCTCCACTTTCCTCTCCGTCTCTGTTGCCTATGGGGCGTAAAAACATCAGAACACCATACTGATAGTCCAATAAATGTAGTGAACAAGAGAGTATTTCGTACAAACCTGCCCTTCTTCATCAAATGCCATGACAACGAGGGCAGCTCCATACCGACGGACGAGGTTGGCCCTCTGCAGGAACTCAGCCTCCCCTTCTTTCAGACTCAAGCTGTTCACAATGCACTTCCCCTGACTGCACTTCAGACCCGCTTCAATGACGGCAAAGTTAGAGGAGTCGATGCACAACGGTACCTGTCAGACCACAAGCAAAATGTGGATTAACGCATCACATCGTTTATGAAATAAAAAGGCTAAAAAAGTTTGATCAATGACGTTGATTGATAACTCAGCTAAGTGCCCAATCTTAGCCAACAGTTTCCCACGGTACCTTAGCCACATCAGGCTCTGAGGCGATGAGGTTACAGAAGCGCGTCATTGCAGCAGGGCCATCCAGCATCCCCTCATCCATGTTGATGTCCAGTACCTGGGCTCCCATCTCCACCTGAGCCTTGGCCACACTCAGGGCTTCCTGAGGGCCAGAGGACACAGGGCAGCACAGCTCACTGATCCACATTCAGATCAAACATCAGGAGCGTTTCAGTACAGTAAATTAACTCCCATGCACTTAAACACCCTGCTGCAGCTCACCTCATAGTTCCCCGACATGATGAGCTTGGCAAATTTGCGTGATCCAGCCACGTTGCAGCGCTCACCAATGTTGACAAAGTTTGTATATGGACCCACACGAAAAGGCTCAAGGCCTGTAAAATAAAAACATCATCTAAGTAAAATGTTGATATACTGTATAATAAAATAATGGCTGTAATCAAAAGCATATTTACCTGATAGCAGTAAGTAGTCCTGAAAAACATTAGGGGTTGGGACTCTGGGCTTACAGTGGTGCACTCCTTCAGCGATTGCCCTTTTTTGAATCAACGAGAAAGAATAATCCAGCAAGTGATTTAAAACATTGCAAACTCACACACTACACAGTGCACACTTATCACATGTAAGCCAAGGAAAAGGAAATGAATTAGCATGATTTGATTTTAAAACATAAACTTGACTTAAAATCAATCTGCCTGATGATCAGACAAGATTATCTGTTTCATCTGTGCATCTGATCAAATTGTATATCTGGATTGCTTACGGACAAATCTGACAGCTAGAAACTGTTAATCGCAAAATTGTGAAATTTATTCATGGACAAACTTTGGGAGGTGAATGCACTAGGATTGAACTTGCTTAATGAGCTGAAAACCACTGAAGAGGAGCTGAACAGTTGAACAGTTATTAGATTAACATAGACCTCCATGAGAACATGGTTACCTTATGTGAGCAGGCGTTGTCCCACAACAACCACCAATGATGTTCACAAGCCCATCAGTTGCAAATTCCTATATCAGATAATTAAAAGAGAGACAAAAATATCAATGAATAGACACAAAAAATTAATAATAGGAAGAAAGGCTGGGAATGGAACAGAAAGCAACATAACATAAATGGATAGATAACAACAGTCACAGGGTCACAAGGGTCAGAGTAGAAAAAGCATTTTGACCTAGTCTTTGTTGAATTAGGGGCGGTTGTGTAGCCACAGGGCTGTTATGAAAATGACACATAGTTGAGCCTCTTTCATATGCAGCAATGATCTGGCAACAATGACAAACTGCCACAAATATTTGTCATTGATTTGCCAAAACAGCATGCCAGTCACAGCAGATTTGCAGTGAACCTTTGGTGACAAATATGGCACTACTGCCAATCTTTATTTTAGTTTGCCAGTAATCCACCGCAACTTTGCCACAAGTCTACAGTACCATCGTTGCAAAGTCATATATTCATATGGAAATTAGCAGCAAATTTTAAAATTGTAGAAAAATAACTATTAAAAAATGGGCAAATTTGAGCAAAGACTGTAGCTGTGATGCAACGTTTGGGAAATCAACTGGTTCAACTGTGGATGCCAAAGAGGCTGCCATTCAGCCAAAGCAGACCATTTCAATCCCCAGTCTGAATATAGGGCTTGTAAAATTGCACTTAATAAAGGGTAATAAAGGGCTTGTAACATTGCACTTAAGCTCATTTAGATCAAAGTTGAATCCAATCTATTTGAACTTCAGAGTGCATACAATACGGCATTCATCAATTCTATGATCCCTTTAAAAGCGAACACAGGTCTTGTTACATCGAGTGGACATATGGTTTTCTGCACCCAGCACCAACAAAAATTATATGGAAGAAATGCATATATTTACATTTACATTTATACATTTAGATGCTCTTACTGTATTTAAAGCGAATAATAAAATCAGGACTAACATTCAAGCTACAACACAATTAAAAACCTTACTAAGAGTGCGACTTGTTAACAAAAAATTGGCGGGAGATGATGGTGCAGGAATGTGAAAAAAGTGCAGCAGAAAGAGAGTGTGTGTGTGTGTGTGGGGGGGGGGGTGCATTGTAAGTGCATTTGAGGTAGTTAGAAGTTTTAAGACACTTCAGAAGAGCTGGGTCTTCAAGAATTTCTCGAAGGTGGAGAGGTTATCTGTTGCTCAGCTAAGATCATTCCACCAGTGTTGAACAACAGATGAGAACAGTCTTGATTGACCTGTGTGAGGTGTTGGCAGTCCTAAATGACCTACACAAATGGCTCGATGATGTACAGTTTGGCTCGACATAAGGTGATTCAATTTCAAAATAGCGGCTAAAATGAAAAGCTAGCCTTCCTGTAAAGTGCAAGGGAAGCAATAAGAGAAATGTAGAAATGTGTTTTAAGCTGGTTTACCTTTAAATGTGCTGCTGTTAACTCTGGAGTTTCATCATACCCTCCAAATGTATTGGGAAGACCTATTTAAAAGTAGAAACAGGCTGCCATCTGACCATATATATTTACATCTGTCTTAGCATACTTGGAACAGAGTGGACAGAGATGGCAAGGTGCTAAGTCTGGGAGGGTGCAATCAGTGACCACTGCATATTGCCGACTGTGTCTGAGGTGAACTCACACATCCCATGCTGTGGCATACAAACACAGAGACTGCTGAAATGTGTGCAACTGAATACTGTTCTGAAAACACTTTAAGATCAACATACAAAATAATTACTGATTGAACACGACATATTAACACTCCACAGAAGATACAGCCTTGTCCAAAAAGCAGCCTTTCTACAAATACCTGCGTTTGGATAACAGATGATGAAAGAGGTAGTACTTTTCCCGATAGCTTCAATAAATGGCCTCATTTCAGTCGCCCCGAGTGCACAGTTTAAACCAATACTGAAAAACACACGGCAAAGATTGAGACAGCTACGTTAATACAGTTCATACAGACCCTGCCCAACTTCATGTCACACAAACAGTACAGATCAAAATACTCCTTGGATTGGTGTAGGTTAGCTCCAGTGCACTCACCACATAGGCTTTGCATGGGAAACACTGATGACAAAAGCCTCCCCAGTCTGGCCTGATAAAGTACGCCCACTCTTGTCCACTATGGTCCCAGAGATCTGCACAGAAACAGACACAACTGTCAAATGCATGCTACCATATCTTGTGGTTAGCAAAGGATACATTTGATGAAATACAAATAATACAACCTCAATTTAAACGTCTTTTGTATACTTACAAATAAGGGTCTTCGCTCATTATGCTCCTCAAACAGTTTGTCAATTGCAAACAGAGCTGCCTAAGTAGTGAGAGAGTACGTTAGAAGTAGTGAGAGAGTGTGTTAATAGTGATGTTACACACACGTGATCCCATTAGATTGGCCACAATGCCAAGATCCCTTTATCTTATTACCTTTGCATTGGCTGTGTCAAAGATGGTCTCCACTAGCAGGATATCTACTCCTCCATCCAGCAGTCCCCTGGCCTGTTCAGTGTAAGCCTCCACAAGCTCATCAAACGCTAAACAAGTAGTAATAATACAAGTTTTTCAATACTATACTGTACATGCAGTAAATGAGTCAATGTGTATTTATTCAGCAAATAAATGCAAAGGATTACACCCTATTCAATGAAAGACCTGAATGTTCTGCATATGGAGGGCTATATAACAAATGGTGGAGATGTTTGTAATCAGATACATACTGTGTATATTTTTAAGATACATTTACAATTTCCATGTTCTCTTGCAAAAACATCAACCTAAATTCAAAGTCATCAAGCATGAAGATGTCAGTTCTCACAGACGTTCCTGTAGTCCGGCCTCTCCACAGACGGGGACACAGACAGAGTTCTATTGGTGGGGCCCATCGCTCCTGCCACGTACCTTTTGGAACCTGGCAACAAACAGGAGTGGAACAATCCACATTTCACCATGCGAGGCACCACAGACTGGGGTCAC
>JASCIP010000096.1:4220249-4233414 GCA_034783695.1 Sardinella gibbosa | reverse complement strand
AATGTAAAGTTGTTAAGCCCGCCTCCTTCACCCTGTAGTAAAAGCTTGCTTCTCATTGGTGCCTGAAATTCTGGGACTGGAAATGCAGTAAATACGCTGCTTGGCCAGACTTACTTGGACGCAAAATTTTGTGCAGCGCCACAGGAAGTATGGGCAAGCATAGGCTACACTGTAAATATCAGCAAAAAAAATGTCGTAAAAATAAAATGTAATTTGGCTAGACACATTTTAACAGCATTGAAAGTTAGAACTTTAGAGGACCTGAACTCAATACATAAAATTAAAAGGACTTTGATTACATGGGATTCTGTGTTCATGGGATTCCTAATTTTTTCTCTCTAACCCTCTCTTGCACAGCTGAATAAAGGCAGTTGTGAGAAATGTTCTAGGCCTAGAAAACAGTTTGCTGAGTTTGGTTTCTTAATCAGTGCCGTGGATTTTCTTTCTTTTTTGTTTCAGTCTTTTTATTTATTTTAGAGGATTTGTCACAGTGACTATTTGTACTTATGTGGATTAACTGAATCCTGTTCACAGGAAATTTGTCACTCCTTTATTTATGCAGCACAGGAAACATAATTCATGAGGCTTGGTGCAGAACACTTTTTGTGTAAGGTTTATTTGAGTAGAAGTGTGCATCTATGGTACAGTAGGGTGTTTTTGAAACAAAATGAAATGTGTTCTAGGTGAAATTTATATTTAGAAATACAGGAGTAAATATGTCCTCTGTAGGCATTACAACACACACACACACACACACGGACGGACGGACGCAAGTCTGGGAGGAGAGCGCAGAGTTCTGCTGACCTGTTTCCTGTGGAACTTTCAGTGGAAGTGACAGGTGATAAGTTGTTTTTGAAACCTAATAATAACTGTGGAAGTGCTTAACTTGATTGTGTCTGGTGGGTCTCCATAATATTACACTTCCAACTAGTTCTAAATAGACCTAAAAATATATATATATATATATATATATAAATATATATATATTAATTAATAAATTAATACATTCATTCAATAATAATAATGATGATGATAATATACTTCACTGACATATCACCTCTTTTTGAGGAGCTGAGCGCTGGACACAATAATACCCACCCTTCTACTCCTATTGCTGTTTTGCCAAGCATTTCGCTCCAGTTAATTAAATCAGTTTGAGGCAATCAATGGAAAAGAAGGAAAAGCAAGAAAGGTCTTGTGTATAATGAAAAATCCCTGTTCTCACCTTTTAAATTCCTTTTCTTATTGATTTGTGCTGGCTGTTTCACTCAGGCTTTTCACATATTAAATCAAAAATAAAGCTTTTCACATTATCAATGGCTAAAATCTCATTCTAGAAAAGGCCATGAAAGCTAGTAGAAAGGGTGTGGAAAGACGACTGGAAATCCAATTAGGTTGCATGGGAGGACTGATTGGTGTGTGTACTTTGCCAACAGGACAAGGGAGGTGTTCTGAATGGTTGTTAATGGTTCTAACACACTTTACACATGATGCTCTGACGTGTTCAATAGTGAACCTATAGGATGATGTGTGAATACAATGCCAGAGATTTGTAGGTAAATTATTCCTATGGAATTCTGGTTGGAGGTTTTGCTGTAGTGAACTGTAAAGGTTACACATCCATAATGTTTGAAATTGCTTATTAATTCAATAGGCTATTGCTGGTTAGTATTTCTTTTGTAATAGTAATTTGTTGAAAAATCTCTCAATCTCATGTAATTGATTTTTGAAGGCCTCCTACTCACATAGGAGCACCAGAAAAAAAGTCCTCTTGCGCAGAGAGCTACGTTTGATATAGACTTTTATATCAGTGTAAAATGTTTAAACAGTGCTTAGTGACACTGCTTACAGTATGACTCAGTAAGTCAGATCTGCTCACACAAAAGAAAAAAAATCATTCACAAATGATTGGATGGAAAACAAAAGGTTACATAGCCCTCCCCATGGCATTGTCATACCCATACTGTACAGAATGATCCTGGAATAGTTTAAGATTTAATAACATTCAAGTAGGCTATTTATCTTTAGCTCTTTGCTTTAAACCTGAATCTAAACCTCACATAGCTAATATCAGTGTATATTACAAATATCACAGCCAGTGCATCTATTTAATTCAAATGCAAGTGCACATTAACCTTTGCTTATCATTTGGTTCAGTGAACTGTGAACGTATCCCTCATCCCCATAGTATTTGTGTGCCCCTTTTCACCTCTTCCCCTCCCTTTGTTCTTACAACAAACTAAACTTACTCAAACTACTTTTTTCATTGATCTGCTATTATTAAGTTAAATGTCTTGAGCACGTACTGTAGCATGTGCTGCATAGCAGGTCCTGTGCCTTAACCTCTATCTGTCTCTCTATAGCTTGTACTGTAGTCCAAATCTTAGAGAGCAGAAATGTATTCCATCCACCTTTATCATAATTTAAAATTCCCATAATTGTACCTTTAAGTACAGGCCTATAACTTATTCAGGACTCTGTGTAAACTCTCTTAATGTTTGCTGTGATCCCACTGGATAAGTGCTGTGGGCGTGTTTGTGAGTGATAATCTGTGGCAGATAGCCAAATGGTAGAACTTACCCTAACTGCTGCTGTTGGTTCGTGAGGTATGTGTTAAGACAAAGCTCTCTGTGCACTGTTGGCTGCTTGAGGACAGAGAGCGGCGGGGGGATCGCTTGAAGCGGTTGCGCCGGCTGAAGTAGCTCCCGGTGGTCCACGTCCTCTGGCGCTTGTGTAGGTAGTCTTTATAGTTTTTGGTGAGCAGCGTGTAAAGGAAAGGGTTGATGCAGCTGTTGCTGTACGTCAGGCAGGTGGTCAGATAATTGATGATGCGTTTGAGCTTGGTTGAGAGTTCCATGGTTGGGTAAAACTGGCCCAGAAGCTGCCAGACCCAAAAGGGAAGGAAGCAAGCCCAGAAGAGCAATACAATTGTGAAAATGAGATAGAGGACCTTCTGATTAGGCAATTTTTTGGTCTGCTTGAAGGTCTCGGTCTGGGAGATCCAGTACGTGCGAGCGAGTCGAATGTACAGGTAGCCAATAATCATCCCAGGGGCCACTATGCTGGTGCAAAACAGAAAAGAAATATAGATCTTGTAGGAGAGTTCATCCAGTGTGGGCTGACACATGTGCTTGTTGCCCACCGCCATGAGCTTGATTCCAATGATCATGGGGAGGGTCAGTACCAGAGAGGCAACCCACACAAGCATTGCAATAGCCTTGCGGTAGCTCTTGGAACGTTTGACGGTATCAAGGGGCTTGAGCACGGCAAAGTAGCGCTCGGTGCTCATGACGGTCAAGGTGAAGATGCTTGCATGCATCGTGAGAAAATCCATACTGATGAGGATCCGACAGCCCACATCCCCAAAGTACCATCCCTGCAGAAAGTGTGTGCACACCACAAAGGGGATGGTGAGCAGGTAGAGCAGGTCTGCCAGTGCCAGGTTGATGATGTAGATGTACATAGAGGCTGCTGAGCGCATGGAGTGGCACATAACCACAAGGGTATAGATGTTACCGGACACACCAACTAGACACATGAGGGACAGGATGGTGCCAATGGTAAGGGTTGCCGCTGAATCCTGGGATGAAGTGTTCAGAGGTGGCTCAGTAGTGTTTGGTAGTGGCTCGGCCAACCCCACCATGGGGTCCATGGAAACAGTGGACATCTCTGTGCAGAAATATACAGTGTATATACGTATGAAAACCCAACTAAAAAAGCAAACCAGCTAAATAGCTGTTAATTCCAAAAAAATAATAATGCTATCAAATGTTATGCATAATGGAGGAGGACGCAAATATACTAAAGCCATGTTTTTCAAGAGACTATATTTAATAGAGTTGCGTAATCATAAATTATACAAACTATTTGAGATGCATACTGAGATTCTAGTATCTTCCTGTGGAAAGGTCATGTGAAAATGTGGGGTTTCTGCATGTAATTATTTAAAAAGTTGGGCTACATTCAGAGCCAGTCCACATGTGATTGATCTTAAATAACTTGATGCTATTATATATCTATTATAGTAGTAATTTTCAAATATATCTCATTCAGTAAATTGTGTTCAAGGAATTATTATTATATGCTCATAATAGGACAAACTCCTCTGCGAGCCTGTGAAGATCATTTTCTGTGGCTAATGTTATCTTTAAATCTTTAACTTTAAATCTTCAGGCCCACGCCTGTTCCGACATTGAGAGAACCTTCAGCCCTGCAACAGTGAGTATGTTTTGCAAAGTATTTTAGGCACAATGCTTTTTGTTACCATGGAATCAATACTGTAGTAAAAACATAACAGAATAATAATACAGATTTTATGTTTGAAATTGTATTATTTTATCCTTTGTCCTGTATGGTCTAAAAGTATAATATAAAATCATCATCTGGCCCTCTACAGACATTTCAATTGTCCTATGCAGAAAATGTGATACTGCAAATAAGCTAGTCGCACAAAAGAATGTGCTACCCTGATCTGACAAAGATCAAAGGGTCTTATAGAGGCAGCACAAACAAGCCAACAATGTGAACAGTGGAAGATTGACTTTTTAAAAGAAAGGCAAATAATTTGGCTCTACAAGCCTGTGCACTTCAGTTTTGTCTCCTGGTATTGATTTAATGTTTGCCCAAAATACACATGGCAGAGGGAAATTATGGCTTGAACTAATTGAGGACTAAAATCACTAGTTTCAGATCTATAAAGTGCTGTTTTAGTATTAGTATTTAGTATTTTACACTTTATATTTTCTGAAAGGACAGCATAGATGTAGACATTTCAGAAATGTGGACAAACTGGATACTTAAGAGAATTATACACTATGTAATGGTGTTATCTTATCTGTACTGATAGAGAAAGAAAGATTATAAAAGAAGGCAGCAGTGGTTTGTTGGAAAGGAAAATGTCCTACCTTGATTTTATGTCCACGTACTGGGGCATTTACAGTACGAAATAAGAGAATGAAATGCTCACTTTTATCATTTTTATAATCCCCCAGAAGTTCATTATGGAGTAGGTATTGCGTATTCAGTACACTCAGAAGACATCTTGAGGTTTACTCTTAAAAGCATTGAACTCCAGAATCCAAATGTTGCTGAAAGGTCTTTCTTTTGAATTAGTGCTGTCTTCTGTCTTCAACCCGAAATTACGGGAGTATATGTACAGGTCAGCCTTAGATGCCAATGATTCTGCATTGTAAATAGCAGGTATTTTCTATTCAGTGTAAGCCCTCTAATTAAGCCTTGATAGAGGAGTTACCGTTTAGTAGATACCAAAAGAAAAGGATTGATACTAAAAAAAAAAGCATTTGCTCCTCTCAGTAACAGCTCGGTTTGAAAAACTGTTCCACAGTCAACAAGCTGTGTTGTGTTGAGGAGGGGATTTGACAGGCTGCAGCCCTTGCGAGTCTGGAGTGGGAGGGGAAAGGAGGGGGGGGGAGAAACGAGAGAGGGACAAAAAGAAAGAGTGGGCTGGAGGAAAAGGGGGCAAGGATCAGAGGCAACTATGCGAGAAAATTATAGAAGCCCCTCTACTTGCTCTTGTTGGAGGAGCAGCTTGGAGGACCCCTATTTCATAACAGAATGGATTACAGTACAGGGCTGAAATAGTGTGGCCACAATCCACCATGGGCACAAAGGTTTCTAAAGGTCAAAAAAATCATTTTGTCAAGCTGTCTGGCTGCATTTTCTTCTTTATTAGGCAACAAGACACTAGACATGAAGAGTAACCAATACATTGCTACGTTCCCAAGAAATATCTCATCTAGGTTTTTTTTTATATATACACATAGGCTACATATTGCCATTACCAGGAACCTCTCTCCAATATATGTAGCCTATTGCAAATTAGGCCATTTTATATTAAATTTGGAGTTTGGTATTGCCAGAATTATCTAACCTCCGTTAAACTTTATTTAATACATATAAAAAAGAATGGAGCGGTTTGAGCAGATTGCACTCATGAGAACACATGAGCTATGTAAAGGTCAAGACTCCAAAATACTGAAAAATGTGAAATTCTTACTTCATAGAAGTCACTGGGTTCAAGTTCCATCCTGCCATATTTCTCAATGTTTTTAGAGAATGCCTGAAAAACATAAACCTCTGTCAGGTTTAAGAGTACTGTATATTTTGAGCTGTATAAAAGTTTGTCTAATGCTGTTCGTCTGAAGAATAACAAAAATCCTTGTAGTATTGTGATGGATGTATACTGTCATATTTCATAATCCAGCTGCAAGTAGTGTTCTCTGGGGTCCAAGTAGTGCAGGCATGTTGTGCCACAGCATTAGGAAACATACACCACTGTTTTTGACCCTTTAACACTGTATGCTGATGTGTCTTGAGTGTGTTTTTTGGAGTACTCTCCCTAGCTAGTCTCTGAAGTGCCTTGACTACTACCCTGTCTCAGGTATTTGTATGCATTGTCTTCTGGATGTTCTTTACAAATTATAGTTCATATTTATTTTTCTTGGTAGAGGAAATTCTTAAACACAGATTACACTGAATTAAAGACACAAGACAGTAGACATTAGAGAAATTAGCTCATCTTAAAAGAATGGACATTTCTGATATCAAGTTGCAACTGATTTGAGGAGCAGCAAGTGCTTCAGCACCACAGACTAGTGCCAAACTCTGCTGTGGCTGCCATGTAAATTACTATTCGGATTGATACGCAGGATTGGCAGTGGCATTAATATGATACACCTCCTTTAAATCCTTTAAATTCCCATCCCAGTGCCACTCAACGAGTTTAGCATGAATTTTTGCATGAATTAATGAAAAATATTACTACTACTACTAACGCTACTAATAATACTAATACGACTACTGCTACTAATAGTACTAATACTAATACTACTACTACTACTGCTAATAATAATAAATTTAGTGAATGCTTTTCAGTTGAAAATTTCAGTGCTCGTGTACGGGTCGCAGGATGTGAAAAGCAGAGTGTGCATGGCCTTTTTACTCTAATCTCTTACCTTGCCTCTTATCCAGTAAACTGTGAGCCTAACATGTCCTTTTATTCATGGAGTGCAGTTTGGAAACCTTTGGATTTACCTCTCATGCTGCTACGGATATTGTAAGACTTTCTTCTGCAGTCTTCAAAGGGAACCTTAGTTCCACTGATGTTTTGAGTATCGAACTATGGCAAAATGTTACTTGGAGTGAAGTTTCCATCACACATGTTAATGCACTTTTGCAAAGAAGAACTCTTTAGTTGGTAATGCGACCAGTAAATCCTATTAGTCCCCTAATGCAAATAATAAATTCATTCACCTGGAGGGTGTGGATGAACTCTTGATGTGAATATAATAAGGCATTTGCATTTACTGCATTTCTGTCTCCAGATTTTTCCCTTTGTCGCTCAGCTGGTTGGAAGACATACCTTGATGCTGCCATTTTTAAAGGGGGCATAGAATGGAGGTTGTGCATGACCACAGCGCTGTTATGAATGTGAAACATGGTTGTGCCCTACTTCATATGTAAATACTGAACTTAGAAATGGGCTCTTTAAAAATGGGTAAGCCTACTTGTGATGTCACTTGTCACAAATGAACTCTATTTCAGTTGTGGTTGCCAAATGATAAGCCTAAATGTAAGCTTCTTATAAAATAAATCAAAGTTAAATATACTTTTAAATATATTTTAACATTGGCGAGCAGGATACAGTACTCCTTTCATCTGTTCTATGTCCCTTTAATTTGCATTATGCAGTTGATAGAAGCACATGCAGATGTGATATTCTTGTCCCAAATTTTCATTAATGCAAATCTAAATTGCAAATAAGTTGCATGGAAACCCGACTAGTGAGGCTGATCCCTGGAATGCGGTGTAGTGTGACTCACATCTGGAGTGCCATGTATTTCACCAGTGTGTTACTCACCATTGTTGATAGGACCTTGCTGATCAATAATTCAATGAGTTGCTTCCGTTATTTGGTGGCTGGTGTCAGTAAAGGCCCTCCTCACATGGTGAGTGTGCTCATCTATGACTGCATGAAATGGTGCAGTAGAGCAACTTCAAGGATTTTTTTTTTCCATTTAGGGGATCATGTTTTGTTTGTGGCTTTTGGGCTACAGGGCTGTAGATATCTGATTGCCGGAGACTGCAAAAAATCAGTCTGACATTTCAACACTTCTCTCCACCCCATCCTCTGACTCACCATATTGTAGGTGTGATCTCATCAGGTATTTCCCATGTCCATCCTCATTGCCTCATTTTTCCATTTTTAATGCCATTCTAATGCTCTGGACTATTGGCATGTGGAGTCGGCAAAGCATTTGCATAATTATGTTCCATCGTCAGTTTTGAGTGCCAAAACAGTTTTATTCTTAGAACAGAATCTTTATCGTTGGTCTTTTAGAATACATCACCCAACTTCAAGGGTTTTTTGTGCCACTTAGCATTCCTGAAATACTTCTTCCATCACTCTCGTGCTGTAATTTTTTTTAACTGAATTTGACAGTGGGTCATCATCAGCAGTAGGATCTGGTAGGAATACTGCTTCAGATGTAGCAGAGATAAAACGATCATTCATTTAACAGAAATCAGTCAGACAATCTCCCGTCCCGACACAGCCTGCCAGAAAGCAATAAATTAAGCGAATGTAAAAATGTATTTGTGCATCTGTGCCATTAATCAAAGTTTGAAACACCAACACTGTTCCCTTAAGTTAAGTAGTGACATCATTCCTTGGTTATCTGGATATGTCTGTGCGTATCATAAAGTATTAAGCAACTGTGAAGTTTCTGGTCTGACGGCAAAGAGCTGTGCAACACTACCCTTGAACACAGCTGCCAGCACTGGTTCAAGTGGCAGTTCGGAGTAATTCCAATCATAGACCTATACAAGCTTTGTGAGGGCCATCGATAGCAAGTTAAGCGAAAAACACAGACAGAATGGCAAATGCACTGCTTACACTGACTCATTGGAACCATAAGCACACTTTCACTTCTGCTACTTAGGGTACCATTCATTTAGCATTAGCTCCCGGTTAAAAACAGTGAGGATTCCCATGCTTATCTTTTCTGTAACCACACTTTGAACTGGACTTAGATAGTGAGAGTGATTCAGAATTTAGTGTTATAAATGTGTTCATAGAAAAATCAGCTTGTTCAGCTAGTTCATGCCTAACATTGGTAATAAGGGTTTAGCAAGATTGATAATATTAAGGAACTGTATCTACACATTTAATGTAATGCAATAGCTCTTGTACAGTAATAGCAGAACAATCCATACTACTGCTAACTATAGATGTTAGTCTGCTGTTTATTTGAAACAGTTTTCCATCAAAGCAACAGCACAGAGGTCAAGGGAGGGAACCTGTCAAAGTAGCATCTGGTTCCTGTTCCCTTGCGCCATATGCAAAGTGTTGAAAAGCCTCTTCCACATGTGGACAGCATTTTTGCTATGTAGCATTAATAAGAAATGAAATTGTCTTTAGGTGCCATAAGGCCTGGAACCAAGTCAGCACCAAGGTAATGATGGCAAGGAAAAATCCATTAAGGGGGTGGGAGTGGGGGCAGCCTGGCAGAGGGAGAGAAAACGGTGGAGGGAAGGGAAGGGTGGCAAGAGAGTGAAATGACAAACGGTTAAGTCCTACATGAAATTAGAAAGGATGGCAGGAGAGAGTGAAGAGGAAACAGAGGGAATAAGAAGTATATGAGATCATACATGGGCCATTTTCAAAAGGATGCAAAAAACGTTAGACCTGCTGATGAATGTGAAAGCACCAAAAAGCTGATGCAATTACATTTCTGACCTAGTGATCTCTGGAACTCTGCTAAGCTGGAAAAAAATGATTGAATTGATATGGAGAGAAATCTTAGCCCATGTCATTCATCCTGGCTTGTCCATATGTCCACCACAGCGTTTTTGGCATTTTTCCTTTCAGTTTCATGGAACTGATTATTAAGACTTGGGAATTTACAGTCAACTGTGGCTCACGCACAAAGGTTTAACTTTTGTCTAGTGATTAGATCAAAATAGTCTTAATTACTTCTGACCGGTAGTTTATATTTCAACACATTCAACTACATCTAATACATAATAGGCTAGAATGTGTAAGATGGTTACAGGCCATTTTGCATAAGACCCCAAGTGAGCAAACCTGTGTGTTGTTTTTACATTTTCTGTTACAGGTGTCCATTAGTTTGCCCAGCCACAATCAGTCCATCTTGCATTCCTGGAATCCGTAGGCTATACTCCAACCCCTCACACTATCATAATCATATCCAGGATCCACTCCAGTACTATCAAGTCACTGATTTCCTCCTTCTGAATATTTGCTGGGGTTGACCTACTTTTCTCAGATCACATCTCCCCATAAAAGACTTTTTCAAACCCAAAATTACATCTCAATGCAACCACATTCATTTCATCTTTGAGACACCACCTCCACTTATTAGTCATAAGAATGTCTAGGCATACCCAGATTCTGGAGCAGGTCTCACACTTTATTACAAGGTCCAAGGGGTTCATAACTAGGACTTAAAGTCCTAGTTATGAACCCCTTGGACCTTGTAATAAAGTGTGGAAGATGCTGCAATACAGTGAATGTGGTCAATAGTCTCTGCAGCTGGTCTTTATCTCTGCATGTCCTTGTAAAGCCACTTCGCATGCCACTGACTTTCGCCCACTGAACACTGGAAGCAGGCGCATGGCTTTGGCCTCCTCTGCTGCTGGGATAACCACCTGGCTCTCCCTCACCCACGACTCCTCATTAATCAGCCTTCTCCCAGTATTCATGCATTTCCAGGAACCCAACTTTGGCAACAGCAACAGCCATGCATAGAAGCTTGAGCTGACTGAATTACCATGTAATGTGGAGAGGCACACTAATACCCCCAAGTCCTTTTACCTCCGCACCTATTTTTGATGCCTTGGGTGGAGCTGTGAGGTTTCTTGGTTTAAGATGGTAGGTGCTTCAGTTTGTTAATTGAATTCTAATATATTTAACAAACAGCAGACAGAGGCACATGCATCGATGCTGCGCTGCAAGCTCCAGGCTGGAATTCAAGTGAAGAAATGCCAGATGGGGGGATGAAACTGGAAACTGGATAAAAATTAATTCAACTAAAACGTAATCAATAATATAATATAATACTGTATAATAAATGTATTTATTTCAAATCAAGTGAAATCAGGATACAAACACAAACATATGATACCCATTTACACAAAATGCAAAACACGTACACACACAGATACATACACACATGCTGAAGTAAAGCATCATCATCATCATCAAAAAAAAAAAAAACTTTTAAGAAAAACTCTACCTCTCAAGCTCCCCCACTGAGTCATTTGACCTTTGTTTAATAGACGAGTGGATTTCAACATGTTTTCTTCGGCAAAAAAAACCTTTTCTCAGTCATGTTGCACCTGCAACAAGCTCTTTATTTCTGGCATGTTTCTCCCCTTAGAGAATATCTTGGCAGGATTCAAATGACTGCTAATGTCTTTATACCTGTCTGCTCTCCCCCACAGGAGAGAGGCTCTGGGGGAAAGAATGAGGAAGCAGGGGGCTGATTGCTCAAGCAGATCATAAGGAAGCAGACACAAAAATATCTTAATAGGATAGATATTGCTTGCACAAATCAGGGGAAATCATAATTCATCTTTACTATGCAGTGTTATTTGTTGCGCTCCTCTAAGTTGTTCATTTCAGAGATTTCTCTAAGCATTCCCTCAGCGATTTTGTTATGCAGCTCACAAGCACATGAGATATGTTTAATTCATGATTTCAGACATTGGCAGATGACAGATTGGCAAGACTGGTTATCTGTAACATGGGACCCCTCCCATAAGAGTGGCTACTCTTTAAGCTGTCATATAGCCCAGTGAAGTGAAGCGAGGTTCAATGAAGTGAGATAAGGGTTAGAATGGGAAAATGTTTGAAGAAATCACAAGTTGAACAAAGTGCAGTACAGTCTGTACCATGCAGCTGCTATGGACACTCAACATGTGTTTTTTGAGATGCTTTTCGGTGCTATTATTCATAATAGATGAAACTGAACTCCTCTTCAGATTTAAGTTCAGCTGTTCGTCTTGTGTTCATTTTGCCTCAGATTGTGCTTCCTCCCATAGTAGTCATTTGGTTTGCATTTGCAGACGCAGCCACCAGACTGTTTCCATATATGGCTAACAAGATCCCCCTTCATCTAGACATTCCTACGTATCAGGGAATTTTTTTTACCTACCTTATTCCACACCATGCTTTTGCTGAGTACATGATATCTTGGATGAAGCAAACAGTATAGCATTTGCTCAGATTCGTAGCCTTTCTGATTCTTGCATTCTTCCCATGCCACAGTTTACCACCAATTGTTTTCCACAGACGTTAAATGTTGTTTTGATCCTGTTGTGTTTTTCCACTGCAGAGAGCGCACCTGTAAAGCCAGTGTCATTTTCTGGGGGGAACTGAGGAGGTACTTGAGTGCAGCCCTGAGACAACTGAGTGGGAAGTGCAGTAATAGACCCTAATCAAGAACTGGAGAATAAGTGAATGGAAAGCAACAGGCATCATTAAGGTGACAACTGAATATGAAGAAACAACTGTTCATGATTCAAGAAGTTTGTCATACACAGTAAAAACAAACAAAAAACAAAAACATAAAAAACATGCAATGAATTTGTTACTTTGCCACTGAAGTCGATAAATAGCTTGAGCGACACAGGGAGGGTGCCATACTCTACTATTTGAATCAAAACTCAACTGTCAAAAATGTCAAAACTGTAACCTCTGTAGCTCATAACCCCTAGATGTGGTTTAACATGCATCAAGACACGATCCAACTGTCTCCACTCTAGAGCTGGGAAGGCATGTCAGTGTAGTTCACCCATAAAAATTAGTCTACTTGAAAAATGTGCACTGATGCATCAACATCAAACAATTGCATTCTAATATCACAGACCATTGGATAAAATAGTGGTGGAATATGATATTAAAGGGATACACCACCCAAATGCGGGAAATTGCTTATCTGTAGTCAACCCCAACCCCAACCCTGAACATGGAAATACATATAATTTTTTCTCTATGTGTCTGTAATGCCTAGTTTGACAGCGTAAGCTTATTTGACATACCAATTGAAGTCTATGGTACCAAACAAAACATCATCAAATTTATTTACAAATCACTTTAAAAATTACCTAAAATTCACCAAAG
>JASCIP010000096.1:4077063-4091424 GCA_034783695.1 Sardinella gibbosa | reverse complement strand
GATTATATTAACACTGATAACCCCCCCCCCCACACACACACACACACACACACGAGAATCATACAATCAATGTATATTGTCTCATCCAACTCCTTTCCCAAACAAGTTATGACATGTCCACTACAGGGTCACTGGTGGCCAGTCAGTTGTGAGCAAATGCGGTCAGTGGGAGAGGACTCAGATCTGTTCACGCTAGCACTGAGCTCACAGAGACGCAGCGTGTGGACTTAGAGGATTCCCTCCACTTGACTGGATGGCACAGGCCAAAACACAATGCACAAACGCCCCAGACAAGGGTCCTTAGTCACGTACACGTCCTTTGCTTTCCTCAGAAGCATAAGTAAACAAACATGCAACCTTTAAAATTATACTGTTGTTTTGTTTCAGCCCGTACACTTGCAAACTAAAAAATATCTACTGTAGTAATATTTCAGCTCCAGAAAATGTTGAAAAAGTTTAAGTTCATCATAAATGTCAATATGCCAATATGAGGCTTGTCAGACTGCTTGTTTAAAAATAAATTAGTTTCAGGTCTGGATAACAAATGGTGTTGCTCAATTATTTCCTAAAAAACACCATCATTTCACCACCACTGATATAAACCAAACAAAATTGCTTCTTTAATATTTAAGCATGTCTTAATGAGGGATGATAGTGCTACACATTTTGTCAAGGATAAATGATTGTTCGTAGACTTCTAATCACACACACACACACACACACACACACACACACACAAACAGTCTGTAGGCCTACTGATATAATGTGAGCCTGAGCTTTCTCAAGACATAAGATGCTATAGTCACAATACACTAGTAGACACCAGAAGCCTTCAGTGTAGGAAGTCATGTTTTGTTTTGTTCCTGCAAAATATGTTTTATGAAAAATATACAAGGCAAAATCAGCTTGTCTTGCGTTATGCGTACAACCCTTCGCACTACAGAATATTGTATTGTATTAAATTGTCTATCTGCATTTTAGACAACGCAACCCAACAGAACAAAATGCCGGATGCAAGCAATTTCCCTTACTGCCTAGAATGTAAATGCCATTAATGAAAACTATATTCAAAGTATTTTGAAATATTTCTTCCAGTTACTGTCCACAAGCACTGAAAGTAAACTCCAGCAAACAAGTGTGCTCTTTGAAGTTTCATGTTGGCTTTCCGCCAGGCTCTGCAAGGATGTCTGCACACTGCGAGAGCAGAATAATTATAACACAGGTTGCCTCTTTCTATAAACAGCACTAGCGCATAGGTGGGCTATAAACTATGGGGCTATACTTCACAATGATGTACACTATGGAGCAATGGCCGTCATTCTAGTAGGTGTAATGCTAACTGTTATGGCATACAATAATTAAAGTCCTTTTCACATTGCCTCTATTAGAAGCTGTAATTAAAACAAATGGAGTGAGCAGGGAGCTCTCTGCTTCCCTGCCATGTAACGTGACTCCAGACTCCGCGCCCAGCCGAGCCGGGTCAGACCCAGGGACAGAAATGTGAGCCCAGCGCTGCTGGGGTATCTGTGCACACTTGACTGATGGGACACCGACTGAATCTAGTCAGCAGAACCTTATCTGTCCTGTTGTGCTTGTGCGGTTTCACTAGTGTTCTAGTCTCTTGGGTACAATCTTTGTGAAAACAAAGAGATGTTGAAGCGCCAAGACACGATTGTCCCCAGCGAACTTTAGAAGCCGAGTTGAGCGATTGAGATCAGTGTGAGTGGCAGAATGAAGGCAGGATATGATATAGGCTGACTGTAATGCCTTAATGCTAGTCTATGAAGGAAACCATAGCAACAATAGGGGAGAAATGCCTAGGGTGGGAGAGAGAGAAGGGAGAGGGAAAGGAAAATTGGAGATGAGAAGCAGCTTTGCTTAAAAAATGATCACCATGACAACCCTGGCTGGGGAAGGTAGGAGCAAGCATACCCGGGAAAAAAAAAGAAAAAGAAAAAGAAATCTGCTAACTTGTCTAGTGAGGAGGAGGCTGTAAGGAGAAGTGGAAGGATTTTGAAGGTTCACTGGGTATACTGCTGGAAACAGACGCGTGCACACACCAATCTTGAGGGCACAGGCGCACCCTCCTGCTCAACAACCAGAAACCAGCATCTCTTCTACACACACACACACACACACACACACACACACACACACACACACACACAAATACAAATAATGAGCAAAAGTGAACAATCCCAGCATATTCCATTGGTTGACACACACAAGAAACTTGAAAATCCTTTTGCTTGCAAACTGAACTGTATTTCAGCACAATTCCTCACATCCTCGCTTCAATTATGGACTGAGATGATATGTTCACAAAAGGGCTGAGCTTTCAAAGGCCAGACAGAAAGACCAGACAATAACAATCTCTCTTTTCATCTTAACAAAGTCATTAACTTCCCAGTGATCTCAAATCAAAGGAGGGTCAAAAACATAAATGAGATCTAATGAGCACGTCCAGCCAAAGGTGTTCCATGGAATGTTTAAATAAGGAATGGGAGTTAATCAGGCCGCTTTCATGGTGAAAATGTCCATTTTTTCAGAGGAAATAATGCAAGGGAGCTGACATGTGCTTGGTCACTTCTATGCTCTGTAGCCGTAGCGTATTCGTACTGCATGTCTCTACATTCACTGTTCACACACACTGTGCGTCAGATTAGCCAAGCCCTGGTCTACACGGTGTCTGCTCAATTATTCATGCATACTTCAACTTTAGGATGCAAACCATAATCTCACGTTACAGTTACTGCTCACTGCCTCTCCCACCACCACCACTATTTTCTTAGGTTTTCTTAGCCTTGTGGTGGGGCATAGTATACATAATATACACACTGCATAGGCTTGTGCATTTTCTTGGGGCTGCTTGACTTGACTGTGCAAACGCTGACAGAAATGATTAGGGAAGAAGCAGAATGGCACCTAATAGCGAGTCCAAGTTGAACTGGTAGTCCCTCTCAGCCGCTCCAGACTTGCCTCTCCACATGATATCTGGGCTATTCTGGGGCCACTTATAATTCCTTTATAAGCTCCTCGGAAGATACAATAAATCGAGACGAGACGTGCTAATTAAATCAATGATCACTAGGCTTATCCAGCAACTGTCAATTTGGTTATAAATAGAACAATCGATGGAAATTTTCCCTCCCTCTCAGAAAGCTCATCCAAAAAACAATTTCTTATGATACATATTTCATTATCCCCCATTTCAAAAGGCCAAAAGAAAAAAAAAGACAGGATAACAGAGGTGGTTGTAGAGGGTCAGTGAAATCTGACATGAAATGTTTTGCAATCTATTGTCAAAGTACAGTATGTACTGTACTGTACTGTATGTAGGGGACAATCATTCTTTGGCTTTGCTTTCAAGCAACACTGTCAAGTCAAGTACACCATTAATGAAAGTGCCTTTTATAAGGCAGACGGATAGTGTCCACTGATGTGTGTTATGACTCTGTATGTTTGTGTTCCCTTGCAGAGTTCCACCAAGGAGAAAACACATTAAGAACACAGTGATGGCGTAGGGGGTGTAGGGGGAGCACAATATCCAAGACATTCATTGCTTTTCTCTTTTTACTAGCTTTTTCACAGGTCACCTCTGTTAGCACAAACAACAAGCCTATATAGCCTATGCCTCTACAGATCCACCCAAGAGCTCTGTTGAATAGTGCCAGTGCAATGAGCTGAGTGAGAAACATGCATGCTAAATGCATGATGGAGCAGATTGAGAAAGGCAGCATGTCCACTGAGCGTCATACATTTTTGACTGGGACTGGAGGTTCACTTGCTCACGGAGAAATGGAACACTGGGGGAAGTTAGGACCTGGAGGAACCACATCAGTGGACTCCAACTTTCTTGTAAATGAAAAGCAGACTTCGACTTCGGTGTTTTTTTCCTCCTTTTTCATAGTCCAAGAGGGAGGGAGCAGGCAGGATTGGAGGGGGTCTGGAACTGTTTTTGAAGCCACATCTTGTAGGAAATCCTGAACAGAAAATGTTTACGAGAGACATGAAATCCACAAGTGCTGCCTCTCCCCCCTCTCTCTGTGCTTACGACATATACACACAAACAACGAGAGGGACACATGGGGCAAAGCTACATGCATCCACACACAAAACAAATACACTCCACTCCAAATACCGTACGTCCAGTCCACACACCACTCGTTTTAGCAACCGGGGAAAAAAAACGCCAGCTTTCAGCCAGGCTGAAAAGTCTCCAGGTTAATACTGGGCTCAAATAAAACTGGGTGGCTTGCAAGGGTGGGGGGTGGGGGCTGAAAAATGAAACCATATAAAAATGAGAATGTGTTCTGTGGCAGCATCTATGCAGGGCGTAATAAGGGCCAGATCAGCAAGCATGCGGGCACACGCATTCACTGTGAAACTAAATCGCGTTTGGACTTCACAAAAGTTTCTTCAAAAGTCTATAGGCTTTGGTCTACAGCACTGCATGCTACAGAAGGTCTTAAACAGGCTGGAATTTCTCTCAGGAATCCAGTGACACTTGCTGGGCTTTTCCTAATCCTAAGCTAGTCACTGAGTTACCTATTCATCTGGAGCAGGGGCCTAAAAACAGCACATGCTCAGAGATGGGAAATTTGTCTCTCTTCAGCCTCTAATAATTTATGAAAGATAATTATGTCGCTTATATTCGCAATGAGTTTTAAGTAGGAATGGCTTTGAGTATCCCTGTGGTTTCTCATCAGCTACAATAGCCTACCCCGGCAGTGATGGTAAACGAAAACCCTTTCCCGCAGGATTGATATATTTTATTGTCAGTCTCCGTATGAAATCAATGTCATTGAAAGCCAGGGTCTGAATTACTGCCACGTCAAGCTAATGACTGACATTGGGTCCATATCCCTCACACATATATTCTTCACACCCACCACACGGCTCTCCGCATGTGCTGCACAGAAGCCATTTTTTTAATTAAAGGTGCCGCAGGGGACAACTCGGGACAAGGTCTGAACAGTAATTATTACTGCATGATGTCATTTCTCAATGACACAACACCCAGCCGACTCAATACGGCCCTAAAATTGACTGTTCTAAAAAAAAGACACACAGGCGAAGAGGAATAGATCTTTTAACCACTGCTAAAGACATTCTCAAAACAAAACAGTATGCAGAAGACCCCAAATGTTAGTCCTGACTCCCCTTTTAAGTGGCACTGGATGTTACGTAAGTAAAGAGACTGAACTTCATAAACATGGCAAGTTCATCATAGAGCAGTTTTTTATTTGCAAAGCATCCCAAACTAGCCCGAGAGATACTCTTCCACCTCATATACTTTGGGAATGTTTTTAATCTACAATTAGAGATCTGTCTCTTATCTCAGCCTCTCTCTGTCTCTCTCTCCCCCACATACTTCCGCCTCTCTCACACACTGTCAGGGTGGGGAATACTGATAAGCAATTAGTATGGCATGTGTCTGTCCCTGACAAATCTTAAAAAGCTATTGAGACAGAGAGACAAAGAGAGAGAGAGAGTGCGGGAGAGAGAGAGAGAGAGAGAGCGAGAGAGAGAGAGAGAGAGAAGGGGGCAGGTGGGGAGGTAGGATAAGAGGGAAAGAGAGCTGATAAGAGCCTTGGTCGCTCCTGGGGACCATCACTGCCACCTGGGACTTACGGCAGTCAGACATGCCCTAAAATGGGGATTACTCACGGGCCCGGTGAGCACGAGAGCCCAGGCGCGAGGGCTGGGGACTGGAGGCAAACACACTAGCTAGCTACGCTAGACAGGCACAGAGAGATCATCCAAACATTGTTTGTCCCATGTGCTGCTGAACAATGCATCCCCTAGTCTACAACTCTGGCATATTTGTGTGCTGTTGAAAACAGCCATTTTTGAATGTGTGCATATCCCTCCATGTTGTTGTCATCTTCTTTCACACCTTGTTCAAAAACAAAAACAAAAACAAAAACAGAAACAAACAAGGGGCTCTCTAATTTAGAGTCAGCGGACTGGACAAGTCAAAACTATGTCACCATTACCAAAAGCAGACTGTGAGTGTGTCTGTCTGGGAAAATGGCCAAGAGTGTGCATTTGGACCCAGCGAAGAGTTTTTGTGGTCAGAAGAGATGGGATGAGTGAAAGTGACAATGAGGATGCACTGGACGCAGTTGCCTTGCTAACCTAACAGAGGGGGCAGAGACAGGAATCACCATGCAGAGGAGACTGAGGGGAATTTCTAGCATTGGGAGCCAATGATGGGTTTCCTTTGGGGTGGGGTGGGGTGGTGGCTACATACATACATTCAACTGCCTCCTTCTTTCTCCCTCCCTCCCTCCTTCCCTCCCTCTCTCCCTCCATCCTTCCCTCTCTCTTCCCCTCCGCTTCATGCCATTCCCCCTTAGCCCCAACCTTCTCCAGCACTCTAATGAGAAAAAGCTGGTAGGAAAATCCTGGCTTGATTCCTACATAAACTTACAGACATCTCACGGAACAGCCCACAGAGAAAGAGAGACGGCAAGAGAGGCAGAGAGGGGGTTGAGGGGGAGTTGAGGGGGGGCACAATTGAGGGGAAAAAGGACTGAAAGTGAGGGGATTGCCAAGGAAACAGTTGAATACGAAAAGAAAAATGGCAAAATATGTCAAGGATCTTTCAGTTTCTATTGAAACATAGTTTCCCCCTGATGTTTGCAAAGTCTCTGATCTTGTGTTTACCTTTGCTATAGCCTCCCAAACACAGACACCAAATCTACTGAGGCTGATGAGGTGGAACGATGACGACTTAAGTGTGTGGATGTATTGATTTAAATGGCAGTGGTGAGCAAGAGGAGAGAAGAGGAAAAAACTAAACAGTTTTTGTCAATCAAAAAAACATTAGTTGCCTTTTGCAAGCACACAAACATACACCCGTCAACACACCCGTGGCCAGTGAGAGTCACCACTGGGAATTTTATTGGATTCCAATTAATTTACTTAGTAGCGCACTCAAGTAATTATCAGAGGAATCCTGTTGTAGAGACCCAAGGAATGTAAATAACATTTCATAGGGCAATCTATTCTACTTGCTCTCTTTTCCGTTGAAAACACATGAACATGAACACACAGACCGCAAATCGCAAACAAAAACATGATTTACAAAATAATATATAAAAAATTGCAAAGACTGATTTCTAACTGCGATCATTCAGCTAAATACTGTACTAAGTGCCATCTTTGCAACTGAGCAAAGTCAAGAAAATTTCACCCCTTCCCAATCATTTAAGCTACAGTGTTGATTGGTTGAATTGTCAATGGATCAGTCTGAGTCACCATGTTGCTTTCTTGTTGATAGAACCAGGTCTGTTTACAAACACCACTGTAATCACATGCAGAAAACAGACAATAAGGGGCAATTTGATTAATTAGCAAATACTATATTGATCTAATCATGGATTTCACCTTTACGTGGCTAACCAAAGAGTGCTAAAGCACTGAACCCAAGGCTGGAGACTCTTACAGGTTTGATGCTGGATGGCAACCCTGTGGGCAAGCGCAAGTCCACTGAAGCATCGCTTGCTGCAATCTGTAGCCTAAAGCTCGCAAGTCTGCAAGTCCATCATGCTCCCCTTTGAAGCGTCTCACAATCACCTGCCCATCATGGCCACAGCAGGACTTTCATGTAGACTAGCTGCTGATGGCAGACTGATCAGCAGCCATTTTAATTTGCCAAAGCTTGTTACAAACACTCAGAATTTCAATACAGTCCCAAATTCCAATACATGCTTCTTTCACATCTAGCCTTCGATATTCATTAAAAAATACATCAGGCTAGACATGACCTGAATGCCATTTGAGTAAGCAGGACCTAAACGACTACAAGCTGCCAGTCAAGCAATGTTACGATTTTCTTTATCAAAAACGGCTAATATAGTAACAGCTATATGATGGCCTCACAAAAGTTGATAGAATACGCCACCCACACACACCCACATCCTGACACAGATTAGAAGAGATGTTTGAAATACTTTGTGCAGTATTTTAGGACAACATCCGACAACAGCCATTAGCTTCTAGTGAAATATTCCTATTCTGGCTGAATGACTGGCATGGCAATACTTAAATATGACACGCCATTAGAATGAGTCCATGGACATCAATTTAATGCCTTGAAACATATGAGAACTCCCTCAAAATATGGCATAAAGGAAATGGGAAAAGTCCCAAGAAATGATAGGATTATGAAATATTGAACACTGCATAATGGCCATCTCCTGCCTGCTGAGACAGAATTCCTGAATTCATGCTACAGCCGAGTCTTTGTTTGTGGAGAGATTCTATGAGTCTGTTCAGAGCCATTGGAATACACTCTGATTCTCTTGACTGGCACATATTGCTGTCATTGTGGTCTCAAGAGGAACATTCATCTTTGAGAACTAACGGCAGATGACAACAAACTGTCAATTAGTCAGCTTGTGTGTGACTAACAATGTGTAAGATAGAGACATGCGTGAGCTGTGGTGAAAGAGCTCAAGGAATAGGAGAGGATTTAACTGTAGGTGTGTGGATGTGCCCTAATGAATTGCACTTTTCAGATCCTGCTTTGTAGGATGAAAGGCAACTGAGATAAAGCTTTAGTACGAAACATGCATTTGTTCTACTGACAAAAACTTGCAGAATATCTTGTCATCCATAAATTCATGGAGAAATTAAAATATCAATCATTCTCATCTTCACATCTTAGCTTAAAAGACAGAGGACAGAAAAAGGGTATAAAGTGGAAATTGTTGATTCTGTTTTAAGTTTCCAAACAACACTATAAACTGTATTAAACTTCAACATTACTAAACCAGTTGGCAAACAATGTTATTTTACTCTTTAAAATAGAAATATTCGTTAGGCATTACACAGTCTGAGGCATAACGACAGTAGATATGATGACATGATGTTACATTTAGGTCTTTAAAATACACACTGTTGGCTTGATGCCTGTTTTGTGGAATAAATGACAGCAGTTAGCAGCGGATTGTTGTTCTTGTATCTAGACTGGCCACATGCTATACTTGTCAGCCAGTGTACTGTATGTGCCTACTAAAGTCAGGCAGAAATATTCGACCAACCTGTATGTATTTGAATAAAACCATTCCCAGGGCATCAGCCCCCTAGAGTGTGTCCACTGCCCGACCAGGACATGTAGTGCCACTGATGCAAGGCAGCGCTCCTAAGGAGCAACCTCAGTGCTTTCCCAATTCCCAAAATTCCAGTCTCAGCAGAGGCCGACATATTTTCATATTTTTACCCCACTGCATAGAAGCAAGCTGCAGTATTAGATCATGGTCTGTATGGTCAAATCTCACTTCGATGTTCCATAAGCTTCTCTTTTGTTCAAACACTCCCCACAATATAACTGCTGTGTAAAAGCAGAACACTTGAGGCATATAAGTCCTTAAATACCCAGCTTTGAGAAAAAGCCAATGATTACAAAAGGGCTATGAAAGTTGGCGTGCTGCCAACTAAATCCATATTTCCAGTGCAAAGTCCGATATGATACAAGACAAGAGACTATTCAGCCCAAATGGCAGGGACAGAACAGAAGAGAGTCCTTGTCTATAGGAAGTCAAATCAGAGCGAGCTACCGTGCAGCCCACAATGCTTTTGTTTAGCTGGCATGCAGCTGACCTGTCTTGCCAACAATCACAGCAAATCCATAATATCCAAACAATTAATATGGCCTGCCAGTATTTTGCTAAATAAGCATTCTTACAAAAGAGTATAAAATAGCATGTTGCCATGGAAACTGGGACCCTACTAGCTAATGTTTTGTCATCTCAAACAATGATTTTTCCTATACTGCTCCTAATCAACTTATTCTTTAAAACTACCTTTGCAAACTAGTAAATAAACCAAACACTGCCAATAATTCTGCCATGCACTGCACATATGTCATGTTGAAAAGACATGCAGATGGAAGGCCTTCTGATGACTTGACTTCACAATGGCTTTTGCCTGACCAAATGATAAAAGTGTTGTAGGCCAAGTCCATCACGGCCTCAGAATCTAACAACATCTTGAAAACATCAATCATCAGTCTGTTGCTCTCATTTTCACTGTTATTGTTCTTATTTTCCAAGCGAATCATAAATCCGATGGGGAGGCATAATTAGGGGAGTGCGAGTTGAGTCCTCTGTTGCAGCACCCATGTGAATGACCTCAGTGAGACAGCTTTTATGGACAAGTGATAAATAAAGAAGCTGAGGACATGAATGAGCACCGCAGTGACTAATGGGACAATTCAGCTGTTAGGCAATAAAAGGAAAGATGGGTAGAAGAAGGGGATCATCAGCCAGACACTCGTAATGTTTCACCCAACGCTGGAGAAGGGCCAGGAGGCCAAACAAAATCAACACCATCTATTTTATTCCCTAACTTACACCAATTAAGCTAGCCCACAAAAGCTTATCTCAATTAGCCTTCTGAAGTCAACTAGACGACTTTGCTTAGGTTTAGAAAATGTGTCAATAATCTTACAGTAACTTTTTGGCTATTATCAGAGGCACTGACCGTCAAATTTGACTGGCACTTATCATTTCTATCTGTCAGGATGTGGTGATGATGATGTGAAGTAAACTATATGGACATCAATGCAATTTCTCCCCGGTGTTTGTATTATTGCTTTATATTCATATTTTTAACAAAATATAACCCAATGTTTCTTTTCTACAGAACAATTCAGCACACAAGTGCACCAATGTAGCATGTGTCTCAGTAATAACAGTTTAGCAGACTCATAAAGAGCGGAGCTCGAGAAACATGTGAAGGGCTTTTCCACACCGACGGTAAAAAAAGATGGATGTCTGGGAAAGAGACTTATTGTGTGTCCATCCTTGAGGCTAGTCTGGGGCAATGACCCGGAGGACCTCTGTCTGCCCCTAAACTTAGGCATGGCCAAAGAAGGGTCTCAGAATTACAACAAACAACAAAAACAGTAGAAAATATTTAAGACTGTTATTGGTTATTATTATTTTTCACTATTTGTGAACTTCTTGTGAACTGTTAGGTCTGGAGGACTACTTCTCACCAGTGTGGAAAGGCTATTAGCTCATGGTGTTCCATGGAAAAGGCCTATAGGGTCTTCCTAGCTACATTTGTGGGTTATTTCAGCTAAATTTCAGCTGGGACTTTTACTGGCATATTCTAATGTCAGAATTAATACCTATAGCATGGCATAAACATCCAGGGATCTTCTAACAACTATTATTTTTCACTATTTGTGAACTTCTTGTGAACTGTTAGGTCTGGAGGACTACTTCTCACCAGTGTGGAAAGGCTATTAGCTCATGGTGTTCCATGGAAAAGGCCTATAGGGTCTTCCTAGCTACATTTGTGGGTTATTTCAGCTAAATTTCAGCTGGGACTTTTACTGGCATATTCTAATGTCAGAATTAATACCTATAGCATGGCATAAACATCCAGGGATCTTCTAACAAACTACCACAGAGGATTCCGGCTTGTTACTGTGCAGTTTATTCAGTATTACCAAATCACTGACCTTTCTATAATGGCCACTGAGATACTCTGAATGTCACAAGTAGTCCCTACTTTTCCCAGCAAAAGACTTTCTGCTAATGAGTGGGAGTACACAAACACTAGCCTCTATAACGAGTGTTGAAAATTATGCACAACAGTGCACCCTTGAAAAAGAGATAACTAAAGCTATACATGAACTACCATTCACACTGACTAAATCATGCCTGACATTATTCCCAGATGAGGGCATGAACTAAATGATTAGGTAGAGAACTTGTCGATATTTCCCAATAAATCCATTTAATCCTGATAGGTCCATTGAACACATACCTACCTACTCACATACTACTGAAGTTTTAAAGTTTTGCCAAAGTATGTCAAAGAAAAAAAAAAACATATCAAAAGGTCACGTTCAAGCCAAAAACCTATAATGACTGAAATTCACATAAATAATGTAAAAAGGTACATATTTGATATTATCTAATATTCTCCTCATAGCAAAATTGCTCTAAAGAAAGTTACTGGTTCAGTGCTTGTATCCGTGCTCATGCTTACAGTATCTTCTGATGAACGAGCATGACCATAAAGACTATGGAGAGGGTTTCGAAAGTAGTTCATTTGGAATATGGAACCTTCAAACAAGGGATTATTATACTAAAACACTGACTTACAGATGAGAAAAAAAAATAAATCGGATGTAAGTTTTTTATCCAGTAGTGACATTCTAGTTTCACCATTTTCAGAATCCTTGGGACATTTACTACTATGTAAATGAAGAGATTTACAAGGGCTTAAAAATGTTCAGATACTTCAGTGATGGATCAAATGGCTGAGGCTAATATAGCAGGGGAAAGAGAGAGTGAATAATGCATTATCTAAGACATATGGTGTGAGTGTGTGTGTGTGTGTGTGTGTCTGTCTGTCTGTCTGTGTGTGTGAGTGTGCGTGAGCAGGGAGTGGGGGTATGTGTGTCTGTTTCACTGGGCAGCTATTCAGCCCCACAAGACCCATTATATTTCCCTCCGAAAAAAAAAAAACAAAGAATCTGCACCCAGACATCACAACAAGGTCCAGCCAATTCGGTGCTCCAAAACGGCATTCTTTCCTTAAGGGAAGCTGAAGCAGGTCCAACGTGTCTCCATAACAGTCAAAAAGGTCCATTACTAATGCTGATTTTCCACTACACTTTTGAACTCCGCCAACCCACAACCATGGGGAACCAAGACCAGTACCTGTGGAGGGGATGCAGTTCCACATATGCTTCCATAGCATAGAAATGTTTTTAGTGGTGGTTCAAATGTGGCAACTGTGGCATCAAACATCACGTTGCCCTAACTCCTCCTTCTACACAGTCACATTTCGGCATAGAGAAGCTATGATTGTTTTTTTTTTGGTATATCCAGTAAGTAGGAGTGGCGTTTTAAGAAATGATTTGAATCTAGGCTATGGCGTGTTAGAGCTGTGGTAAATATGAGAGTCAGGGCTGACTCTATAGGCCTATATGCATGATGAACAACTTTTTGTCCTGTAATCCTTCTGTTGCTATGTGTATGATTGGTGCTGTAAGTCACAAATGACCACAGAACCTGAAGCTGGACGTAAACACAGGGGGACAAAGAGCACGGCCATGGCACTCCTCACAATCAGCTCAATGACGAGTCAGCTGGGGACTTAGCAAGTGTCTGTGCTAAAAGACACGAGCAGAAGCACAGCTCAACACAGTGGTATGGCACAGCTACGTTTTGGACAACATTACCATATAAGGGAGAATGAGAGGGAAGCAATTCTGCCCATTTACCGTGTCATGACCTACTGTTGTCAAGTCTGAACAACAGATTATTTCATAATCAGCCATTTTACTTTCCCTCTTTCCCAAATTGTATACAACTAAACACGCAACAGCGTTTGCACACAACAATTACACAAAACGACTACACAAAAGGTATCAGAAATGTTTCATTCACAAAGAAGATGGACTCCAAACTGATGAAAATGATAATTCTAAGTTTGAACAATTACAAAGGCAAGCAATACACCACAGGTGCCATCAATTACCTATTATAATCATTACTCATTGCATAATTAGCTTGGATATCAAAGAAGTATCAAACACTAACAGAAAGATGACTAAAATGAGATTGGTCTGTTCTATTTAAAGAAAGCCACAGAAGAGGAAGTCAGTGGCCGCTGGAGTGCACTCTCATGAGGCAGTCTTATTTGCATCCTGCTCCACCCTAATTCAGCACACCCAGACTTGTGGCAAATCCTATACTCATATCTAATCACAGAAATTGATACTGCATTAGATTATCCAATCCCATCTTCCAGCTTCCATCTGAGATTTCGGATCTATTGGCGGCGTGGGCACTGATTTGCATAATGCATATGTGGGGCAGGAAAGATCAAAATGAATGTGAATGCACTCAGCCAGAAGGAGACACAACATACAGTAGAATTCAACAGAATCCAATGACATATGTAGGAGAATATGATGTTACACAAAATGAGTGCATCACTAGACATCCCAAAAACACACCTTGGCTCAACATCCACCTACGCTTGCAAAACTGCATTCAAACTATATGACTGTGTGCGGCTACTGTCAATCAATTTGGATTGTAATCTTCTTTGTTAATTTATGCAGAGACATGTCATCGAAACTTGTCCTATCTTGAGATATGCACATCCTCACCACCAAATCTGAGTGACACTTGAAACGTCAATGTATCAAAACAAAGGATATGGATTACAGACCATTTTTAGGCACCAACTCCTTGGGCGGGTGGTTTGGTTTAGGTAGAAAAACACGACAGGTGCCAGGGATGGGTAGGGCAGAGCTTGTCCACCGCTGGCTGATGCCTCTTCCACCCCGGTGGCACTGTCTTTCACTTCGGTCTCCAC
>JASCIP010000096.1:3358443-3368624 GCA_034783695.1 Sardinella gibbosa | reverse complement strand
ACTGGGGGTGTTAACCTTGTCAAAAACTGTTGGTCCTTCTGCTGACTCCAGAGCCCCAAGTCAAACAACAGGTAAGAGAGAGAGAGAGAGAGAGAGAGAGAGAGAGAGAGAGAGAGAGAGAGAACTGTGAAATCCATTCAGCGCTGGGCTCGCCAGCACTAATAGGCGAGGATAAAACGTAAGCACCTTATTAGAGCCCAGCGTCATTGCATAGTTTGTATTTTTACGGCCTCACGCCGATGTGATTTCGATTACTCCCTGAAAAGGGGGGAACACCTGGAAGGTTTTTGCGTTGAGGACAAGAGTGATTGTGTGCTTGGGGGTATGGAGTGTTTACAGTTTCACTTTTCATGGCTTTTTCAAAATGAGCAGCACTGAACTTTTGACTGCCTGAGGAGATTGTGGGGTATCTCTCACGGTTGCTCCCTGGCGCAGAATAGGAGTGATTATCGTGCGCTGCAGCTATCCCCTGCACAGCAATGTACACATTGACTTTGACGAGGGTTAAGTACATATGTGCTGATTCATTTTCAGCATTGATGCGATGTATGTTATTTCAATCTACTTGTTATATGATTTGTTGAACATTAAGCCTTGTGTTGCGGGCGTCAGGTTTCCCAGTGGCCGTGGCACCATGGCGCTGAGTTTGGTGACTTGAATAATTCACCAGCGGTCGCCCTGGTTAAATTTGGAATGGAGAATAAACAAAACACTTCCACTTTTGGGGGACTGCTAAAAGCATTACGGCCCATGAATGCTAAAGCCATTACGGTGAGATGGGGGGAGTGGAGAGGAGAGAATGGAGGAGAGGAATGGAGGGATGGAGACAAATGAAACAGAGGAGAAAAGAATCATTGTGCTTCTGCTCAGCTCCATGGCGCTGCTAACCCCTCCGACTTCAAAGTAATAATGATTGAGTTGGTCTCATCGTGGAGCTCTGTCCCTAGCTAATATATCTACCTGGAAAACTTCTTTTGAATGAGCTCTCATTTGATCTTGTATGCAGGCGACACATGTCACACTGGGTTATTCCCACAGTTCATATCCTTTCATAGGCTGCCATGCAGGCAAAACTTGATTATTTTGGCACTTGGGCAAACAGGCACCATGGATTTCAATAGATGAGTAACATTGCATGCAGGGCAAGTCTTTGGAAATCCCATTTGCTTTTTTTTTTTTTTTTTGACTTTCTCTATTTCCTCTTTTTCTTTTCTTTTCTTTTTTTGTGAATGGGTCATACTTTGCTGCAATGAGGATTGAGGAATGAGGAATGGCATGTCGCTAGCTTGACCTTACATGGGTAACACTTAATTTGAAGTTAACAATACACCACAATTATTTCCACTGTGGGGGTATTTATATCAGTGACCCTGAAGGAAAGATGAGGGAAAAAAATATGTACTGGAATGGAAAAGGAAATGCTTTGTATTACACATGTAAATATGTAGCATATTTTCACATATGTTTTGGTAATACCAAATTGGTAGCCTATACATGTTTACACTGCTGTTTGTTAAGGCGTGAGGTCCAGTGTGGGAAATGGGGGGCACAAAACGAGGGCCCCAGACCAGGTGCCTAAAGAGACTGTCACTTAAGTGTCGACACACAGAGATGGATTGACAGACGCAATTACGAGGAGCGCCACACGTGGAGGACTCAGCCCAAATGAAGTAGGCCCTCCGCACAGGACAATGTATGCCTGTTTCCACCCTGACAGACCACATTTGCTGCTTTGGCAGCATTCTGGAGACCTGTCAAAAAATTAAAGAGGTCAGCCCCTTGGAATGAGCTTACCTTAAATCTAATTTCCAGTTTGGCATTCAAATTGCTTAAGAATTCAAGTGTATAGTTATTTTCAGTTAATTATTGGTGTCAAATACTCATGGCAGATCATGAAATGCAATCCACTGGACAGGAATGAAATATCAACACACATTTTTAATTTAACAGAAGTCCTCTATCAAACATCCCATCGCAACGTCTTGGTTTACCCCACAGTGCAGGCTTCCAAGCACGCTGGTTAATGCAGTTTAACCAATTAAACGTATTTGGATAACTCAGAAAGACCCCGATTCCTACAGGACCATGTCATAAAAGAGTGCCCCATCCTGATTCAAAATTTAAAATAGGGCCTTGGGTTATTCACTGAGAAAGGGGGACAGGGTGTCAGAATAGCACCGTACCATGTTCCTCTCAACCCTTGCCACTGCTGGGTATTAACGAATCAAAGATTTTTTTTCTTCTCCTCTCTGTCTCTGTCTCTCTTTGGCCCAAAAAGGCTGCAGGCTTGGAAATAATCATAATGAACAATTCAAAAAGAACAATAATGAGGCTTTTATATTCTCCCGCAAAAAAGATTGTAATAATCAGGATAATTATGGTATATTTCTCCGGGTCATCCCTCATTAGGAGTGGAGGCTCTCACTGTGAAATGGTTCAGTGTTAATTTGGTGTCCTCATTGTAAGAACAAAGTCCTCCTCGGGTCAGGTTAGGCAGAGGACAATCAAACCCAAGCGCTGTGTCTAACCATCCCTGTAGGCGCTCAGTATCACAAGGCTGACAGAGAGGAGAGGAATTAATGGAGAGAGGCTGTGGGTGTCGCTGGAAATACTGCGCTGGCTTCAGCGCTCCATCAACACTGCCTATAGACTTCAAGCCACACGGAGAGTCTGCGCTTTGTTTTAACAACGTGCAGTGTAACTATTTGCATTTTACAGCACGCTTTTAGCGCCGGCAGCAAGGGGAGCAGACCATGCTAAAGACAATTAATGGATGTGATTAAAAGTAAAAGGTTGTGTCATATAGAGCCGAATGCATGCTGCACACACAATCAGAGTTGATTGTTTAGGTGAGGAAGGTTACCCGTTGTTGAAAAAAAAAAAGTGCAATTGTAAAGCCTTTCAAAAACATGCTGTTTTACAAGCCAATACTTGTCTTTCACGATTTTTTGTAATGGTTTATTTTAAATCGTGGTACAATTCTCTTATGTTAGTCATAGACTAATCATTCCTAAACTCAAATAAAAATGGCAAAACAAATCCTTGCAACCAAATGGGAAAATTGGATATTTAGCTTGCTTGGACAAACTCCCCCCCCCCCCCCCCCCCCCCATCCCTTCTACAATAACACACATCAACGTAGAATGCTGAACAAGTTTCAAGTTCCAGAGAAAAGGAATGGGAAGGTTGTAAAAACATTGCAATCGGAAAGGCGTGACCATTTCATTGCTGGAGGTGGAGAGGAGAGAGATTGCAGCCAAACTGACCTCTGTCAACGGTTGGCAGGATTTCAAGGCAACCCCATTGGGACCGGAGATATTGCTGACCCCACCATTAATCTTTGCTTTTTCTAGTATGTGGACAGAAAACATCACTCTCCATTCTGATGATGCAATGAAAGCACATTCTAATAATAAACTGCAGGAAAAGGAAAGAAAAAACTACAATATTAGTGAAGGACCGACCGACTGTATGGGCCTTCGTTACTAAACCTTTGACCAGCAGAAAATACACACCATCTGGAAGTCACATGAGAGCTGTGTGCTTGGAAGAGGAGTGCCTGGATATAAGGATCTTAACCCCCATCTCCTCTTGTAGCATATTGCATTTTATAGCGCTGTGGTACGAAGCACAGAGTACAATATGCTCACACTAAGGGTCTGATTGATATTGATATTTCTGTATTGTCAAGATTTATTTAGCTGCATCCATTCTGGCTAATGGTGGACATTTGGCAATAGTTTCACTGAAATTTCAGATCTTTCAATGTCCGCTTTTATCGTTAAGGCTCTCCAGAAGCTCGAATGGATTCTAAAACATGCAATTAAAATCTGTGTCACCCTGAAATAATGATAAAAAAGGGGGTTCTGTGCCTCCTCAGTGGAACTTTACCATGGCCAATTTTACAAAAAGGGGCCAACTGGGAGCGAATGGGATAAGAAGGGAAGAATTTATCTTTGGGTTAACCCATCCCCCTCTCCTCCTCCTCCTCCTCCTCCTCCATGTCCCCCTTTAAGCTTCCCACAAACCATCTTTAATGGAGGCGCACAAACTAGCCAGTAGCCAAGGAAGGGAGAGAGAGGGGGAGAGAGAGGGGGAGAGAGAGAAAAAGAGAGGGAGAGAGAGGGGCTGCTCAGGACGGATGCCAGAGCCTCAGCCACCTTCCCTCTACCCCTCCAAGTCTCTGGCTCGCTTAATTATGATTAATTGCCGCCTGGATAATCAGATACAGCTTCAAAAGGTTGGGGATGACAGTCCAAGGACACAAGGAAAAAGGAGGCAAGGTATGTGTTCATTAGCAAAGGAGCCGGCTCTTCCCCTACGCCGGCCCACCGCCTCTTGGACTTGAACAATCCCAAATAGAATTAATTTTTTTCGACATTATATGAGCGGGGCCGCCAGGGAGCCGGACTCCGCATTACGTTTTTCAGTCACCACCACCGTCCCGTCAATATGGCGATGTCGGGGTGCCCCCCTCTCGTGATTGACAGCAGTTTCAAGTTTCGGTTTTATGTCGGCGCTCCCTGGGTGGCAGGGCATGATGAGAAACTACAACAACAGGAGAAAGGAGGGAGAGAGAATGAGAGAGAGAGAGAGAGAGAGTGAGAGAGAGAGAGAGAGTGAGAGAGAGAAAAAAATGGAAAGCGTTTAAAAGGCTCCACTCTTGACTTAGCTGGCCCAGAATTAATAGACTTCAGTCTCACCCCCTCACTTCCTCCGCTCATTTCAACACACACTGTGAGAAGTGTAGGAGATTTGGACTTGCCAGCTCTTTCCTGCATTTGAAATCCCTTTGGCTGAGGTGTGGATCACAGTATGCCATTTCCAGCCCTGGAGAAGTGCTGGGCTGTGTTCAACTCCTATTATTACTAGGAGGCAAATCCCCTGGTCCTGGGCGCCAGCGTTTCTGCTCTCTTGGCTCCCTGCCCAATATTGTCTCCTTCGTTACATTCCAGAGTGCTTTTCAACCAGTTAATGTTTGCACTGGGAGGTCGGAGGACCCAACAATCAGCCTTTTGAGAGAGCTATAAGTTCCGAGCCCATCCATATAGCAATACTTTTCCTCCTCTCCTTACCAAAAATATAAAGTGCAGGTGAGGGGGAGGCCAGAGAAGGGAAAAACATTTAAGGCACATCTGTTTTACAAATCAGTTCGCCAAATGGGGAGGGGGGGGGGGGGTAGTGGCTGGTCCATTTAAGGGAGCATGTGCTAGAGCAAGGTGCGAGAAGTTGTTCTCAAAATTGTGAGATCATTTTAATGGGTGTCACTCTGTAAAGCAAGCCAAGCTGTGAAAGGGTTGGACTGTAAATTACGTGACCTCTCCGTGGTCCTCCGTTTATCCCTCACATCAAATAATCTCCGAGTCTGTCAGATTTGTGCATCCAGTTTGGCATGCACTGACTGGCCTTGCAGACACTAACCATACTGTCAATTGATTCCCTGAATCAATCAATTTCAAACCTAGAAATGATGGGAAAAAAAGAAAACCTTTCACTCTCTGAACAGTCAGAAAGGAGGCAAAAAGTTTACTGTGCCACTCTCTATGACAACTCTTCTGATTATTGAAAGGTTTAATTAAGGATGACCAACTCTAATTCAGTTTTGCCGGGTGACAGGAGAGAATGTGTGTTAAAATGTAAAACAGTCGCCCAATTGAAATATGTATTAATCATGTCGAATGGCTTGTGAACATAAACCATTGGATTTTTACATGCCAAAGGCAATTATCATAGAGTTAGTTGGGAATCTGCCATTTTAATATCTCACTAGAAACTGAGGAGCCAAGCAAGGGTGTAGATGTCTTATTACATAGTCATTAATTTGTGTCATAGCTATGTGGTAAAGGCCGATAGAAAGTGCTTAAATGAAAGACTTATTTTGTTGTATCAGTTTTTTTTTTTGCATGCAAGAAAAGGAGAGTTTTAAAAGAGCTCTACCATTGCTTCAGAAATTGTTGCGAATCGCAGAACTTTCTTAGCCTTAAGTATTTAAGTGTGCAACCCCACTGCTAGACGTGTTCTCCATCCACACTGTTCCATTTTAACAAGCTACAAAATTCATAGAAAAAAAAGAGAAAACAGCACTACGAGTCTTCAACACTCTCTTCTTGAGCGCTTAAGCTCTAAGGGTAGCTAACATATTTTACAGAGCTATATACAGTTTTGCAGTGGCTGTCGTAAGTTCAGCCAAAATGAGAAGTGAGTCAGTTGAGTCCCAGAGGGTTCCAGACTTCAGTGGTGAGTGTAAGAGGGAAGAGGCATTGCCTCCCTGGAGTGGCTTTGGGACAGACGGCCTGTCCATTAATCCACTACGTATGCGTGTGTCTAATATATGCAATTGCCATTTCTAGGCTGTTAGGCTTGTGGGCCAAAGCCTGGAATTCACTGTTAAAATGTATAATTCAGTTGTGTTAATGGATTATGTGAAAGAGGAACATTTTATTTATACATGCCTTGAAATGCCCTTTAAAGTATCCAGTGCAAGTCCTCTTAAAACCACATTGTCCATGAAATATTCAGGAGTCAAACCTGATGTTTCTCTGTATCATATTACTCAGCGATATTAGTTTGTGAAATTATTTAGTGTTTTAATACTGACCAATATTTTCTTTTCTTTGCTACATTACACACATTCCATCATCAATTATTTATTTCATGAATCGGCAGCTACAGTACATGAATTCTCATGTACATTACATAGAAGCATTTCCTGTAGGATTAATAGGAATCACATCGGTGTGACATTCAGGTGCTGTTTGGTGCGGAGCTCCAAATGCATGAGCATGGCTCTAATAGCCTGTAGTGGTTGCGGTATTTGAATGGTTACTAAGGTGGCAAACACACAGCCTCTGCCCAGAGGGGCCGTGTTCAAGTGTTTCCACAGATCACGCTCGGCTCCAGGCTTACATAATAAGTGATAAAAAACTACTGGGGGAACTAAATCAAAACTTCAATGAAGTTGATGAATCAGATCATTTATAACACTCGGGGCCAGGCTTTTGCGGCAGGCAGGCTTCACGGGACACTGGTGGCACTTTTCCGGGAGATGTGAAGTTTGTGCCGCTCGCCCAGGTTGTTTTATAGATGCTGTGGGAGGAGAGTAATAAATACTTTTAAGCATTGACGGATGGACTCCTTCATTATTTAGCATGTGGAGGGATGGGGGCAGTCAGGGTTGATAAAATGAACTATTTGTACAGGCCGCAATCAATACCCGCCCCTCTGTTCCTCTGTGGCAGTGTGGTGGCGGATGCAGTGGCCACTCACTGTTGTTTCGTACACAATGTGCCAACACACACACACACACACACATGTACAAATGCACATGCACACACATGTGCACTCACACTCTACACACACACATACACAGACACACATACACACACACTCACACACAGATTTACACACACAAACATACGCACTTGCTCACAGTTGGCGGAATAAATCTTTTGTGTGAGGTCATTTCATAAAGTAATGTGAGCAGAAAGAATTTCATTAGGTTAAAAGGAATTCAAAATGTGTCAATTGGATCCAAATGAGAAGTGCAGAGAAATCCTGTTTGATGTTCATATGCAATAAATCTTTTTACATTTGTCTGCAAAGTGTAAGCACCCCCTTGGGGACAGCTTTGTTTGAAGTGGCTTGCCGTTTCCAGATAGGTTTTCCCTCATAATCTGTTGTTGACATTTATCATATGGGGGCAAGGAGGGATCCTGGGCTCAGGATGAGGCCTCCTGGCTGAACACATTTCCAGCCATGTCAGTGGACATGGCCCCGTCCTGCAATACAGCCAAGCCCACTCACTCAAAAACACGGGAATGTTGATTTGAATCACTAATCGATTGGGCTAGTTTATATGACTGTTAAACATTTTTAAAGTCAGACATGACAATTCAGATTCAAGCCGCTACAAGGGTTCCTGCAACATACTGCATGTAAGTAATCGTAACTAAGGTTTGTAATTCAATGCTTTTAATGCTCTTTTTTCCAAGTAGTCCATGTCACCCATGGCTCTCACACACCCTTGGCCTGGACCTTATACCCTGACTCAAACTGTAAGTACACTTGGCAGCAACATGTGTCTAAAAAGAGAAAGCATGGATGCACACTATATCAGTTAATTAAGTATTAAGTACTGTACATACCACCTAAGGCTATTCAAACTAAAGTAGGACAAAAGTCTGAATTTGAGGTCTACAGTATGTGGTCCTTATTTTAGTCTAGTCGGGGTGCAGAAAGCCTATCACAAGATGGTGAGGGGGGGTGTTAATGTGATTTGGACTTTTTGTGACCCTGCCATGCATATTGATAAATGCACGTGCTGCACACCTCACACCCGGCTGTGGCGGGAGCGCTGTCATCACCTAATGGAAGTCCCATGTAAATGAGCCAGACCTAATTAGGCCTCTGAGAAGCCTGAGAAGCTTAAACGTGCTACGACTGGTGAACTCAGCGCTGGGTCATGCATCTAAAGACGTTCCGTCTGATTTACAGAGATTTGCTGAATATGTTTTTATCCATTATATGCTTACATTCATGCTGTCACAAAAATCAAAAATGTTTCATAACTCAAATATAACTAATAGTATAGCTTGTATAGAATATTGTGTTGTTTCTTGATTCAACTTTGTTGGTATGTTTCCACCAACTTATCTTTGACTCAAAATTCAAATTGGAATTCAAAACAAACCAGGCGATAGCCTTTAGTTGATGCCAGCTTGACACTGCAAATAGCACCCTTGATGAAAATGTGGCTTGGAGATACTAAAAACAATATAGAGATGCTGCTTCAAAAGACAGACTATATCATCTGCATACAGATCAGAGGAGAGGCGCTGCTTTGAAAATGCCTCTCACATCAGTGATGAACAGATAGGTGCATTGAATTTCATGCAGCGGCAGCTTTATCTGCCTGATGGTGGAGGTGTCAAAGTGCTAGCTCACTTCTGAATATTATGTCTCTCATGCTGTCTGCACCACAGTCTTGGAAAGATCAAGTCACTGTGATTAAGTTCCACGAAATTCCATCAGAGGAGACACAAGTCTGAAATGTCTGCATGCAAGCACACACACACACACACACACACACACACACATACACACACATATGTAGACTTATGTATACAAGTGTGAACACAAGAAAGCAGCACACAGTGTAAAATACACATATTTGTATCCGCTTGTATTGAAAGCAGTGATTGAGTGTGACAGCAGTGTTATTGTACTGTTAACGGATAGTCTGCAAATTCCATTAGAACCATAAATTGCCAACTGGCCCATGTCATCACCTCAGTGGTCAGCACCTCAGACGGCTTTCAACACTGCCTGAACCTCAAAATGAGTCATTAGTCAAATGAATATGAAAAAAAAACCCTCTCTGTTTGGACTCAAAGTTGAGCACAAACATTTAAGTAAAGTTGAAAGTATACATAATATATTAAAAAATGAGTAGCTTATCCTTAATGTGAGGCCGGCCTGTGACAGTAGCTGTCTGTTTGTGGTGGCTGAGGGGTTACGGGCAGGAAGGGAGTTGGGGGCGGGAGTGGGAAAGGTTACAGGCAACATGCCCGTGCAGGAGGAGAGGAGAGGAGGAGGAGAGGAGAGGAGGAGGAGAGGAGAGGAGAGAGGAGAGTGATGGCGAGGAGGAAGTATCTGCCTGTGCTGTGGTTCGGTGTGGGAGGAGAGACAGGGCCAAGCAGTAAGCGGATCCAGACAGACGCTTTTCCCATTAGGACTTCCTTGGATACCACCTACAGAGTTATGGCCAGGAGGGAAGACAGTGCATTACCATTGGGTGAGGAGGATTTTCCCTCTTGCCTGGGACTATTCCAGTCCAACTTTGTGTTTGGAGTTACGACATGGATGGGACTTGCATTTATTTGCATTCAGGAGCCTAGTTGAGTTGATGCTTGTTTAAAAACAACAACGAAAAAACAGCAACAGCAGCAACAACAAAAACAAAACAGATCAAAAAGCTTAGAGGTGTAAACACACTTACACAGCTCAAGGTTCATGTATGCAAAGGCTTATTAGTGACTTTGTAAACAAATATTTGCGCCCAACCCATGGAAGGACACCAAAGGTCATATACATGTCAAAACTGGCCTTGTGCCAAGAGTTCACCAAGCACACACACACACACACACACATACACACACACACACACACACACACACACACAC
>JASCIP010000096.1:3345270-3358224 GCA_034783695.1 Sardinella gibbosa | reverse complement strand
CTTTTAACTCAATCTCATTGTCTGGAAGAGAAGACAGGGGGAGAGAGAGAGAGAGAGAGAGAGAGAGAGAGAGAGAGAAAGAGAGAGAGAGAGAGAGAGAGAGACAGAGAGAGGGAGGGAGGGAGAGAGAAAAAAACCCTTTCCATGCAAAGTGTTTTCAGCGTAAAGCATTAACATAATTTTTTCGACTTGGGTTCTCACAGGACCCCCTGATGAAGGCTCTACCCGTAATTTTAATTGCATGGACTGCATTCTTAATTAAAAACTGTACAAATGGATTTTATGCCATGCCAAATTAAATCTAAATTCATTAGATATAAACCCTTTTTAAAAATTGATGCAAATATGTGAATTTTTTAAAAGTTCGAACTTAGTCTCCATTTTAGATGAGCTTGCCATTATGAAGGGGGGAGGGGGGAATGCATGTCTTTTTGTGAATGAATTATCTAGTCTGTATAAAATATTCAGCAAATCTTATACTTCATGTCCTTTATTTGCCATGTCCTTTGCATCATGGTGTATTTTTCTCTCCCTTTATATTTAAAAGTGACAAGAAGCTTAAATATTTATATACAGTGTCATGTGATGGGCAAAGACCGATTGAGTTATTTATATGCATTTGGGAAAGAGAAGTTCTTTTGCACGTGTCATAATTTAATACATGAAAATGCATAAACAGTATAATTATGAACAAAACTTTAGTTGTAGATGGATGATCAGAGTGCAGTCACAGATGAAATGTCACTGACATGCCCAGAGCTGATATGAGCCATATATCCTTCTCCCCTCACATATGTGAGTGTGTGTGGCAGGAGGGAGAAGGATGGGGAGAATGTGGGGGTGCGGGGGTGTAAGTCAGGGGTGTATTTTTCTTTTTTTTCCCCTTTTTTTTGCCCCGGTTAACTCCCACTGTTTTTTGAGGGCAGTTCACGTTCAAGTCCTTGCGACACAGCGCAGCCCGGCCCTCCCTCGCACGTACAGCCTCCTTTCTCATTACTCTCATTAACGGGGCATTTTTTACGGCCCGGATCGGGGGAGGCCAGTTGCTCGGTTGCGGCGCGTTCGGAAAATGTCTGGTCACCAGAGGCCTGAGATTTATTGATGGTTCTTGCTCTACTGTACAGAGCCGAGGCTGCTATGCTGCGCGTAATGGATGGAGCAGATGTTTGACACGGCAGCACCTCTTCATAACTCCAGTCTTCAGGAAGGCCTTTTTACAGGGGCTGCCTCGCACTAGTTCCCATTCCACACAGGAAGCGAAGGTCATTGTGAAACATGAGGCCTGGGCTAAGAGGCTGAACTCATGTGCGCTGCAGCTGGGCCCGCGCTCACTCAGCTCTCATGGAAAAGTCATATTTTATCTCTCCCTCTCTCTCTCTCTCCTCCCTCTCTTTATCCGCCTCTCTGCTCTCCCTCTTGCTGTGTCTATCTCTTCCATTTGGACTGTTTGTCTGTCTCTCACTGTCTGCTGCTGTTTATCTGTTACACTCATTTTTGACACTCAAGCGCACACACACACACACACACACAATGCATAATACATTCTCACACAAAGAGTGACATGTCACTCTTATCATGTGCATTTTCTTGGTTGCACCATATTATAACCATGTTATGGTGTTACTGAAGATAAAAAAAAGTCACTCAAGATTTAATTCAAGTAATACTTCATTATTTGTTGGTATGACCACTAATGGTGTCTTTGGAAAAAGAAAAAAAAAACACTCCTTTCCTTGACCAAACCTTTCCCTTTACAAAGAGACCGAATAATTTATTAATGCTGGACTCAAGGGTACGTGGGGGGGGGGGGGGGCAAGGCAGTGATGGGGAGGGGGAGAGGGGGGTTGCAAAATCGTCTTCACTTTATCAGAGAGAGTGAGAGGCTGGTGTTGGCTGGCTGGCTCCGAGTGTGGAGAAGAACAGTGGGTGTTGCTGTCTCCCTCTCCTCACTCCTCCGGTCGCTCACCGTCGGACGAGGAGGAGCAGCAGACAGATCTGGGTCTGCGCTCGGCACCTGAGGCACCCCGGTGTCAGGAGACCGCGCCGGAGCGCCGTTCATTTGTGCAACATCTGTACCACACAGACAAAATTATTAATAACCCCCGCATGCTGATCTGCCACGGCATTTTGATGAAGTGGGGGCCCACCACTCCCCATGATTTAGGCCAGCAGGCAGGCCCACCTCGCTGCGCCCAGCGCGGGGGCCAAGGAGGGGGAAGAGAGAGAGAGAGAGAGAGAGAGAGAGAGAGAGAGAAAGAAAGAAAGAGAGAGAGAGGCTGTGCACCTTTTTCCCCCTCCCTTCCTCTCTCTCTCCATCCCTCTCTCTCTCTCTCCCTCTCCCTGACCACCGTCGCTCATGCAAATGCTGAGCTTGTCATTTCCACACCACCTCAATCAGGCAAACTGATTTTTTATTGGAAATGCCACTCTCTTGACCTGCCTTGGACATTAGCAATTAGTTTCAGCTATGCAAATATATGTGTTTATACAGTATATATTTTTTATTATGGTGATAAATAGAAAATCAATTATTCCTCAATGACAACAAATGACAATAAAAAATAATTGACTTGATTGAGTTTTATTTCTTGCTTTACGCTGAGTTCCATTCATGTTTTACATAATTGTACTGTAGGTTCCATTTACTCTTTATGACTTGGCAAGTCAAATTGAACAGAAATGTGCATCCTCTGGTTTCCCCTTCTAGACCGTAAAAGCCCCTGTTGTATCTCTCCCAAGCACTCCTGGGGCATTTGATGTGAATAACAATGCCAATTATTATCACTCTATGATGAAGTGGAGCAAGGTAATAAATAGCTCGGCTCTGATTGGTTAGCTTGCCGGAGACCCCAAATGATTAGATGTGTGTCCCAGAGGGAGCCAGACAGACGGCAGTTTGGTGAACAGCCCTCGGGAACAGCTTTGCTTTTGTAAAGGCAAAACAACTTTGTGCCAGAATATACCCCAAGGGCTTATTTTGTAGGTATTAGAGAAGGGAGCAGAAAGGGGAACTTGGATCCGCTAACGCACCTTATAATACTACCTTCTGACACAAAACTGTAAACACCTCCACGTTGGCTCATTGTTCCCAAGTGTTCGGGAGTGATGTTGGAGCAGTTAACCTCTGGTAATGATGGAAGTACAGCGCTGTAATTCTTGGATCATGGCAAACAGCAAATACTGCAGTCAATCAGTGAACCTCATTCTGCACTTGATGTCAATCCTTTTTCCATGTGTCACATTCTACCGACTCTGTTCTTCACTCCCACAGTCGAATCCAAACATTTGCATCTTGCCACTAAAGCGAAGAACTATTTGTTTAACAAGAAACCAGAGGTCATGTTCACTTTAACAAAAATAAAGAAATAAAAAACAAACAATATGGCACATGATGATTCAGCCTGAGCTTATAAATCATCAGCGGTTCTGCCTCAGGTTGGTTTGCCTTGAGTGTATGGAGCTGATTATCAAGGGTGTGTGTGTGTGATGGATAGCAAGGGTGTGTGTATGTGATGGATAGCAAAAAATCATCAGGCAACGCAATTAACACATGCAACTATTTAAGATACCTGCATCTGTGCCTCGGCAAGTCAGTACAAACCCAGCGCTCATCTTCACACAATCTCATTATTATTTTTCCCTCCCTTAGTTTGGTCCTGGCTTTATTTCCACATACTTGTGATTCACAGTCTCCAATCATACCCTTCACAAACCCAAGGCCTCCAAGTCTGACAACAAATCCAATCTGTGATTTTTGACACAGAACATATGCAATGGTGCAGGGCTGCTAAGCACACCACTTTGAATTTAAATGGGTCTACATTAATTATAAGCTTGGCTCGCTCTCTATGCATCTGTGTACGTATGTGATGGATGCACACAATCTGCATGTCGGCTGAAATCACTCAATCCAACAAACGCTGGCCCCGCTAATTGAAGGCAGTGTTTCTCGCTTCCCCTTGCATTCCTCGTGCTTCGTCACTTTATCGGGCCTGCGCGGCGCATACGCCGCAGCCATTAAGCAGGAGGAGAGTCAGCGCCTTGCACAGTTGCACAATAAATACTTAATTTTGCTTTGACTGTAATCTGCTCAGAGCGCATGATTAGTGTGCTCACTGGGCAAATGAATCGCAGGCGGGATCACATGAGTGAGAAAACAGACACTTCTAGGAGGAGGGGCGGGTAGATGTTGAACGGCATTACTTGACTAGCAAACAACAACGCTCCGGAATACGGGGCAGGTTGCGTTGTATTTAAGCAGGGTGTGTTTTTGTCTTGCATGAATGCTTGTGGTGTTTTAGGATTTCTTTTTTTCTACATGTCAAGGCTGCATGGCAGATTTGAGGTGGCAGACAAAGTTGTACCAAAAAAAAAAAAAAATGATGAGGACCCCGTTTCAGGTGTTAGATGCAAAGGTTATGAGTGGTAATTGAATTTATCTCCACATCTGGTGCACGTGTGCTCATCTATCGTCTTTCGATTTCAATATCAATTTCAGATAGCACGTCCACTTAATTGGCTGATGCTCTGCCCAGCTGGTCCATGCCTGAGATTTTATGTGTACATATGTGGCCATTACATGCAAATATGGAGGTCCTTTAATATCCCCCACAGCTTGCTGGGCTTCTCAGGCATGTACTGTATTTGCTGCCCTACAGTTGTCACTTTTATTCACTTGAAGGTGTTCGCTAACCTTCAAATTTAACTGCATCCATAGGATAGCTCTCCATTATTAGCACACGCACTTGAAAGCTGAGCTTTTTTTCCTCCTCCTAATGACTATGCATCTTGAACCACTGCCAAAATCCATCAACATAAGCAAGCCTGTGATATGGAGTATGGTCTGCTCCAAAAAAAAAAATCTTGCATTTAAATACTCTATTGGAAGTCCATCTGGAAATGTTGCTTGCTGAGAGCAGCACACAGGCAAGTTCCCATGAACCATAATGACTTGATGTAAGTCCTGCCAAACATGAGGCTTCTGCTTTTAAAAATCTGGAATGCCCCGCAATGCTAGCATGGCTAATTGCAAATACTATGAAGTGTTCTGTCCGACGGAAAAAAGGTTAAATATAGTGAGTTTACCAGACATGGAGAATTCTGCTTTTTCCATTCTAAAACAGAAACAGTAACATGATACCGAAGTCTACCGTCTGGAACTTCATCCCAACTGTAAAAGGGGAGAAATCAGACAGACAGTGTGTTCTGGTACACAGTGTGTATCACTGACAGATCTGTTGCTTATCTTGCCTGTTGACAGCAAGCCAAAGGCCACGGTGATATTATCTGTTTGTCAATGTGCACGTGGGCATCCATCTTGTTTTCCTGTGCTGAATATGCTAGTGGACCATGCCTCCAGCTGTCCATCACTGTGTTGGCGTCAGGCTGCAGTATATCACCATATATATAGTACCCACCGCCTCTTTTGCATCATTTGTCAAGCTATCGTTAATGTAGCATTTAAATGGTAAGAGAGTGGAGGTTGCTTTCGTGTTAACCCCGCCGCCACTCATAAATTGCTGCCAGACAAACGCTACCATGGGGTACCGCATGTGAAATGTGTTACTACTCTGCAAAAAGCAACAATATGGAGACCGATATAGATTCCAGTTCTTTAATATGGAAGCACTATGTTGATTCTGCACATGCAACAACTTTGCCTTCATGGCCATGTCGACAACTTGGTCCTTAGAGCTTTGACTGGGGTCAGAGTGTTGCACAATTGCACATGGAGTACATTGAAACAGACCAGTGCACACATGCATGCATCAATTTTTCAATATATTGGGAAGCGTCCATTTAGGAAACATGCAGCATATCGGCAGCGGTGGAGAGGTGGTGAGATGACTGGTGCAATAAAAAGGAACATTCTGTGGATAAATCTCTTGTTAATGCAGTGTTAACAGTCTGTGTAGATTCCTGCTCTGCTGTTTGATTATTTATTTGTGCGCTGCACCGACGCAAATACACTAAACCCGCTGCGCTGCTTTAATTGAAAATATAAATGTTGTTTTAACTTGTACTGCATGTAAGCAAACATCATTAGCTTCTTGAACTTGTTCACTCAAGTGAATCTACAGCACTAATTAAAGAGCCCCTTTTTAACCCTGTGTGGTCCGATAACATATTTGCGGGGAAAGGGTGGGGTGCACGGGGCTGGGTGGCAACTTATCATTTGCTTGTCAGGGGAGGGAAATTGAACTTGTGCTAGGGCACGGCGATGGGTCAACAGGCACAATTCTTTCGCCATCACCCACTTTTGAGAATCCAGTGGACATGGCGAGGGCCACTGTCAATCAAGCAGCATGGCGATCATTACTGGTTTGCAGTGAAGCAGAAAAACGGCGTAATAAACAGGTCCTGCCGCCTCCGTCAGGTCATTCATCCGCCGTGGCGAGGGCTGGCTCCTTCTGGCCTCGCTGTGCATTAAATCCCCATCCAGCTGCTTGACCCTATTACAGCAGCATGATGGGCTCTCCTGTCACCGCCGCCCGCCGCAACAGTCGGCCGCACTGAATCACTCTTCCCGACAGGTAAGCCCCAGGATCATTTAGTTTTGTATCTCGCCACGGTTGGCTGACAGAAGTCAAGGGGTGTCTTTAACATGCCAAAAAAAAAGTGCCGAGAGCCCACGGAGTGGAGGCCCGGATCTTTAGATCGGCCTTGATCTGCCAGGGCTTAGCGGCAGGGCAGCGGCTATGAAATCCTAGCGTGACCATCTCTTCCTGGTGACGGCTGTCGTGGCTCGTGTTTAGGAAGTTGTTCTTTGACTTCTTCCGTTCTCCAAAGTGACATAATTTTATTGTGCTCGCGGTGTGTCGACGAAAATAAGTTTTACTTCATTTAACGTACTCTCGAGTGTGAAGTTGACATGGCTTACAGCCATCACAATGTGTCTGGGGGAATGAGATTCACAGCTGATCACACTGGAGATGGTGACAACACGTTTGGCAAAGAGGATACCAGTGAAATGAAACCACAATAAGAAGGGCTCAACTAGTGCCTGGATAAAAAAATACACTCTATACTCCATACATAATGTATTCTTCCTTTGCATGCGTATGAACACATGCATTATGAATACACACACATCCATACACATATACACACACATCCACATACAGACACACACACACACACACACGCAGACACCCACACACAGATACTGTGTATGTAACAGCACACTCCTTTTTTATCTAAAATTACCTTTGGTCTTGCTGCAGCCTTTGAGGAAAAAGAAGAAACAGGTTTGTTGCTGTGGAACAAGCATAATAAGGCTGCTGCTATTGGCAGACTCTGCCTCTACAAAGGCCTCCAATCTAAATGTGATGCAGTATACATGCTTCCCAGTACAAACAGGGCCACAGAAAAGCATGGGGGTGTTTGATCCTGTCTTCCAGGTGCTGCTGGCTCCTCTTTCATCTCGGTGGAGCCCCCCCAAATTGTCCCCTTTTTCCTCACAAGGTACAGCCACACATCAATCGTCTGAGGCTGCTGACACTACAGTCAGGGTGGGGGAGGCTTGTTTTTTTTTTGTTTGTTTTTTTTGCTGTTGTTTTTTTTTACCAAGTCACCCCCAAAAAATGTTAAGACAACCAATTGACTGTATACAAGAAGCTTTGCATGGGCCAAAAAGCAATTCCTTTTAACCCATTGACCCTTGTTTTACAACCTTGTGCTGTTTTCCGAGATGGTCATTGGCTTGGTCAAGTGCAGCACAAGTGATGCATGCAACCAAACAGGGTGCTATGCTCCGTAAATCAAATACCTATAGTGCTGGTCCGATCAATATGATTTTGTAAATAAATCTCTGCATTCAATATGTGAGTAATGTACAGCGCTTACATTGATTAAAGAAAGAGCCCTGTGCACCTAAATGAACAACAAACAAACAGCACAAGTTGTCATGGGGGGGATGTGAAATCAATAGCTCCTTGCTTGCAACAGGGTTAATCAATGGATTACAACCTTTCACCTGAATATCTTATGGGTCAACCTCAAAGTAGAGCAGAGTTTGAAAACAAGAGACTACCAGTTTAGGCCTGTTCAAGTATTAAAATACAACAAGAGCTCAATTAAAGGACGTACTCACTGTATTTTTACAGAACTAAATGCTGATACAGAGAAAAGATCACTAGAGCCTTTCAATTACGCTAAGGCTACTTACTGTAAGGTTCTTTGTTTCAAAGACATTTCAGAATTTCAATGTGAGCTCTAGGCTCTTCTAAGTCCAAAACAAATGACTTCCAAGTCACCCTGTTCCCTGCCATTTAAACTTGCCTCCACCATTTCTCCTGTTAAGGCCCTCAGAATCCAATCAATGTGTCAGTTAAATTGCTCTTCATCTGTCGAGATTAAGTGTGCGACTATTACCTTCGATTTAGCCCGAGTCTCGAATGCTGGCACATTTCCGTGGAGCCATTAGTAACACCTGGGATCTTTCACATTAGTTTAAGATCTGGCATCATAAATTTCTGCACATTAATGATTATTCTGACTTCTTGGGATAAATGGCTCAATGTTTTTGATAATGAAAATATACACTCTGCAGCAGGCCTTTCTTAAATTCACATTACCTTTGTAATGTACTTCATGGTTGATCATATCAGACGATGTCATAACTTTTACCAGGAGGGTCTTATTAATTCAGAATGTATTTCAGAGTTATTCCATTACTCAGTCTTAAAACTTGGGAGTATAATGGGATTTTTGCTCTTTGTGCTAGCCTTCACAAAATTATTTCCTACAGTCAGAGACTCGACTGAATGGACGTCTGGAAACCAAGTGGACCTTTCTTATGCGTTTGTCATTAAATTTATGGTACAGGAGTACTATGTATTTTGCATGACTGTGTTTTTGTATGACAACTGTAAATATGTCAGATGTTTCTGGTTCTCTGCCTGCCATACATTTAACCATTGCAATTCATAACATTATAATATAAAAATTGCTCATTGTGACTTGTTTGTAAATTACGGTCTGCTGGAGTTCAGAGATGTTTGTATTTATGTGATCAGACAAGAATGCATTTTCTGTGCTGTTGTCTGAAAGTTTTTTTTTTTTTTTTTGCAATATACAGCTGTCAAGTCATAAGCAAGAAAAACCTTTTGTCAAAGCCTTGTGATTGGCAGCCTTTGTTCAGTTGGGAATCCAATATTTTCCCGAGTTTTATGTGGCTCATATCGTGAAAATTGATTGGCCCAGGAAAAAAAGTGACACAAGTTAATCGAGATCTTAAATAAGAGGTGTAATTCACGTGGCATGCTCAAAATTGTCATTCTCAGCATTTTTACGGCGGTGCCAGCCATAACGACTTCAAAGAAAATGTCAGTGGCTGCAAATGACATGCCACTGAATAACGTGGTTATGGCGGGGAAGACATTTCAAGTCCTCTCTACTAGCAGGGTGTACTTCTGCTGAACATACATTTTCTCCCCACGAGCTGATGGGTGAAGAGTCCCTGGCTCCTGTCCTCTGTCACCATTCATCGTTGGAGGAGAAGAAGCGCGGCTCGCCGGTAATTATTACATTCCACACTGATGGCTCATCAGCCAGATCCTCTTAAATTAGCGGCCCATTCGCCGGGTGCACCCAGAGAAGACGTGTCATTTATAATGTGCGTGAACGTGCGCACTGCTCTCAAAGAGACCGTGGCCATGACAAGGTAGGAAATGGAGAGAGAGAGGAAGAGAGAGATGGAGGAGAGGGGATGGGGGGGGCAGAGAGACAGAGAGAGAGTGAAGGAAACCATATTTACTACGAGTGATTCATATTTCAGAGGAAGCATGCCATACAGCCCTCACCTGTTCAAGAGAAAGGCTTCATCTGGAAAGTTCTGTAACTTGAAGAGAATTGCATCATCTGACATTTTGAAAGTATTCAGCTTGGCTCATCATGCCAAATATCCCAATATGACCTAACTTGTAATGTGCATGCAGCAGGAGTTGTGGCCTCACAATTGGGTATGTATGTCCCATTGTATGTCCTATGTCCCATTGTCCTTACTAGTTTAAAATCTCATTTTCTTCTGTTGGAAACAAATAAAAAGCAAAGCTCCTTGTAACCTATCCTCTGCTACACTTCAGTAAAAGTTGTGCTTGTTTTGACCTCGGAGAGTCGAATCACTTGGGGATAAACAAACTCACTATTCTGGTTATCGTGATTTAATATGGTGATTAGTCATAAACGGTCATACTTCACTGACACAATAATCACAACAATAAGCTAAGTTGCTCAACGATTAAGTTCTCTATTAAATACTCCTTTTCTACTTGGAAACTTTTCCTCTCTAAATGCTAATCTTTTGTGTGAATCTGTGCCTAATCTAGTACAACTAATTAATGTGTTAAAGCAGATGAAATGTTACCTACGCCGGGACCCCCCCCCCACCCCAACATCCAGCACAGGCGCACACACACACGCACACACCCTCACACCGCATGTGTACAATTACTGTAGACGTGGTAAATAAATCAATATTCCCAATCCAACTGTAAAAAACAATCAAGGAAAACAGTGATTCCCTGGAAAATAACACCAAATAATATTTATTAAGTGCTTTGCGACCTACTGCAGGGACTGCAATGCAGCAAGTGTTTTGAGCAAGCAGGCACGCGAGCAAAGCCAGTGCAGCAAACATGACGGCTGATGACAGATGCCAATAATTGAGTTAGTCTACACTGCAGAGTAATTGAGGGAATTAATGAGAAACAAACCTAAAAGACAAGCACCCGGCCAATGTCAACCTTATGATGGAGAGATATTGTTGAAGCGCAGCATAGAAATGAGAGGATCTGAAGGGCAGTGCCCACTTCAGAGGAGCTGCGGAGAGGACTTGCTCTCTCCGATAGCTCTGCCATGTTTGGTTGGGGGAGTGGGGATGTCCCTTATTGCTTTGCTTTTTATGGAACATTTGGAAGCTCATTACATTGCACCTCAGACTAGGCTCTTAATTGTGTTACATTCTGAATGGCCTTTGTTGTCGTCTTGTGTCATTGGCTAAGCTACAGTATATCTGGACTGGCTCAGTCCACTGATTAGCAATGATGTCGTAAAAAGGTGCTTGGACACTCGCTAATGCTGAGGGAAAAGCTGCTAATTAAGGTCCGCTCTTGCACATCATAAACCCCCGCCACCACCATCATCCGCGGCAAAGTTGCGAACACTGGTGGGCAGCCGCGGAAAGGAACAAGCCATGTGTGTGTGTGTGTGTGCGTGTGTGTGTGTATGTATGTATGTGTGTGTGTGTGTGTGTGTGTGTGCGAAAGGGGATATCTGAATTAGATTTCTGTAATGGCTGCCTCCGATGTGAAGGTTATGGTAGACTTCATTCACAGCAGACACAAGGCGTTTAGCATATTGAGAGGGAAATGAGATCCCATCACTCTGCGCTGAGGCCCTACCCCCATCAGGTAGAGCCCCAGTCAGCTCAGCCCACTCCGAGCAGACAAGACAGATTAAAAACATATCTATATAACAAACAGAGCATGATGGCTTTGCCACTGAGCCAGCAACACCAACACAAGCACAGCAGCTGGCCAGCTAAAAAGACACTTTGTTTGTTAAAGCTTGTTGACAAATGTGGGCTTGAATGTAAATATTTCAGCGATGCGATGGCTGGTTGGGTGTCACCGTCCCGAAAGGCAGCAAACACAGATGCGACAGAGCAGAGTTTTTAGTTTCAGCGAGCTGAGGTGTTTATAGGGTACAGATTCACCAAAATTTTTACTGTACTTGGAAATGCACTGGGCTTGCATTCATCACTGGCCCAGAAATACACACTGAATTTCCTGGATGGCCAAACATGTTCTGGACTGGTCAAGCCTTCATCTTCCCTCAGGAAGCGTGCGAGTGTGGGCTTAAACACAGCATTAGCAGGTTGCCCGTACCACACACAGAATTATGTTAAACACGGCGTCCACTGGAAATCAATATTCAGTGTAAGTAACTGGCCCGCCAGTAATTTAATGAAGCTAAATTGCATTACATGGAGGTAAGGTGGTGCGGGACCAGTCAGTCTCCAGCACTCTATTACCCAGTGGCAGCGTGGCAGAGAAATGGGACTTACCCGGCTCATTGGAGGGGTGGCCACTAACTCTCTCTCTCTCTCTCTCTCTCTCTCTCTCTCTCTCCCTCTCTCTCTCTCTCTCTGTTTTGTCATTTACTCTCATGCTATCTGTGCTTGACTCATACTCACACATTTACATTTGACTGATGTCCTCTCTTCATTTACTTTCTCTTAAATATTTGTGGTAGTTTACTGATCAAAGGAAATGGAAATGTATGCACAAACATGGGCGGGGGCATGGCATCCTTTGGGCACGTTCAAAAAACTAAATTGGAACTGCAAATGGATTTTCATTATTCAGTGAAGTCGTGAAATATTTAAATGGCAAAGTTTTGTGAAAAGAAGTGAAGTTCTCTCATGGGGCGTGCTTTTTATTTATTAACATTTTCATATAGTCACAAGTATTTTTTTCCAATATAATATGAACCATTCTGAGTTGAATAGAGCAGGTAAGATAGCCACAGGCCATGGTGTGGTAGGTAAATACACATTAATAAATTGTTTCTGTAATAGCCTTAAAGCCAGAAGGTGTAAAACAGCATTTTTGTTTATTAATTAAGAAAAAAAAACATATACTGCTAAATTTGCATAATAAATCCTACTTTCTCTCTGACTGTCTCTTCTCTCTCTCTCTCTCCCTTCCTCTCTCTGTTTCTCTCCCTCATTTTGCCCTCCCTCCCTCTACCCATTCATCTCTGAATGAATCATTGAACTGGTGTGGCTCGCTGTGGCCCCGATGGGCCCTTAACCCAGCCATGTCAGAGGGACCACCGGCAGGGAAACCCCTCTCCCCTCCCTCCCTCCCTCTCCCTCTCTCTCTCTCCCTCTCTAGGGCTAGAGGTGCCATCCACTCTGACAGACTCTATGTGCATGAAGTGCCGAGGCAC
>JASCIP010000096.1:3228601-3244595 GCA_034783695.1 Sardinella gibbosa | reverse complement strand
GAGAGAGAGGGGTAAAGAGAAAGAGAGACGAGGAAATAAATAAAAATCAAATTATAATTTAATTATAAAATTATTGCAGCCGGAAAAGTAGTTGAACCCGTTAAAAATTATTGCATGATTAATTGATTTCTTGATTATTGTTACAGGCCTACTTGATAGTTAGGTGGGTCGTAGGAGAAGGGTACAAATAACGAGAAAGTAAGTATCAGAGATGGAGGAATATTCATGTTTATTTCTGTGCATCACTGCAGTGCAGTGGATAGGCTATTAAATCTAGTGGATAGGCTATTAAATCTGATATGGTTGAAAACTTTCACTGATGTTGCTCTCCATGTGAGAGGTAACATACTGTACCAGATAAATAGCAACTTATGGTCACTCCAGATCATGCACTGTTCAGATCGAGTCGAATCAGATTGTAAGTGCTTTTGAAACTACCTCTGTATGTGGATCAAATTAAAAAATAAAAAAACGCCCTTCATGTGGTTTTCTGCTGTCCAGACAACACAAAATTTAAGCTACAATCTGAATATGCAAAAAATATATTTTTGCTGGCAGTCTGAACAAAGCCTAAATGGCATCACATGATGGCTGTATGCTATGGAGTCCACTATGAAGTCCACTATTGCCTGATGTGTCACAAATGGTCTTAAATCCCTGTCATGGGATCACTGCCAGGAAGGCTGACACAAACACGCAACTGCTTGTTTTCGACATAAAATAAATATGTTGCTGGTTAGCTGACTCATTTTCTGCCCATCTTAGACCAGCATGGCGGTCTCCCAGCCTGAGTTGAGCTTAGAATAACAATAAAGTAACACCACCAAGCGAAAACAGCTTACACCTACAAACAAGTAAATCTGGGATGAAGCAAACTGTATGTCTGAACACAGCTCTAGATTCATAGCAATGGCTTGCACTGTATACTGCTAGTCATCATCACCTCTTAGGCTGCTCTTTTGCCTTTCAAAGTGTGTGTTGTCAAGACTTTAAAGATGGACCTTGCAACTATGATAGGATTTAGGATCTTTTTTTCCGTTTTGTTTGTGAGGCACATCTGCTTCATGAGTCCCACTGTCCTTGAATGTTTGTAACAGGTGTCTCATCTAGAACGGGGTAAACATGAAGGGACTACAGACATTTTGCCAAGAATTTACTAGGCTCCTCTTGAACCGGGGTGGTGTGCAGTAAACTTATAAGACTGCTGTTATCACACAGTTTGCAGTGGGCTCTTGGCCAGTTTACTGGGCCTCACGTGGTGATCATTAGGCGATGGGTTTGCTTTGACAACCTAATGGTTTTCATCATTCAAAGTTGTTCTCACCATACTAATGACTGTTTCTAATCAATCGCTATGTATTTTCATGATGGCTAGAAAAATGTCATGTCAGCTAAATGTTTAGCTCTGTTTGCATTTTATTAACCATGTTCCAGTGCCTGCTTAATGTGTTGCCAAATTGACTAACAGTAGGGTATGGGTTACTTAACACATATTATTATTGGGCGCTTATAATTAAGCTGAAAGTATAATCAAATTGCCCTGCCAGTCTAGTTTTGATATGTACTTGGTTCATTAGACATATAAAAGCTTATGCTGACAGACATCATGTCTGAGGAATGACATCAGCTGTATGATGTTCTTACTTGCAAATATTAAGAGCCAGTTGACATTTTTAAGGAACAGTTTAACATGCAAATTGAACCCCTGCAATGAGTCTCACAGATGGTGTGGTTTTCTGGAGGCCAAATGATGTCACAAGCTATGATGTGACAGATGCATGACAAGCTAGGCTACTTGAAAAAAAAGAATAACATTCATAGATCCTTGTACATGACTTTAGGTATTATGGAGTAGTCAGGAATTTATATAGTCCAATGTCAAAATTGCCATTTAATAACTTGCATTAAAAAAAGTCCATGGTAAAAATGCACTGTATCAATTTGATGGGGCTCTTAAATGAAAACAGTATTGAACGTGATTCTTGCTTTAATGATGCATAAGAGAATATGGTCTAAAGACTTTAAACATTTAAAATCTGATTATTCAATGTATTCACTTGTATATTTCAATGTCTATTTGGATTCTTCATAGCCACGGACATAAACATTAGGGTTTATATGTATGGTAATGTAAGTATCATATTCTAGGGCACTGACATTACAGTATGCCAGGTGTTAAAGAATATAGCTTCCTGTTCAGGAAGTGCATTTATCATAGAAATGATGCCATACAAATCACTGCTATATCACAAAATGTCCCTGGCCAAAACTGGCTTGAGGCAAGTGATATCTTCAAGTAAACAGTATATGAAGACCATATCTTAAAATGATAGATCACCTAATTTTGTTCTGACAGAGGTCTTTGCCACAACAAACATCTGTCACTGAAACTACAGTTCACAGCAAGAGCAGGCAAATGGTGGAGATTTGACACGCGGATAGTCAAACCAATTAAAAGGGAATTATGCGGAGTGGACCCCATTAACATGGTTTGTTTTATACATGGCTTCCTTCCCGTGTGGATGTGCATCTACCGCAATCTGATTTATTCAAGACTGAGGTATTAGGGATTTCTCAAATCATTACGGTCAAAATGGCATCTCAAATCATACTGTAGGTAAAGGAACAGGCAACATCAATTCAGTGTAAATGCTATGTTCCTGTTACTATGTTACATGCAGTGTTAAGACATTGATTTTGCATTCTGCCTCACATTTTCAAACAAATAATGGTGCCTTGATGATGACATGTAACCCTGGATTTCCTAGTCTCTCCCCTCTGGTCTGACAGCGCTATCTCTGTGTTCATTATAACATGCGGTGCTATTGGAGTGTGATGTATGGCAGGGACCTGCCACAGTCCACTCCCTGCTTTATTACACCTGGCTAGTTCATGAGTGCCTTAACAACTTTGTGTTTCTGTGTAGCCCCATGTAAGGGGGCCTTCCCTCAGGGCATGCTGCTCCCCACAATCCATCTCCATTTAGCTCCGCTTCTCCCCTTCCCACACCCACCGACAGGGCCTTGGCTCTCGGACCATTTCGACAAAGTAGCCTTCTCGATAGTAATAAACCAATTAAAAATGATGAGCACCTGGTGTAAATAGGGTGTTCAGTCAGGCTGAGACAAACCTCCAGGGTCAAAGGTTCACATTTCAGCCAGCCTGGTTTTGGTTTCCCAGCAGACGCTAAGCTCCAGGAAAATATGCATTCACTTCTGCAAGTACTGTATACAGTATGACAACTACAGAACTAGAGATGGTTAGCAAGCCCCAATTCTTTATATTCAGACTGTCCCTGCTCATTTCAGTTAAAGCAAGCGGGGTAAGATCTGAGGGCAGAATACAAAAGTATGGGTAATAAGCCACATTTTTAACCCTTTAAAATGAAAACTGGGTTGTGTACAGCACATGATGCACGATAAGGCGCTCCATTTATTGTGAATATATGTTCTCTCTCATGCCCTTCCTCCACTAAAGAGCCAAAATGTAAACAGACAAGGGTGTTAAACTTATAAGACACACTATTCAAACCAGCTGCCCTTCCTTTCAAAAATACCCATTTGCTGATGTTAACTGATATCCGTGATATTTTCTGTAATAAAAACTCCCTACATATAATGAGAGGCCTGAAGGCAATGTCAGAGGCATGAATTTATTACATCTTAACAACATAATCTTTAGTCTGACATTCTCTCTACTTGACTTTCCACTAGGCTAGCACTGCTCTGGTGGCAGTTGGAAAAGGCCATGTGCTTTGTTTACTCCATACACAGACCTTGACATGTGACACATTCATGTTGCAAATGAGATGGGCGTGTGGGAGTTTTTGAGGGGTGGGGGGCATAAATGGGAAAAAGCTAAAAGTGGACTGAACACTTCTGAACTACGTTTCATTTTGTTTTGGCGGAAGTCTTTCCTATATATACAGCCTATATTTTTTTTCAGCAAATATTATTTTCCAATATTTCGATCAATTTGTCTGTCATCCATGCTGAGAAGTGGGGGGCCAGCAAAAGCAATTTAGCAGGTGAGGTCCAAGATAGAAATGTTTTAGGAGCCCTTGTCACATGCTGTATGAGAATTTGAGTAGTTTTATTTCCTGGTAATGTTGGGGAGGTGATATTGGTATCAATCATTCCAACTGACTTCAAGCACATTCTGCCTTTTATACTTTCCTCCTTTCATTTTTTCCCAGAGTTGTTTTGAAACATGGTTCATTTGAAGTCACTGGGCAAAACTGAAAGAGCCATTTTCAGCTGTTGGCTTTTGGTGAAAGTAAAATGTACACTAACATTTCATAACTATACACACACACACACATACACACACCACCTCACATCATACATCTGCATTACCTTTTCTCAATTTATTTATCATTCCATTCAAACAACTAAATAATCTGTCTGTGGTTTCAGAATGTATCTAGATTGTCTGTAGGTTCTCCAACCGAATGACATAAAAGCATTTTCATCAGTGAACTTCATTTAGATGCAACGTATGTTGATCATTCCACTAAACATGAACATCTACATCAGTTAAGAGACTGACTGAGTCTATGATGGCTAAGATGATATCAAAAGTACTCTACTCTGTTTTAGCCAACTGCATGCTAAGCCATCCATCAGTCACAAAGCATATGGTTTAGTATGGAGACAACAAGCATATGTCCTTCATTTAATTACATCACTAGCTTTTCTTCTCCTTGTGAAATGACTTCAATCCTTCCCTTCCATATGCTATAATGCATGTTTATAGCTAATTACACTTTCAAGTATTTCCTTTAAAACAAACATGACCTTACACCGTAAAATACATTTCAGGAAAAAAAAAATGCTGAACAGATACAAGCAGACCTACAGCCGTCTGCATATGCAATGTCTTATTAACATACCACAGATAAACAATAAACATCCAGGCTAATTTGCATATAAATATGAGCAATTCATTGGTGTATCTCAATTCCTTTCACACATGTATGTGCTATCAGCTTAAATTTTCAAGTGGCACACACCAAAAATTATCATTATTTTTTATAGGGTAAGGATCTGGCTTTTTGTTTGTCACAAAGCCACATAAACCTGCTCCTGATTTTCTGCACATTGTTTTTAGTTAATGATTTTCAGCTGTTTGTTGTTCCTCTGATAGCATGAAAATGTACCATATGCTCAGCCAAAAGACAAATGATTAGCAAATGAAATTCCGGACAGCTGTCTGACTGAAAGCGTTTGGTTGATAGCATTCTGCTATCATAATTAGCTTAAGCTTTGGGTTAATTAACTTTCTACCTGGATATGCATAATAATGCCAAACTGCAGAAAAGCATGGCTCTTCCTCCACATCAACAACAGTGCCAGCTTTTTATTTGGTATTTCAAGAACATATTAGAATTTCAAGAGTGATTAATCCTGGGAATATTGTCACATACTGTAGATTTTATTTGCGAGCTAGATAATACTGAAACAATTGGAATCTATTATAGAGCAGGAATGGCATTTCCAAATTGTAATTAAAGTTTCTGAAAGCAATCACTGGTTTTAAATGCTTTTGTTGGCACGGATATCAGGCACATTGGATGGCTTGTAAAGGCAAGCCATACAAAGAGGTACAGAAAATTCCAATGCAGACACTAAAATAGGAACAATAAGGAAGGACCTGTGTTAGACCAGTGTTGAAATATGGCTGGTAGTTGGGTGATTGGTTGCTTTGTTAACACAGAGAAAATTATCTAAGACAGGCACTCAAACGGAGGGTTGACAATGCTGCATAAAATTATAAAATAAGGGTCCATTTTGGTCATGTCAAGTGCTAATTTAATAAAACACACTCTCTCAGTAGTGCTTAGGGTGCCCTCATTATGCGATTTATGGGAATTAGGGAAAAATCTAGATTCATAATTCTCAATTCCCACTGTTTTGGTCTCCATTGTCACAGTGTTGTAAGAAAATGCCTGTTTCATAATATTGTGACTGCACTGGGAGCTGTCACTCCAGTTTTTTTTTTTTTTGTTATTTTTTTTAACAGAAGGGTAACCCCAGTGAGGTGAAACTGGAGCACAGTATTTATTTTTGGAGCCATGTGGTTTGTAAATCAATTTACTGGTTGTGGAGTACGGCACCAGGAGATGACTCTGTCCCACCCCTCTTCCCACTCTTGTTTGCATGATTTACCAAAGCACTCACTAAGATGCTCATCATCTTAAGGGGACGCCATGGGCCCAGGGAGCAGGCAGCCAGGCTGAGAATATTGTGAATCTGAAGTAAAGACTGTAGTTTACATTTCCCTGAGCACCAGAGAGCCTAGCACTTAATTCTGAAAGAAGTCATGCTTGTGAGGAACACACTGAAAATAGCCAGCCTTGGAAAAATATGTGTTCCACCACGTATGTCGGTGGGCCGAACTAAATATTTGGCGGGGCGACATGTTTTGATTTTCCTCAAGAGACATATAGTGTTCTGCTCCATGTTGTGTGGAAAGATGGATCTATCTTGTCTATCTATGGTGCATCTCAGATTTATTTATTTTTTTCATCAATGTTTATCTGCTGGTCATTCAGTGGGGTCCAAGAGAGCTCTTTTGGTCACTTCATGAAAGTTTTATTGGGCTGTCAAAAGCCATTTTTCAAAATTGGCATCATTTGGGGAGATGTTGAGGACACCATTTTCTCAGTTTGTCTAATGAAAGCCATGGATCCCCTGTGGCGTAGTTTGCTGGGCAGGGCGTTGCTCTAGTGGTGCTAACGCATTTCAGTGAGGCAATGCAGCCATCACAAGCAGCCTTAATGACATTTTCCAAAGTCACTATGCTCTCCAATGACATTGAAGCTTTCAGATTTATTGCCCCCAAATCTCATACCCTGAAAACCCTGAAAACCATGACATTTGATCAGCAATGCATGTTACCGCTGCATGTATACAAAACTATGTTGCCATTGTTACACAACATTGGAAGAAATCCTAAAGCTGCTAAAACTTAATTTTTTTTCCTGGAGGGCAACATTAGTTTTATAAACTGTGCGTCTTAAAATATTACATATATGTATCATGGCTCTAACTGAAATGGCATTTCAGAAGTGGTTTACTTCAACTATTTTTTTTTCAAGATTAAAATGTTTATGGTTATACATACTGTATACAAAATCAATACGAAATACAGCACCTAAAGTCATCACGGACATGAAACAGCTAAATTTATACATGCATTATTCATCTAATTATCTGCTGTGAATATTTAGTTAACAATAAACGTGATGGGTGTAAGTAATTAGACAATCACGAAATTTTCAAACAACTGTCAAACACTTTATTTTCCAACTTTTGATTGGCTAACAGAACTACCCCACGACTGTTTTCACTTCAACTTCACTTCAACTCAACAACAAAAAAGTATATACTTTCCCTGCAAAGGTTGGATAACAGTTTTCACTGAAACAAAGAGCTAATATAGAGGGATAAAGCTTTTTGGTGATATCCCTTAACTAAAGAAGGATACGAGTCAATTATGGGAGAATGCTGCTGCTTAGCCCTTATCTACATATGGCACTAAACATGGATTTGGAGTGGAGCTTTAAGGGGGGCTGAGTACTTTAGCACCCAAAATTCAGGAGGGAATACCACTAATTTCCTATCTTGTTGAGAGGGGAAAAATCACCAGCTCTCCAAAGCCTTTTCTTAAGCAGTGCTGGCATGTGCAGGGGAAGATTACCATCCCAAAAGAGTAATCAAGGTGTGAGTTAGTGGTGCAAGTTAAACTGAGACAATAATGCAGAGGCCAGTGCCCTGGGATTTGTAAAGTAATTGTACTGCTGACATGGACAGGACTTAAGGCTACAAGCCTGTCTTATTTTCCATTCTTGCGGATGGTTTATGCCCCCTGCAAATCTCTGTGTCATTAACACGGAGTCCAAATGCGCCTCCAGAACGGAGGTCTGGTGGGATGGATTTACAGTCCATGTTGTGTGTGACGGCTGGGTCAGTATTAACTCTACTCTCCATGGGCCAAAGGCCAACTGTGTTTAGTTGAGTCAACATTATCACCGCAACTTTAACATGGCTGGTCACTTACTGCCTCTCATTTAACACATGTATACTTATATTAAAAAGACTGATACTTTGGCATTTGAATTTTAATATTTTGTGTCTCCTTTAGTAACAGTAATTCTCTTTCCGTAAGTGTCAATTTGGCAAGTCATTTTCAGTGTAAGTACTAACACATTAATAAAACTAATCAGTTTGCAACTGATTTGAGCAATATCATTATGAATTTTAAATTATGAAATTATTCAAACATTATACATCTTAAAAAGGTGTATTTTTGTCTATAGCCAAAACTGGTCAATGACAAGTATGCCTAGATGGATTACTAACTTCACTAAAGTGATTTACATGGCATTTTAAACCATGAAGCTACTGTACATGAATATAATTTATGTTGCGTTGATTTGAACTTTTAAACTAAAAAAAAACAGTCAGAATCGTCATGGGATGACATTGCAATGGCTGTACCAATAGGACACAGAAGCTACAGTATACAGTAGTAGAGAATGAATGAGTTGTGGTGGCAGACATTGTGGTGGTTTAACTGTATTATCCATGTAACCTAATTCAACAAAGAGAATGGCCACACTACCAATTGTCTGAATACACTTTTGTGACCAACATGGAAAACATCTTCATTCATAACGACTCCACTCCTAACAATGTGGGTCAAGTAGTTATAGCTACTGCATGTTGCCAATTGCATGCAGTATTATTAAGGAATGTAGTCATCAGGGGTGTTTTATGAGAGCCTGGGAGGGAAAACTCTTGAAGTTTCCATTAGGAGCTTTAGTGCTAGCCAATAGGATTTTTCAAAAACATTTCGTATTGCTATTAATGAACTCTCCATTGTGAGAAGCATTGCCATCACTTTATCATCCTGGGCTAGCTTGTAGACGGTCACAAAAGTTCTGTTACTGGCAACAATAAACAAACAGCAGGATACCTGTTTATATTTTGTCTAAAAGCAACAACTTTGTTAAATTCCTTTCCAATCCAGACTTACATGCATTATGTTGATTTCTGCAGGACCCTGCTATTTGGAGTTTAATAGACTCCGATTTGCTCATTTGTTTTATATTTGATGCATATTTGCAAAATCCTTTGTTGCTGCTCTGATGTGCTGTATTTGGTCTATACTTTGTGCAACACTATTTGTCTTTGAGAGTAGCAGCTCAGAGGCAAAGGTTAGGACCTTGCACTTATAACCTTTTTTTCTTATTACAAACTGCAGCAATTGTTCATTAGTTTCTGTCTCAGGAATGCCACTGCTGGCCCGTGGAGCATGGCCTTGGCCTGTTGTCCCTCGGACAGCATTTCACCATGGTCCAGTGCCATTCCGCTCCTCACCGAAATTACAGGTGCAGGGAAATGCAGAATTAGAAATAGGTCTGATGCTGCAATACGTGCGAAGCCATGGCTTTGTTGATGACAGGACAATTCCATTTTTGACAGTTTAATTTACTTTTGCCAGTGGACAAGAGCAAAAGGAGGACGTGGGCCGAGCCATCTAGCCCCTTCTCAAAGTGTTTCTCATGGCGGGCTGTGGGAACATGACACCCTCCACCCGGCCCACTCATAGGAAAATCGAATGGTGGTGGTATCATCTGACCTCATAAAATAAGAGGAGGAGGGAGGGAGGAATCAGCACATCCAAAATGGAGCTGACAAGTATTATGAGTCTGATATCAAATGGTATATCAAAAAGGGTGCCATTTGGCAAGGGGAGTTCATGATTTTGGTGGGCAGAGATGCAGCAGGTCTAGGGCCTCTTTGGGAGGGCTCTCCTCCATAAGGAGATTGTAATTTACACCTATTGATAGAGCCTGTATTGAATGCTCACAATCTTGTTACATTTTCACACCGGCTGACCACTGTGAAGTAAAAAAACAGCAAAACACACATTTTTATTGGGGAGAGGTGGTGAAATTACCCATTCAGAAAAATACTGGGGGTTTTGCTGGAGGCTTACATCAATGTGTTCAGGAAAACGATGAGACAATGCTTTGCAGTGACCAAGTGAAAACAAATCTGTCTCCTTACTCATGCTTTTTTACCCCATCAGCGTTTTGGCTGTATGTGGACAGAACACTATCCATATCATCGGCCAAAAAGTCAGCAGTGCAGCAAACACAGGGATGATGTACACACCAGTGCCTTCCCTGTCATTTTTGGTCCCTAGCCCTCTCTGGCTGGGTTAATTAGGCTTGCTTATGTGTGAGCAGGTTATATGTGTCCTCTTCCACTGTGACATTTACCCACTTTCTCTGCCTCTGAAAATGGCCAACCAGTCGTCTCGTCCTTCCCATCCAAGCCCATGTTTGCGCGCATCCCAGTGCTCCCCGAATAAAATTGAACCTCATGAATAGAACAAAGGTGTCAAAGCGTCAGATTCCTGGGTCAGCCGCCCAGGGTGCAACTTTATCAACCCTAAGCAGAGGCGAACCCAAAAGTGCAAGATAATCAACCTCAGGCTCTCACTGTGGCCAGGGGAAAGTACACAGAGAGCCATGGAGGAAGCTATAAAACAATTTGGTCAAGCAAATACATGGGCATGGAACTGTTATAGGCCCTATTGCAATATATTTCATTTGGACAAACTCAATATTGTATATTGTGAATCAAAGATAAAATAAATATAAATGAAAATCATAAAGATATTTATACCAAGATGTGTGGACGATGCACACATCCAGATGCACTACTGAATCAATTTATTTTTTAGCTATTATTTGTAACATTGTCCAAGTTTAAGGATTACAGTGAAGCTTAATGTCAGTGAAATTATCAAGAAATGTGAGAATCAAAATAATCCATGCCTGAAGTATATTAATAAAAATGTAAACTGTATGATGACTGTATGCATGACAGTGAAATGCACAAGGGCTCGGTTGAATTTTTCATACAATGTCTATGCTAAGTAAATCGAAAGCAAAACATTGCCGTCATAAGTGCCTCTCTCCTCCACAAAGGGGACATGGCTGCTTTCAGTTGTCTCTTGGCCTTTGCTTCGGAGATTGTCAGTGCATGATCCAGGGCCTTGACATTCACAGAAGTGGGGGATGTTTTCTCTCCTCTGACTGAACAGTCATCGACAGCATCTGTTTCTCTGGCAGCTATTTTAGCACACACTCTCCTGTCATTTTAGAGTTCAATATCTGCCGTGCAGAAGCGGAAAAAAATGGGATGGGTTGGCCCATTGTACTTGGTCTTTTGACCTCCATGTTGCCCATGAGCGGTGAAGGGGAACTTTTGACGAGCTGTGTCAGATGTGACAGGCAATCTAGTTGGGTTGAGTGGGAATGTGGCGTACAAGTTTGAAGCCTGAGTTTTGGGGCATTTTTCAGTGCTCTCTGCATTTAAACCGACACCTGCCTCCCCACCCTCGGCTTTTGAAAGTCATGTTTGCATTGACACTGTCCACTTGGTATGTTAAACAGGGCCCACACACCACCTGATGTCCTAGCATGTAATCACACTGTTTTTATGAGCTGTTTGCCGCTTCAGGACTATTTTAAGTAGACGGCTGATTTTACAGATTATTTCCTGAATATTTTGTCAGTGTGTGTGTGTGTGAGTGTAATTACAGTATGGTAAACTAACCGTGTATTTGTATATACCAAGGAGAAAAAGAGAAAATCTACAGTAAATGGTACAGCCTATATTTTTTCAGGTTTGTTTTTCCCTGTGGAATGATTTGATACTTTAACTTGATAACAGCTCATTCTTGAATGCATGTGTGTGTCCTCCAAGTGCAGGCCTGACATTCCTGCCATCTATTAGTGGTTTATTTTACTTGGTCGTTTTCCTGTGGACATGCTCTGATATAAACGGAACTGATTAAAATTTAGACTGTTATTGGCAGTATTAGGCTGCTCTTACACAGAAACGTCATCAATGAATGAACTTGGCAGACGGTCTGTAGTTTTTGGCACGGTGAGTGAAAACAGTCTATAACTGTGTCTTTATACATACGGCACAACAGAATGCATAGAGAGGAGTTTGGTGGTCACAGTCAGTGGTTATGAAAACAGCCCATGGTAGCTGTAACACGACAGCCTCCCACCACTACCTCTTCACACACTGCAACACACATACGCAGACACACGCATACTTCACACACACGTGCACCACCACCAAACTTAATGCTGTCAAACCAAATGCAGTCGGGGGGCTTCACTAATGACTTCCTGTTAAAACAAACCAGCAGGAACTCAAATGAGATCTTTTCAGTCACAAAGATGTCTTATTCTTACACATATGCCTTCTCTAAGTCCCCCTCTTGACTTCCAAGGACTTACATTATGGGTCACTTCAAAGTATATATTATTCAGCATAATATAAATAAAGTGTATAAATACTTAAGGCTCAAGATCAACCCAGAGAGGTATCATGGTCTCAAGGTTTCACTTACTATTTTCCTAGCCTTTCTGTTTTGCTTTTTCTTTCCTTGGGTGTAAGGCAGACCTCTCACACTTTGAGCTTTGTGCTCTAATAAAGGTCAGTGATGATGCCAGCACTTAGCACTTGCCAACCCTCTGCCGCCATACAGGAGAACCTGTGAAAAACATTCTGTCATCCTGCCTCTCCACAATGACATCTTCTCATGTGGAAGGGCTTCCCAAAAGAATGACGCTTCTTCTATTGTTTGTCACTTTTTACAATCTGTTTGAGCCATACTACATTCTGATCATAATATTTAAAAAAATATACAAACCTGTATAGACATTTTTATACAATGTTTTGGTTTGCCAGTACATGCAAAAGATTTTCTTCCTCTCCCTCTCTTCCCGTTGCCTGAAATGTCTGCCAACATTTTGCAAAGAAAAAAAAAATCTGCCGCAATTAAAACACTTATTTACTTCACATTGAGTGATGGCATACAACTTCGCCACGACTTCGTACAGTTTCTCAGGGTGCTGAGAAGATAAATGTCTTTTTCCATGATGTCAGAAAACGTGCATGGTGCCAGTCATGACAGACGGATGTTAAGGTGATTACATCTTTCATTAATCACCTGAACTCTCCCTGCCAAAGAGTCACCCCATGCACGAGCAGCTATCAAAGCTTACCCTCAACCACAAGACAAAAAAATATATAGATATTTATGCAATTCCAACACATCCAACATGCTGTATCTGCCTGAGATTTGCTTCACACACTTAGAGCACAGACCCAGGATAAATAAACAATTTTTGATCCATTTTGTTTTACTGGACCCAGCGGGCCTTGGATGAAAGGATGGAGAACCGCACCAATGTTTGCTTACCAAGCCATTAAAACCTTTGCGGCGAGGACTGACGCATGTTCAGAATGACTACTGAAAGTCACACTTCCCTCTCTGCAAGCTCCCTATAGCCCCTTCACCACTCTCTCTCACCCCCTCCCTCTCCCCCTCTTTCTCTCTCTCTCTCTTTCTCTCTCTCCCTCTTTCTCTCTGGCCCTCTCTCTCCTTCCTGTCCACTGAATTAAACCCAGGTGTTACATCATTAAGCACTGTTCCTTTCCATTTGTGGAGTATGTGACCCTCATTCTCAGCACATTTGCCTTGAGAAAAAAAAGTGACAAAGGAGTAATTAACGGCACAGACTCCAAGGTGCACTTTTCCTGCCTGCAGAATCTTGCCGGAATGATTATTTCCCCCATGCTAATAGTGTCATTTCGACGCAGCGGAGAGCTCTGTGAAGAGTTTACACTACACTGACGTGTGGGCGAAAAACACTTCATCTCAGTGCAAACTCAGCTCACCATTAAACACACACACACCCAAACACAGACCGTTTAGCGTGATATGAGCTGTTGTTATTAAAAATGATCCCTTTTGATAACGGTACTGCGCTTTAAAAAAATATGACAATCATTTCTTGTGCCTTTGCCATTCAGTGGGATAGCTCATTTAATCGTGTGGCTGGTAGCATATTTGATTCAATTTGCTCCCGCTGTATTTGACTGCAGTTGACAACATCACTCTCCGGCACAAGCCTGCAAGTCTGTGAATGAACACAAATGCCCAATTCTGTATACATACTAACCTAATTGTAACTCAAATGCTCAATTCATTTCACATAGCCATGGGCTTTTCATTTCAACCTGGCAAAAAAGAGTAAGGGTAGTTTATATGTAAACTGGAGTCACTGGCTTCATAAAGTGAATTTCAGCAGGAAATAATATAGTATATATCAAAATTGAGATGGGTAATGGGAAATTGATTGTGACAATACAATATTAGGAACACATTTCCATAATATTTTATTTATTATACTCCCCACCTTTCATTGTCAAGGGAAAATATTTCATCTTGCACCACAAACTGAAGTCTGCAGAGATTTTGACCTCAATATTCTCTCAAAATATACAGTGTAAGGTAGCATGCATTCTTCCTGAGCAAAATCATGCATAAAAAAACAATTCATTTAAAGCAACTAAATGTTTTCAAATTACTACTGGTAAATTTTTTACACTTTGATACCCAAGAGATCCCATTTTAAATGAACCCATAATTCAATTTTCAGTCCTTGCATTTCAAATTTTTATGTTGAAAGTAATTTCAGTCTTTCTGCTCATGTTGGACGGAGAAGCAGATCATGAAATGTGAATGAAGTCTGCTTTTTGATTTATTGTCATAATTGAGATTATTTTTGTAATTCCAGATATAGGGAAAATACCTTTTAGAGCAGCGCACAAGTGCACACAATAATTTCAGCAGGCACAGTATGCATTATTTATTTAATCTAGCCATCGGAAAGAAAAATATTCTTCCCTGAGACAGCCTTGAACCACCCAGTATCAAACTACCTGCAGCAAAAATAATGACTTCCTTTCTCAATTTGCAGCTTGCTCCATCAGTACTAAGCATTCCCAAATAAATGTATCCTACATACTGGATCTGTGTCCGCAGAGGCTTGTGTGTGCACTTCACAGACATCCCTCATCACTCATCACATCACCCCCATCACTCGTCTCAGGGACATGAAGCACAGTTCCTCCACAACGCCTGCATCTTCTCCATTTCCCATGCAACTGTACGCCAAAACTCACATGCTGTACGCCTCTATCAGAGTAGCCTAGCAGCAAAAGCTTCTCATATACACGGGAGCATAGAGAGAGGAGGCACACATGGAGGGAGGCCAGTTCACAGTCCGTGCCACTTATGATGGGTGGTGGCAGGGAGAGGGGCATTCTATAATTTACCATGCGGAGTAAAAACACTCACACATGAGAAAACATCGGGACCTGACCGGAGTCCACAGTCACTCTCTCTCTCTCCCTCTCTCTCTCTCTCTATGTGCACTTGCTGCAAATATCATGCCAGGCTGCTGGATTTCCTCTCTCCCAAGCACAAGGAATCTCTTAGAATAAATTTGTTCAGGTATATTGCTTAAAAAAGAGTATCCATTAGAGGTCCCTGGGAGATTTTTGAAATCTTAAATTAATTAAGAGAGGAGCAGATAGCACGCGGCCAAATCCTGTTAGAGTAGCCGGGGAAAAGCATTACAGGGGTCTGGCAGAGAGACACTCTTTTCCAGTACAATGGGAAGTGGCACCACAGTTTTCACGCTCGCTGGATTTCCATTCCAAGGGCTCGACTGCACCTCTTTCCTGTGGCAGTGGGGAATTTTTTTTTCTTTCTTCTTTTTTTTTTTTTTTCAAAAAACCCTTTTTCCACGTCTGTCCCTTCAACAGAACACTCAGGGTATCCGGTTTTATTGATGTCCAAAAGTGTAAATCACAGGCCTATATTTTGTCATTCCAGTCATTTTAGTCACTAAAGGATTACTTCAAGTGACTGAACTCGGCTGTTATCTGTTTGAGGTTCTGCAGCCAGGTCATCTCTTGGGACATGGAACAAGCTCTCTGCCCTCTTAGCTGTGTCGAGTGGCTGCCTTCAGCTGGGCTGCTTTTGGTAGAGGATGGGGGTGGGGTTGGGGGGGGGGGTGATTGATGCATGCTCCCTGTCACTG
>JASCIP010000096.1:3203945-3216227 GCA_034783695.1 Sardinella gibbosa | reverse complement strand
CTAACCTCGTTTCAATGGGCCACTCTGACGGCGTGTGTTAAATGTCAACATGCACATTTAAAGGTTACTCTTAAAGGTTGTGATGCTCTGAGCTCACGTAAGCCTTCCTAAATTTCACCACTCAGCAACCCAAACACATAGACACACATACTTCCATGCTTAGACAGAAACTTCAGGAGGTATTCATTGTCTGGGATAAAAATGAGCCTTTTGAGAAAGAGGTAAAAGTGACAGTCAACACACCAAAGGTCTTTACAATACCCATCTCCACATAACAGGATCATTCACTGTGCTGCAGAAAATAATGGATACTCAAAGGAATTTCCAAACAGAAAAAGAAGGCTTAAAAGTATCCTTTCTCCAGAAAGATCCTTATCTGATAGTTATAAAAAACCTTTCTGATTACCTCCATGTCATTAGACTATGAATTGCTCCTTTGAAAATAATGACTGTGGAGGCTCCAAATCGTTTTAAAAGAAAATATCCAAATGGTTTAAGCTACTTAGGATGAATTCCAATTATATTTTAATATTCAGCTGAGCATATTTTGTGCAGGAGGGGAGAGAAAAAAGGCGGCGGTGGCGTCGCATGCATAACTCACTGGAAGTGTTGGCCAGCTGTGCCACTCTACCCCTCCAATCACTTTGTGCATTTTAGTAGCATGGTAATTTAGTGAAGAACTACCTGAGCGATGGCATTTTCAATGAGTAGGTAATCTACTGAGAATTTGTGTATGGTTATGAGCTCACGGTTTCAGGCTGCCAACACAAAAATACATCAAGACCAATTACAATATCAACTTTCAGTCTGATACCCTTGCCACGCAAGTGCATGTATTTCTGCCCCAGGCACTTCAAATTGCATCTAATTTGAAATCTTTGGGGTTTTAATTAAATTTCAGAATATATGGAATTCTTCATTAGTACCTGCTCTGAATAGAAGATTATGTGCACACCTCTCTCTATCTCATTCTTTCTTTCCTTCTTTCTTTCTTGCTTTCTTTCTCTCACCCTTCCCTCTTTCTCCCAATCCTCCTTTCTGTCTTCCTAAAGCATAGGGAATGGGATGGCTAGACATCTCTACGGTATATGGGGAGCTGGGAGGGCTGATGAGTAGAGCTGCAAGTTTCACAGTGAGGACGTACTAAATATTATCAAAAAGATTATTACTCCATTGAGGGAAGATATCCTCAGACTTTTAATGGAATCTTATATTTCTCTTAATGATTTGCAAATTGTCATCAGATTACTAGATGCATTCACTCGCTGTTTTATCTTAATGGGAGAAGAAAAGCTATTAGGCAGATTTTTTTTTTTTTTTTTGGTCCGTCATCTTTATGGGTAGATACCCTGCAGCAGCTAAATATTGAAACCATTAACTGGGTTTGATGTACTCCTCTCTGTTACAAGACGAACAGTGCATGAATAAATATGCCTTTTATATTTGAGTGGTCTGCTTAAAGCCTCTAATAGCCATGATGAGCTGGATAAAGGGGACTTCCATTCATCTCCCTCAAGTCAGGACAACTGTAGTCAGACTCATTATTGATGTATATCAAAGGAATTACAACATAACTAGAGGAGATTTATAATCAATGTATGTATATTTGTATGACAGGCGTACATTGATCTCATCTGGGTCAAAAGTGCCCAGCCTCCCAAGCATCGCTAAGGGGACGTGGCCAATTTCCCTGCACTTCCTGAACGAGGGTGTCAGGCCTCCCCCTCCCATCCCCTTCCCCCTGTGCACACACCTTAGTATGCATAAGCAGGTCAGGGAGCTGATGAACCCGCCACATGTGCACTCCTGAGCATGTTAGGCCTTAACCTCCGCAGTCTGCCACTGAAGAGACAGTCACCTACGGCACACGCTGCATGCAAAAGAGCCGACGCGTTCCAATCCAGGCAAATAGCAGCACCGCTATGGAGCCACACAGAGACATTTCATCGCTGTCATATGTACCTCTGGTATGGCGCTATGGAATGGCATATTGAGAAACAAAAGGGATGACAGAATAACAACTGTATAACAATTGGCACTGCATCTCCACTAGGCATAATACAATGTTTTTTCTGCCCGAGATGTAATATGAAACTCAAAGCTATAGCTTACATGAACAACCATGTTGGGAGAGGTCTGCAATGTTGATCTTAGCAGAGAGCAACCTTCTTTGCATATGTAAACCAGGGGTCTGCCTGTTGACCTCTTGGTATTTATTGGTGATCGCTCTCGACACAGGACAACTACACTGTTGTTCAAGTCAACAATTTCCGACATGTTAATGCTGTTGAAGTGAGGCTTTGTTTTGAAAGAAGCCAATTGAATCGCTCCCTGGCTGTTTTAGCAGTGCAGCGTCCCTATAGCAGGCCTTAGCCTTGTTTGTTGAGTTTGTAAAACACGAGGGTGAGAAGGAAGGCAGAGCGCAGCGCTCTATAGATTTTGCATTTAATGATCCCTGCAGCTCCCGAGCAGCAGATCTAAACTGATTCCTTTTGCAAATGATTTCATCAGCATCATTGTTGTGTCCTCGGAGACATTTCCAGCTCACTTAATGTCACATGCCAGACTGGCAAAACAAACACAATGCTGCAACCACTGAATGAAAGCTGAATACAAAAAGCAGCCAGAGCAAACTGAGCAACTTGCTGTACAGAATTCTGTTCCAAATCGACGAACTTAGAGACCTAGCGTTGGTGCTTTTGGTGGCCTTCAAAGGAAATTGAACAAAGGCCAACAGAACCTATCAAATAAGGTTTCAAATTATGGACGAATTATAATGGGTGGAATTTTGAAGGATCGGGGGAGGGGATGTATCCTTTGAAGGGGATAAGGCTTCTGGAAATTATGCAGGATCTTATCTTCATCAATGATGCATTTTCAAGTGATACACCATGATAGCCTCAAAGTAGAGGGTTGCTGGTGGTGGCTAGGGGGTATTCCATGGAAGCTCTGATGACATAGTTCACTGTATGGTTTTTAATCACCTCACCCCTGCTGAAACTGAGAGAGGGCTCTTTTTTTTCTTGTATGATCTTGGAAGGAAGAGGAGACCAACATGATCGGCCTAAGTCATGAGTCTTGACAAGCATCCCGACGAGCAGCACTGATGATCAAGCGCTACCGAACTGCAACTACATAACAGATGTCATGTGAATATATTTCCATTATGAATTAACAATAGCACATATGCAAAATAATGTGTGATTTTAAGCATTATGATAATGCAATTCTTGCCAACATCTATGATGGTATTAGAGGTATGTGAATTTTAACTAGCAAAAAAAAAAACACAAAACAATATCATCCACATTTATTCTGCTTTAAGAATGCTTTACCCTTACTATGGTTTCACACAAAGTCTGTCTACATGAACCCCTCTACTTCTCTTTTTAAGGGGAATTTAATGCGCCATGAAATCCAGTCCAATACTAATACAACGCCCTGACAAGAATCTGGCTGGGTGAAATTGCAGAAATGCACTAAATTGGAAATGCTGTTTAACCATAAATATTTGCCAAAATGGAGGATATAAAGCCGTGCGATTGGTTTCTCCTGATCAATACTGATGTCTCCCCTCTCAGCCAATCACATCCCCCCCAATTCCCAAATCACTACTTGGAGCATAATCTATTTCCCAGAGGGATTTTATGAGCTGTAACGTGTTTATGGCACATACAGCATACATGTGCAGCTAAAATTTCAGAGGGTCACTTCAACCCTTATTTAAACAATTTGCACTGCTGCACCACAGATCCACAAGGTCACGACCTTTCACCCGCTCTTTTAAACTTTTCATTAAGTACGGGAGATTACAGGTGCCTCCGTCACCTGAAGTGACCTAAATGAAAAGCACTCTGTGCACCAGCCGGGTAAAATTATTTTTGCCCCCCTGAGACGTAGACAACTCTTTGGAGACCCATAGTCGCACAAGGGGCCCTGCACGGCGCCTTATGGATACTTCTTGGCTTTGTGCTGTTTAAACAGGAAGTACATGAGTGCGCTAGTCATGCTGAGGTTAGGAAATTATGTTCCGAGGTTGCAGTACACCTCTAATGTCAGTCAGGATTAAGTGGTCTGGGTTGACTGAGCTCCCTTTACTGAGGAGAATCCCACTGAAGGTCTGACTGAATGGTGTCACCTCCCAAGGTAAACTTCCAAATTAGCATAGTCTCAAAACATAGTCAAAAAGCATGTAAGCACATACTCGTGTCTGACAGTAAAAGAGTCTCTTTGGTTAAGCCTGTCAGATTTTTCAGCTGATAATGTCTGAAGATGTGGGTGCGGTGTCACTCAGACACAAGGGCCAGAGCTGTCAATAGCGGCTCATCATCCTCTGTTCCCGCCCTTTAAATGCTCGGGACTCCCCATGCTTAGATCTGTGTACACACATATATTAATATTAATCACAAAACAAAATGCTGCCGCCAGGAGTCCCAGTGCACTGCTACAGTTAAGGGATCAGCGACTAGGGGACCAACAAATCTGGTCAGGGACTGCTACCTCATACATTTTTAGTTTAGGTTATAATAATTGACTTCTTAACATGACCTGCTTACAGGGTGGAATTGGGAATAGCAGCATACACGTGTGCACACAAACAGTAGGCTACACACATACACTCTCATACACACAGAAGTCAATAATAAATACATAGTCTAAAACCCTATTAAACACAGCTCAAAGGGAAAATATACACATACTGCAGCATTCCATAATTTGCATCTCAACATAAACTTCGATTATCTATATTCCACAGTTCTCATTCTCTTAGGTTGATCTGATCTGCTATTATCATGTTCACATTTGTCTTTGTAAATTGATCTAATTGCAGTAATATTAAAATGGCAATAAAGACAATACACTTTTAAAAGGTAGGCTACTCGAAGAAGCATTGCAGTTGAGAATATCCCTGATAATTAGCATTCCTCCTGCCATTTTGTTTTTCCCAAGTGGTCTATTCCTCATTGAAATAGATGAGATACAAAAGTTGGCACCATCACTGGTAGCTGGATTCTGCCACTCAAAAAAAAAGAAAGAAAGAAAGAAGAGGGGGGGAATGGTCACGATTCTCTATGAATGCTCTGGCTGCCCTGAGGCAAAGACTCGATGTTGATAAGGAGATTAATCCCCAAAGAGCCGCTCATTCCTCTGCAGAGAAATTAAAGCTTGCCACTTTTCCTTTCACCTGTCCTTCTGACAGCTCTGTCAGTGCTAATGTGTCTTACTACACGCCCTAATCCATGTCCTATGGAAAAGAATCATTTATTAAGAAATTAAGAGGGCTCGCCTCCCCTTCAGTCTGGTTGGTCTTCAAAAAGTTGTCTTGATAGCGGTGACAGGGTGATTATCAATGAAAAATTATTTAACAGCACCTCCGGGCCTTTTTCTGACAAAGCCTAATAAGTCACATGGGTGGATATCAATCAAATCTATCCACTCTGGATTTGGTAAATATTCCCCCAAGTTCAGGCAAATTACCTTGATTATGTGTCTCCACCGCATGAGGCTGGAAGTGACTGTGGGGCATGGGATGGGTTTGGAGAGGAGGCGTTTTTTATGGAGCACAGCAATGGCGTGACATGTTTGCTAATACTTGAGGATCCAGGAACTGTAGAATGGAAATTAGAAAAAAAGAAAGTAAGTAACTGTGAACCAGAAATAGGCTAGTAATGTTTTACAGTAGGCTACATGGTCTCTCTCTCAGTTTACTAATTCAACATAATAAGAATAAAGATAGATGAAACTAACCACATATCTTTAGAAATAGCCTAGTTTGAAGAACCACTTCATTAAAGCATTGTTGGTAAATTATGTCCACGACATTACCTTCCTGAATAGCTACACAGAAGCTAACTTAGGCCTGCTGTTCAACTTAGTTACTGCAGGCTAAGTTAGCTTATTAAAAGGATGACATTCTCAATGAAAAAATACCCTAGCTGGATCCTGTCTATGGTTGGATCGCAGTATTACGCGTGACCTAAAACTAGAAGTTCACCACAGCTTCGTTCTAACATGAATATCAACAAAGTGTTGGGATTACTTGGGGAGAGATACTAGGTTTTAAACTCACTGTTATTTGCAGAAAACATGTTTTGCTCATCACACTCCCGTTTGTATTTCGCACAATTAAATTCGAATATTTCCAAGACGCATGAATGTCTCACTCAGCTAACGTTCGGGATTTTGTATACCTTACTTCCCACTTCCTGTCTAGAAATAAAGGCCACACTTCAACACTGCCAGCTCAACTCACCACAGACCGCCACCCAATGGGATGAAGCACTGATTTCAGGTATGGCAAAGCCTCTCCAAACACCTTTAACAGCGTTCCGTTGTAAAAATTCAGATAGCCTTGCTTAACTAAAGGTTACATTAGGCTATTGCCACTTTTTTGCAGTCAACATCAAACGTGTGAGCAGAACTCTGTTCTTTATAAATGTGTAGGCTACAATACAGCCCACTTGAGTAAAGGCAGTAGGCTATTCAGTCTTCAGATAGTCTACTGTTTTATTATGACTGGTGTGTTGAAGACAGGCACAGACAACATCTCATAATAGCCTACATGAAATCTGTTTGCCAAAAGGAGCTTTCAAAGCGGTCCTGTCTGTTACATGACTGAATGCAGTAAGAGAAAGCTATAAAGTGGTTTTCTTCGGTTAAATTGATTCATGAATTTTGAAGAGAACATTATCTAATGAATTTACTCTGAATAGAAAGCAATTAAAAGGACACATCGGCCTGATTAACCCCAAAGTCAGGCACAGCCACAATTGCTGTACACTTTTAAATGATTTTCATAGAAAAAAACACACTGAAGCAGATTTGCTGTCTTTTGCCCTCTGCTAATCCATACAAATTAATGAACAAAAAGTTAATTTCTGTGATGACCCTATTCTGCTACACCCTGGATTATAGTGCACGGTAATATGGTATGTGTCATAGTGCTAAGGAGTAATCAGTGTGTGTGTTTTTTTTCAATCAAGTGATTAACTCTGTAGTGAAGTTCAAGGTTTAGTTGGTTAACCTGACACATTAAAGGTACCAGCTAATTTACCATTAGGATATAAACAAAGTCTTCTTGAACATGCTGAACTCTTCAACTTTTTCTCACCTTTTTCTCCTCCAAAATGAATTGGCAGTGTGATAGAATCACCATTATTATTCAATTAATAAGCTTTTCTGTCTCTCTTTGTGTTATGACCTATATTCCTAAACTTGGGTTAATAGTGTACCCTCTCTAAAATGTTTGATTTTAAATTTTAATTGAGTTGAGACACTTTCCTAGTTAGAGGTTTTTTTCTTTGCCAGTAAGCGTCGCAGCATAAAGTGTGAGCATATTTTAACCTTTAAAATGCTGGTATTATTAGTCATTTCACATCTGAATACCTACCTTTACAGTAAACGTCTTATTAGGTATGTGGCAGAAAGAAAAATATGAATCTGTTGTCACCTCCATCAGCCACAGCTCTCACTACGTCATGCTATGTCTCTATTACAAATGCCAAGATCAACCTTTTGAACTTAGAATTACTTGGTGAAATTACATTTTTGTGGCTCTCCACACTAACATATTTCACCACTGAAAATACTTGATTGAAGAGTCCCACTGGAGCGTATTATAATACAATACAGGTATACTCTCCACCACTAGTTTGCTCTGTGCACATAATTCATGCAATGACCTTCAACCGTATGAGAAAGCAAAGCATGATGCCTCCAGCTGCAAACAGATGCAGAGGCTCGTTTTACAAATTAGGCATCATCAGATCAGCAGTCTTCTGACAGTGGAAGACAGAGCAGTGGGCAGCCTGGCGCTTCACCTGTAAACAATAGAATGGATTTGTAATGCATTAGCACAAGAGGGGGGGAAATAAAAGCATTTTTTGAAGACTCTGCAAAACACTGCAAATAGATTACAATGAAACGCTGAGAATATTTTATGAAGATAGAGAGCATCACACAGTAGTAGGTTACAGTGAACCCTTTAAGGCTTCTAAACTGATGTATTTTTTCCTTCCCCCCTCCCTGACATACACAATTCACCATGGTGCTATATTGACCAAGTTTTTGCTAACTGTGGCTCAAAGCGAATCAATATCAAGGGAGAAGTTTACCCCAGCATCTCTCTTCCACCTGACAAATGCCTTGGCGAGGACCTAGTTTATTCGCTGTTTGCCTTGCCCATTAATGACCGCGTCTTGTTTTTCACCAGTCATCTCAATGGGCTGTTGATAAAGATTTTGCATCATGTTCCAAGTGTCAGGCCTGTCAGTTTTGCTGAAGCATTTGACCAGAAGGAGGGGAAAAATGCAGGGGGAGCTATTGATTACAGCTTCTCTGTGTCACTTGTTCACTAGGATTTAGGTATTGATGAGCCGGCGAGTGAAAACAAGCTCTCTCCCATGTGGGCCTCTTACCAAGAAGAGTAAAAATGCAAAGTTGGAGAAAATATTCAGCTGGTGCCGGAGTCCGAGGGATTCCACCATCGATTGGAACGCACCTTCATGTCTCTTTTTCTTTGTCAGAGAGACAAATCTGTGCAGTCTGGACGTTTTATATAGCATTTGAAGCCAGGTCTCTGAAAATGATGGATTTGAGCATCAGATAAATTAGATTTCACAGGGAGTGTGCAGCTCAGATACTGTCAGGGCTGACAATGACTGGAGTATTAATAACTATAATTGAGTTTGGAGGTACGTATATGGAGGAAGCCGGGTACCTTGCCATTTTTGTAAATCATTTATGTCTTCAGCTTGTCTGATGTAGGGGAATACGGCAGATAATGTGCTCATTAAAGCAGATGGGGCCGGGCAATGCAGGGGGCTCACAAGGCAATCCAGCAGCTTTGGGGCTCGTTCTTGATTGCCATCAATATTGTTTTTTTCTTCATTATTAGTTTAAACATGTATTAGATTCTGACAACAAAAACATTTAGCTATTGTTGTTTTAACCATTTCACTGCTCACACCAACCTCAATATTGCTAAAAGCCTCAACGTGGAATTATATTCCATGTCAAAGCGTATGTCAGTGTTTTCTGCCAGCCAGGCACAAATAAGCAAGCCATTCCCCCAGCCTCACTCGTTTTCTTTTTCCCTCTTTCTCTCCCTCTCTGTCTCTCTCTGTCGCTCCCTCTGTCTCATTCTGAGGTCAGCCTCATGTTTCATGACTTCCTGATTCGGATCAGTCTGCCTCTGGCCCCCCTGTTGAATGGTCATGGCGTGGAGACAAAGGATGCTGGCAGTCCAGTGACTCGTGAGAGTGAGGCCAGAACACGGAGTGGTGAGGAGGCCAGACCACCCGTCCCACCCCCCTCTACTCCCCCCTACTCAGCTCCACTGAGCACTCACTCCCCCGCCATTAGTGTCCAACCACCAGCAGTCCACACAGCCAGGGAGGGCTTCAGCTGCCCTCAATAGGCCCTGCTACCAAAAGATCTACTGTAGAAGCCTACCTACAACAGCATAGTCATTCTTTTATTTGCATGACGGACTGTGCGATAGATATGTGATAGAAACAAGGCCACAGTTACTGAAGCCACATTATAAGCATGCATCTAAAGTCAAATTAACCATATATATATATATATATATATATATATATATACTGTTTATTCAGTATCTGTCACCATTTTTATAGTAGCCCTGCACCCTATCATTCTAAAGTTGTCACACATTTCTGGAATGTCTGACTGGTAGCATGGTATATCTGTTAGGTCTGACTGTACTATATTATTACACAGACTTCAGTCTCAGAGAATTCACATTTGGGAGGAAAAATGCCAGTTTGATGTGATGTCCAGTGACTAATATTTTACTAGAGGTTAAATTAAGCATTTGCTATTGTTTTATTGTATTACTCTCCCTCCTCCTTCCTAGTGCTTTGTTCTAGCTTCAGATGTGTTCTATTTTTAATGTGTATGGATGTGGTTTTATGGCTGGATGGGGTGTGTTAGGGAGTTGGGAAGGGAGGGGGAGGGGTGGGGGTAGGTGGGAGGGGGGTGGAAGGGGAGATGGAGGCAGATGGACGTAGACCAGGGGCATCACGTCCTAATGTGCCCTACTCTTTAAGGAAGCATCTGTTTTGTTGAAGGACAGGCCCCAGTCCAGGACTACTGTGCATTCCAACCAAGTGAGACGAGACCATGAATACAAGCAGAAAACAAACTATTAAAATAGTCATTTCTATAAAACGCCCTGGTCTATGCAGTTACTGTCTCATATTTCCATGTTTCTAAACATTACAAGTAAGCAAATAATGAAAATATCAGCTGATCTGTACTCGTGATTTAGTGTGATGACAAAACACTTTTCCTACACTATTATTATATATATTTATTTTTTGTTAAATCCAGACTAGGAAAAAATAATGCTCAATTTAAAACATCTGAGTTGGATTTTGAATGCTGCAAAGTCACTCCAGGTTGCGGATATTTTGTCTGTGTGTAAAGCAAAGGCATGTGCGTGGACTCCTGATTGTACACTCTTTAAGTGTTGTTTATGTTCCTAGCGGTTTATGGGTTTTGTCTATTCAGGACCACAGAGTTGCAGATTATGTTACCGCATGATTGGCAAAGACTTGTGTTTATACATAACAAACACTGCTATTCTGAAGCCATTCAAATAAAATCCAAGTGCAGGAAATTACAAATTAAACTTCACCAACACTAAGAAATGTAACACAAATATTTGAGGAGAAACTTAATGAGATAATAAGAGGTGAAGAAAAATGTTGGTATTACTTTACCATTGCTTCAGCCAAGAGCTTACTCAGGCTACAATCTCAGATGCTGACAGTGGAAGCAAATCAGCTAAACAGAACCTCCACTATATTTAAATCATATGGCAGGCACAGTAATCATGTGATGGCTATTACCTCATGGCTAACATGTGATGTATGTTAAGTATACATGTTCACATGTTGGCACAGGAACTGACACAGATATCATTTGCTGTGCAAAGTGAATAAGTGACAACATGAGAAAATATAGAGCCTAGGTGGATTCCTTTTTTTTTTTTTTTTTTTTCAAGCGAGTCCAAAGTTTCTCATTTCCATTGACCCATTTTATCCAAGTGATCCACATGAAAGAAGACAGGGTGTATTGCACAGTGAGGGGAAGCGTTTGATATCCCAGAACACTGCAGAGGGCTGGGGCTGCTGCTGCTGCTGCTGCCGTCTCCTCCACTGCTTCCACTCATGTGCTGTGTGATTTCCAATAGAGGGCAGTGCAGTTTAGAGGAAATGCATGCAAACAAACACACACACACACACACATACACATACACACATGGGTTCATACACATCGAGAGCCCCATGTTGTGCTAAATATTTAACACAAAAATAGACAGTGGTTTGTACAGTTTCACAATTGCGCCATGTGAATGAAATTCCATTTTTTTTTTCTTTTTCTTCTTCTCTTTTTTTCCCTCTCCTGCTTTTGGTAAACGAGGCTCAGAGTACAGTACAGTGGGAAAGGGAAGGGAAAGGAAGGGGCCCTGTCCTGTTATTGGCTCTCCACTCCCCACGCACACGTGCGGAGCTCCACTTCCCCACGCGAACCGGACTGGACATTTGTATGTATATATACAGGCAGTGCTGGGTGGGGTGGGGGAAGGCAGGCGCTGCGCTGGGCTGGGCAGCCAGACAGGTAGATGAAGAATGGCCCATCCACTGCCAGTGATTTCTGAGATTGCTAATGATGCCCGGACAGCAGGCTGCAGCCAGCGCTAATGAAAGGTGCTGTGACTCCAGAACCTCAAGGGGTTCTATTTAAAAGAGAGGGAGACACAGAGGGAGAGAGAGAAAGATATATATATGTGTGTGTGTATGTGTGTGTGTGTGTGTGTGTGTGTGTGTGTAAGTTCCACTATCCAGTGTCACTATGAGTAGCTCATCTTCCATTTTATTCTTTTCTTCTTTTCTTCTTTTCTTTCTTTCTTGCTGTTTCTGTGGGCTTATCTAGGCTTTGCAAGGTTTGGCTTGAGAATGCACTGTTGAGGATGTCCTCTTTGAAGAAGCCGTAGTGATAACTTGAGGGTGGAAGTCGTAATTGCCCTAATTTATATACTTGATCATCCAAAAGTCTGACAGCAAAGATTGATGGCAGTTTCTCTCGTCTGTATAGCACAGCCTGTCTGGCATCAGCAGGGGAAAAAAAGGCTATGTCCAAAAAAATAAGGGCAATATTTTAGTCTGCATTACATAGATGTGTGTGTGTGTGTGTGTGTGTGTGTGTGTGTGTGTGTGTGTGTGTGTGTGTGTGTGTGTGTGTGTGTGTGTGTGT
>JASCIP010000096.1:3187791-3200049 GCA_034783695.1 Sardinella gibbosa | reverse complement strand
ACTCACTCCAAACACCATCGCCGCCTTTCCCTACAGGCACATACATGCACGCTCCACACACACACACACACACACACCATCAAGTTCATTCCCGTACTCAAAACTTTTCATTCTGGCTGGAGAATAAAACTTACTTTAACCATCACCGGACAAATTACCTGTCAAGTTCAAAACTCAACACAGCGTGAACTAAAAACCAGAGTGAGTCCACCTACAAGAAAAAGCACCGCACAACCATAAAGTAAAAAAAAAAGGTCTCAAACTCCTCCTGCTCCTTCTCTCTCTTTCTCTCTCTCTCTCTCTCTCTCCTCAGTCGCCATGACAAGGACCCATTGTGGATGCATTATTCTGGATGAGTCAGAGCCCATAAATTGGATTCAGTTCACAGCGTTTGCGGCTTTGTCTGGGGGCTAATAGAATAAACCTGTAATCACTTCCATTACTCCATATGAGCCGGCGGGGCCAGATGGATGTAAACCACATTACCCAGAACGCCTCAGTTAGGCCATAATCTAAACTCATTGATCTCCTAAGCTTTATACTTTTGCAAATCAGCCTGTACATCACGTACTGTCAAGGCCATCCAGTCACAGCAAGTTAATGCAATCAGTGTTTTTCCTTTTTTTTTTTTTTTTTTTTTAGAAGAGTATCCACAATTAAAGCAACCCTTCCATATCTAAAAAAGGTACTTTTTTTAAAGGGGCGCAATTAGAAATCTTATTATAGGAGGTAATGGCGTTCATTTCTATACAGGGCGTTTAGGGGCTTTTATCATGGGAGACGACAGACTCCATTACGTGGCAGAGGAGGGTGGCGGTGAGGTGCCCACCATTAGACATGTCCCTGTGAATACCAGCGCTGTCTGGTGCCAAGCTCACACAAAGGCAGCCAGGCCAACAAAACACACACACATACACACACACACACACACTCACTCTCAAACACATACACACACACACACACCTACACATCTACACAAAGGCACACATCTACACAACGAAAAAAAACATACACACACACACACACACACTTGCAAAGACACACACCTACCCAAAGAGACACTCACTCTCTCTAATACACACACAAATGTACAAACAGACACACAAATAGGTCTAGGGCACAGTGCAGGTAGAGGCTAGAGGGAGAGAGGGAGGGAGAAAGGGAGAGGGAGAGGGCAGGGGTCCAGCCGCTCGCCCCGGACCCAGTGGCACCAGCCCCAGACAGCCAGCTAGGTCTGGGCTCCATCACTCCCAGGTCCCCCCAGACAAAGAGCTCTATATCCCGGGCCGAGGCAGCGCTGTGGGAAGTGAGGGCTTGAGTGCCGGGCAGCGAGGTGAAAATTGAAATGAACGTGTTGCTTTGACAGGCAGCTTGATTGATGATGGGCGAACCATTGACAGATCTCCCTTCGAAAAGTTTTTCAGCAGTGTGCTCCTAGCCAGTGGAAGCCTGGCCTGCCTAGAGAGAGAGAGAGAGAGAGAGAGAGAGAGGTTGTATGCAGAGACGGACAGGCAGAGGTGGGGGGTTGGGTGGTGGAGGTGAAGGTGGGGGGGTGGGGGTCATATGAGCAGAGAGCTGGAGATAGCCTGACACGATCATTGTGCGTGAGCACACCTTTATTTCTCCTGAGGCTAATTATTTCCCAGCCGAAAGAGAAGGCGCTCAGCGGACTGCAGCGGATATGTGCATTTTAGATTAGATAAATACAAATAAGCAGGAGGAAAGAGAGCGAAGACAAATGATTAGTCAAAAGCACTGTTGATTCAAGAGAGAGGATATTGAGGTTGTTTGTGAGGAAAAAAAAAGCATATCCACCTAGCTTGTTTTTAATTACATTCTTGATGGACTTAGACCAAAAAAAAATATCCAAAAGCACTATCCTCGAGAGCATCTCCACAAAACACATGTTGAGGCGCAATAATTAGGCTGTGTATTCCAGTAGAAACAATGGACTCACAGAAGAGCCTAAAAATAACACTGCAACTGTTTTTGCCCACAGGCCAGCATTTGTGACTGGATCCTCCTTTCTTGCATGCTTTTGAGAGCAATCAGATCATTCCATTTTTCATCCTCTCACTCAGAGCTGCCCTGGCCACTGACGTGCTGCTTTTGGGTCGCAACTGGAGAGAGTCTCCTTAGGACCCCATTTGCAGCACTTCCCCTGTTATTTTTAGAGGCGTGTGTTGCATTGTGGGTACTGGGAGCAGCAGAATGTGCTCTGGCACGGGTATACACAAGCCCTAGTAGTGAATGTGTGTCTGTGTCTCACTGTGTGTTTGTGCTTGTGTGTGTGTGTGTGTGTGTGTGTGTGTGTGTGTGTTCAGGACACTGAAAGCTGTATCATTAAACAACGTGATTTGGCCTAAATATTACATAAATATGATTATTTTTGTGTCTTGAAGGCAATAATTGGCAGCCTGCACTGCCAGAAGGCTGCTCTGCTCAGTTTCTGTCCTGGAAGGCAGAGAGAATCTATTATCAGGCTGTGAATAGGTAACATTACTTCTACTGCAAAAAAAAAGAAAAAGAAAAAAGAATAAAAGAAGAATAAAAGAGAAAACAAAATCTTCTGCTATTCCTCCCTAACAAGGGAAATGCAAACTAAACAATAGCTGCGCTTGATGTGTTGTCTCATTAGTATAAGTCTGAGGAAGGGTGTATGGTCTGTTCTGCATGTTCATCGCCATAAGACCCATGAAGATTTGATTTAAGGCAGGGGAATACAGCGAAATAAAGACATAGAGCTACACCGAGGGTCCATGTTTCATGTAATTTAGTTGATCTATAACATTCATTTTCCAAAGCATCCCCACTGAGCTTGTAGAATCACCGTTGACCACTCAAGCCATATAAATCGGAATTGACTAAAGATATTAACCAAGCTAAGCTCTAATAAAGTAATATAGCTAAGCCTTAATACATGCTCCCAATAGTTGATAAGCTGCCCTAGAGAATCTGGTCCATTCTAAGTGTATGTGTGCGTGAGTTTGGTGCACTTTAATAAAGAATGGATGATATTGACACAATCTTCTTGGTCACTGTTCAAGCTTGTGCCACTGAGCTAATGCATTTGATCTGGGAGGGCTTCGGCTGTGCCGTACACGGTGTGCCCACGCACAACACCTTGTAATTAAATGGACTTGCTCTGGAGTGAACAGCAAAGCCCAAAGCTAAAGTCATTGTGTGTTTGCGTGAGCTCATGCTTTGACCCCTTTACAAAAAAGTTTTAACAGCAAAACAAATCAACTTATTTACGTGTTGTATTCTTTTTTTAATTTCTGGCATCATATTTTCAGTTAATCAGAGCCATTTGTTACCCATGGGGGTTTTGAATGTAAAATGTGCATTTTTCCCTTGCACTAATATTCCTGATTGTAATTTTATGGTAGGATTTTTCTGTCCTCCAGGGAGAGTTCCTTTTGGCATCATAAACCTCAGGAGCCCCGTAGACTGATAACCACTCATTATCTCACCGTACCAGCACAGTGCTGCTGCATTTTGTAAAGCACAACTCCTTCTCCAACCAATAAGCCAAATATTTTATAATATACCAGCCTGCCTTCAATTACTCTGCTTGGCACACCTATGCACCATTACCTATGATCTGCCATGGATGAGGAAATGGAGCACCGCTCACCGCTTCTGGTGAATTCCTCCGTTTCATTTGCTTTGGATTTCTTCTGTCCAATATTACAATGGTGAGCGTCCTGCCCAAGCATTACACTTTGACTTTTTATGAGAGAAATAATGTACATTTCTATGTCAACCTAATCAACTGGACTCAAATGCGCAGCTGGAAACAAACAAATAAGTAAATGGATAAATAAATAAACAACAGGCCATGCTGTTGACCTTAATAGTTTGAATTTCCATCTCGATGTTATCGTGTGTATACTTGTGTCTCTTAAAGGCCTGTAAGAAACACTGTCCTACTGATCCTTGCCAGGAAGGAGAAGGCAATGCAGCTGAAGAGCTTAAAGCACTTAATTCACATGACCTTTGACCTCCTGGCCTGTCATGTGACTATTGATTTCCAATGCCTGGAGGATCTATACCACCCAACGAGTGTGATGCAGTAGAATGCAAGCCCTGGGCTCTCTGTCGCTCTTTCCATTACCTCACATCTGCTGGCAGCGCCGCCCGACGAGGGACAGCAAGTGTCTCCTGGTTACCGACGGAGACGTGCCCGCCTCCTAATGTAGCCCAGTAGTTAACAAACACACGAATGGGAGCGCCGCTCTCACGGACCACCCTCCCTCTCCTCCGCTTGTCTCGCCACCCCCCACCCCACCCCACCCCCCCCTTGTGCTGAGGGATTTTCTCCGAGTTAGCAAGTCAACAATCAACACACTGAACGAAGCCAGGTCACCCGAGTGACCCGGGCGACTCTTGGTCACTGAATATTCCAGAATCGACTTAAGGGATGCAAAAGACGGGAGTAAGGAGGGGGTGGCTGGATTCAATAGTGTCTGTAATCATCTTAATGACCGAAAAACACCAGCCTGAGAAACACAGCTCAGCTCCTGTGTGTTTGGCAGCGGGGTAAAACATCGCTTTGTCCTTTTTTTAACACTGACTCTTACAGCTCACACTGGTGTAGCAAAACTGAGCATAATAGGTTGATGTAATGACTTGATTACGCTCCAGATCCATTTATGGTTCAGTACAATTGGCTGGCATGGCAACAGAGTGCAAAACACAGAGGTAAGCAGTGAGAGGGGGAGAAAGCGAGTGAGGGACACAGCTTGGTAAAAAGGACAGCTTAACTGGCATCCAAACAGCTTTGAGAGGCTGCAGTGTTTGACAGAGAGAGAGAGAGAGAGAGCTCGGGAATGTGTGGAAGAGGGGACAGAGAATCAAAACCTGTGCTTCTCAGCCTGTCCCCAGATTTACAGAATGCCACCAACAGAATACAACTAACACAGACACAACAGGAGGAAAAAAAAGAAAATAATAAATAATAACAAAATAACAAAATGTCATGAACAACCTACTGAATAACAGCCAAATTGGTCCAACTTGGAGGCTAATAGGATCATTAGCCCTCCTCTCTGTATGTTTTGGACATTGTGTGAGCACGCTCTCCTCCTCCTCCTCCTCCTCCTCCTCCTCCTCGTCCTCGGAGCAGATTGCCGGAGCAGGCTGACGGCGAGCAGCTAGCTCAGCAGTGCCGGGTGAAAACTGCCATCTTCCCGTGGATTTACAGCTGCCGCTTCTGCTTCTTCAATTAGTTCTATAGCACACAGATGTTGCTTAAATGTTGCTGCTAATGATATCGCAATAAGTGTAAGATTCATGCCATATTCTGAGGCACGTAAATTTCTCAAGTGGCACAATTAAAGTGGAAATATTGGGTAGGTGTGCAGGAGAGAGTGGCTTGGCAGCGCCCAATGCCTTGGAAGCCTCTCCATCTCCTCTGTAATGGTCTGGAATGGGATGGAGTCCACTTAAGTGCTGAATCACAGACCTTGCTTTTCTGTTCTGTGTGCTGTGGAGTGCAACATAAACAGAGTGTGTGTGATACTGGGACCAGAAGAGGGCTGTTACTATATAAGAGCCCAGCTTTGCGTGGATGAAAAGAAGCGATTTTCAATGAGCACTTCGACCGGTGGACATTTTCTTGAATGTGTTTGAAAGCCATGCTTGATATTAATGTGAAAGCCATTTAGCTGGTGTCCCCCTAGCCAACCGGGAGCCTTGTCATGTCTAAAATCACACCCAATAATAACATGGGGGTGGAGGGAAGGTGAGGGCGGATGGCTTTTTTCATGCGTCGCCCACCCCACCTAACGTGTCTGTGGTGCTGCAGCTCACACACAATATTGTGTTCCAAGGCCACTTCTCTTTCACCATGGCTTTACCTCAAGCCAGACCAGTGACCCGAACACGGGGGGTTACAGGTAGCTATCACTTTCCCCTACTCCCTGTGGAGAAAAAACACACAGCACTGCCTTTCCCCCCCCCCCACACTTTTTTTTTTGCCTTATCTTTTCCAGTCCTAGCCCATTGGCAGCCACCACACACTCCCCCGCCATGACATTTGAAATAATAACTGTCATTGTGATGGATCCCAATTAAATATGACAAAGATCTGTATTTGTAAAGGTAAATTGAGATGATTATAATTGACAAATATGCATTACAATTCTCAGAGGTCTGATATCACATTTATTTATATTTATATATATATATACCAGTACATGTTTTTTTCTTCTATTAATGGCAAGGTCATCCTGTCACTTGACAGCATTCAACATTCTTACAAACACTAGAGCGCTAAACGCCGCAGACAAAGACAACAGACAGTAATGATGATGAAAGCAAGCTCACCTCTATGAGTGGGCCCGCTTATGGAGGAAATCTATTTATAGCCAACATATAGCATTTAAATATGCTTTCAGTAGCTCTCCTCTCCGCCGTCATGTTCACACAAAAAGGGGAAGAAAAGCTCCATTATTATATGTAAAACACACTCTTACTAGTTTGTGATATGAAGTGCTTGCATAAACTGTCACTCTGAGGGGATCAAGGAGAAGCACTAGAAAAGCTTTTGAAAGGAAACCAGGGGAGCGAGAAAAATAATTTCCACATTCTTTCGCTCGCTCGAGCTCCATGTCTGCGTCTTTAGCCCTGTGACAGCTCATGAGATGTAGATAGTGATTACGCCAGATAGGCAGTTAACCCCCGTGCAAAAAAAGAGTGAAATGTTTGTCTTAACACAAGCACAAACGTGATCTTGTCAATCAACACAGCCCCACTAACAAGGGAACTTTAAAAAAAAAAACACACAAATGGATTCTTTCTGGAAGCTTCCACCTTCTTCTCCTCCTCCCACAGCACTGTTCCTCTCCTTTCCCCCCTGCAACTAGCTCTGGCCAAGTGTGTTTTGACATGACTCATAACAATCCCCTATGTAGCAGAAATGTCACCACGGCCCCACTGCTGTGAAGGCTCTGGCATGAATGCTGAGAGGCTACTGAGACTCCAGGCTTGGCTTTGTACATTTACTGGCTCAGCCTAGCCTGTAATTTAGTAAACTGACCCTGCCTGTGCCACACTCCTGCTTTTTATTTTGTGTTATTATGAGCAGCTAACGAAGGGTCGCCCGAGTGGCTTTAATGGGAGATATCACACCTTGTCTGACAACACTATTTCCACTCCGAGTGGAGTTAGTAAGTCATGAATTTGCTGGAGGTCACAAACTTTCTTAGGCAAACACTTGAAGGAAATTCTTGAAAACTTTGTGGAAAAACTCATATTAGAGTGCTGTATTCCAAAATAATTGAATGCACAAAAGTATTGCGTGTGTGTTTCCCTATTTGATTTTTGTTTACTTTTCTGTGTGAAAAATCTTCAAAAAAAAAAATTGTTGCAGGACGACTTTAATGTACTTCACATGCGCTCACATTATTCATCAACGCCCAGATAAAGTTAGACAGGCCTTGATGTCATTTCAGTTTTTGCACAGAATCAGCACAAACTCCAACCAGCGTACCCACCACAAGAACACATTGAGAGAGGAGGACCATCTGTCTTTCACTACAAAGTCACCCACAGATACAAGGAGCCTTCAGACAGCGCTACCCATGCCTGCATTAATACAACAGCGCGAGGACATCGTCTTTACAATATACAGGACAGGATCCAAAGCAGCCAGCAGCCTGGTAAATAGCATTTGACTATGATTTACAGTCTAGTGCTCCAATGGAGCCAAAGCTGGAGCTGAAGAGTTGAAGTGTTTGGATGGCTGAAAAATAGCACAGCATTATTGGAGCTCAGTCCATGTAACTCACCACAGGCTCTTTTTCTTCTTCCTTTCCCCCCCTTCCTCACACCATCGCACTGTGGTCTATGGCTATATCAAGTCTTAAAGGTTAATCTCCCCATTGTGATTCATTGTCACTTTAGCATTTATATTCAGCTTACAGTCTCAGTATTTTGTCCTCCCCCCCCCACACACACCCCTCCTCTCTTTTCTCCCCCCTTGCTCTCTCCCGCTCTTTTCTCTTTTTTCCCGCTCTTAAGCTTCTCTGGTTATCTGCACTATGACTTATTATCTCTTCACAATTTCCCCCCGAATCAGCGAGTGAAACATAGCCTGTAACTTCTCTAAATGTCCTCCCGGCTGCCACAGTGCTGCACGTCTGAGGGCAAGTCCGTGCTATTTATTCAGCCAACGGGGAGATACAGCTAAGCCTCTTTCCAGGGAACTCACCCAAGCCTGGAGAGCACAGATCAGGTGTCACTGTATTCATGTTAGGCTCTATAACATGTCCCGGCCTATAACCAGAGGTGAACCCATTACATGCTACACGGCTAAATCTATTTGCATGGGAGCGCTGATCCAGATTAACAAGGGATATGCAAGGTGAAATGACATTGTAACATGATTCTAAATGTTAAAATGTTGATCTTTCCCAGCAGTGGCGGTGTGTATTTATTTATTTATATATTTATATATTTATTTATTTATTTAGCCACCCATTTTGCATTGTTGCTCATCATAATCACATATGCAAATGAAGATCAGGTGTTCACTGCAAGGTGACTTTGAAAACCTTTAGGGTTACCCTTCCATGAGCGGAATTACAATTATTCAAATTAGGACTTAATTAACACCTGATTAGTCAATACTAATTTGTCAGTTATGATGCAACTCGGTAGCCTCCAAAGTGTCTTCCATGTCTGGAAGAAACCTTTTTATTCTTTATATCCTAAACATTCGGTGTGTTTCTTTTGGAATGCGTGCAACAAATATTGAATTTGCCTCATTGTTTATCTCATAGAATATCTGTCAAAGAATGTGTTTGACAAGCAATCGATTGCAATAAATCTGGAGCCCAACTGATTTGCAGAACGATTGCAAAATTGATTCACCTAATGAATCATATCATCCTACCAATTATCCATGAAGCAAAATAACAACAATAGGTCACAGGAGATCCATCAACAATGTAGTTTGAAGGACAGGCTCGCACACACACACACACACACACATGCATGCATATGGACACACATAGCCTATATGCAATTTTATGCATTCTATAAAACGGATACACTCTGTTAGTTAAATATTTTAATTAATAAAATGATGTTGGTTAGTTTAGATATGCCTATGCATAGTATGCATATCTTAATATGTTTGCTATTCCAATTTATATTCCAATTCCTTCAATAGCCCTCTATTCTAATATGCTTGACATTTTCATTTCAATTGCCATACAAAAATATAAAATGACTTTTTACATTTAGAGACTTTTTACCTTTTTTTTGTTTTCATGCCATTTCTTCCATTCTGTAACCTAAACAAACAAAAAAAAACAAAATGTAAGCACATGCACAAACAAGTTCTCCAAGTCCTGGTGTGGGACTCCAAAGCTGTCATTCAAGAGTTTTGCCGGTGACTGTAAGCATGACAAGCCGCCGTGGTTAAGCCCAGAGCGGCGGAGGTGCTTCCATCATTTACTGGGGCCATATCACTCCACTTTGCACTCCACTTCAAACGCGAATCAAATACTAGCGTGATGAATACAGTAGTGTTCCGCAGTCCATCCAGCTAAACTGCCGTTTGATGTTTACGAGCTGCCTGACGGCTCAATGAAGACATCAGGGTGGCTGCGTGTGAACGGCGGCCAGCAACGTTTTTTCTTTCTTTCTTTTTTTTTAGTTTTTTTTTTTTTTTGCAAGAGCCTGCGTGTCGTATCTCACAGCGATTAGGCCGCGTCCTGCCGAGCCTGTCTGCCCATTGACGCGCCGAACAACTGGTGTGTGGTTTCGGCGCGTCAGAAGGACAGTAGGAGTGAGGCGAGGCACATTAGACATCCACAGAGATTGCCATGGATACAGACAGTTGGGACTGCAAAAACAAAGATTATGCCATGAAGCGGGAATGTGGGAGTAGCGATATCACTTGCCGTTCAAAAAAAAAAAAAAAAACTAAAAAAAAGTGGAGCAGAAGCAAGGGGGAAAAAATGGTGAGTGAAATGAAAGCTATGCTGATGCAGGGAGCCATGTGTCACCGTGTAGCAGGCAAGACTTGGCACAGCCAGACGACAGAGGAGAGACAGAACCGTACCACGCTGTTAGCTAACATGCCTGTGCTGAAGCGGAGTTTTCCTGTTCGGGGAAAACTGTTGGGTCTGGTACAAAGCCACATAACAAATGTCAAATGCCACCAGCACCTCACTGCACCGAAGCGCCTTAGCGCTGAGGTCGATTTTTTACTGCATTCACTTTATGACTGTTCTATGACTTTATGGCTGATTCTTTGAAGCGAAAATGAAGGGGTTGGTCGTTCCCCTTAAAGAGTGTGAATGAAGCCCATATCCTCCAGTCTCACCATTAGTTTTAGGGCTTACTACTTTTCAAAGGCCTAGAGACTGATTCCAATTCTTTAGACATGAAATGAATCATTTTGGTTCCCTTTGGTGCAGAGAAACAGCATGTTAGAAAGACACATTACTCGACTTTTTTTTTAATATGGCATCATGAGGATTTTTTAGCATGTTTTAATAGGAGGCATCTGCTTGTATAAAGCATGTCAATATGCACCCTTCTTTCGGCCCTGATTGTTAACTCAAAAAGAGATTAACATCTATTTTCTGCGCTGGGTTTGCGCATGTACATCTAGACAGTCAAGTCAATCCTGGCAATGATGGCCTTCCTTAGGGAGAATACACAGATGTGATTTACTGCTTGTCAGATATTGAAGCCTGCAGTCCTATGATATATAACCATACATGAAGCAGTGCACAGTCACATGCAGGCAACAAGAGTCGAAAAAAAAGCTGCAGTCAATATCGTCCTGCCTAACTCGGAGAGAAAACACAGCCTTGGCTGCAGAAATAATTGTCCTAATAATAATGACAACAGATGCTCCAGGCCAGCCTTGTCTGGCTTTGATTGCCTGACCTCCTGACCTTTGACTTTATTTGAGAGTGCATTGTCCACGTTAAATGAATGGCTCTTTGGGCTTCTCCGAGCCGGGGTTATGAAGGATTATTGACTTTGCTTTTATAAATATTTATTGCTCACATTAAAAAATATGGTACAGGACAGCCATTAGAGTTCCATAATAAAGAGGCTTTTTCTATGATTGAGTGAAGTGCTTGTTGGCAAGAGCCACTTGGAGAGACCCCTTTGAAAAGTGTGAGGACAGAGGAGCGTCTCCTTCCTTATGTATTTATAGGCTTTGAGGCAGGAGTGAAGAGTGGAAATGCTTTTGTTCTGTCGCTCTCTCTAGTGCAGCTGTCATATGCAGCATATGCTGTGGGTTCGGACTTGCTGCTTTATAGCCAGTGAGATTGGAGCAATTCACCTTCTCAAGAGAAGAGGGTGTGGATGCCCTACTGTGAGATGATGCCCTGTGAAACTCAATAATGTTCCGGAGTGTTCTGTTGTCTTCTTGTTTGTCCAGACTACCTTGGTAATGAATCTAATCTATTACTTGTGGTCAGCCTCAAGTCTCCAAAGAAAGACGATCCACAAGCACATACTATCATGTATAGGGTCTTTACAACTCATCCAGACAATAGCCTACTGTATTGTAGCATCACAAACCTTTCAAAGCAGAACCTTTTCTTTCTCAACTCATGGCAGATATCTCATAAAACACAGACCTGGATCTAAATAAGAACTCACCAAAAATCAATCTCTAATCAGATGTGAGATTTTTTCATACCTTGGCTGATAAAGTTTTGATTTTCATTAAAAGCAATTTCTCTCCAAGATAAAAGAAGTCCTTTAAGGTTAAAACAAGGTGGCAGATTGTCTCATGGTCCAAGAAAGGGCTTGCTTTGGCTCTTTTGTATCCTTTCCTCATTGTGTTAATTGTAGGGGACAGAGATAGGCCTCCTGCTGTGTTTAACTCAGGTATATGCATGATTATCAGGCGGCAGATCGCGTTGAGAAGGCAAATAAGCGCAAGGTCTCACATTCAAATGTGTCTGGGTGGCATATTGATGGCCCGGCTATCAGCCACCCTCATTATCTGCCGCCTGTGTGAAATCTATGGCAGCGGGTGGTGACATAATAAGAATCAAATCAGTGATGCTGCCTGTCTGCATTCTCTTAATTGTCTAGGATGTGTGGGGAAAAATGGCCTCAAACACTGCGGTCTTGATGGGAAATTGACATTTTCTGACCTGCTATCAACTCTGAGAGGCAAGCAGATAAGATATATGGTTGTTTCAAGAGAGGGTAGGCCTTCTTGTGTGTGTGTGTGTGTGTGTGTGTGTGTGTGTGTGTGTGTGTGTGTGT
>JASCIP010000096.1:3073022-3088878 GCA_034783695.1 Sardinella gibbosa | reverse complement strand
GTGTGTGTGTGTGTGTGTGTGTGTGTGTGTGTTTTTCTTCCCTCTCCTCCTGCTTTGGAGTTTCTGATCCGCGCCCACATGCATTTACACTACAGTCATTTAAGGCTTGTGTAGCAAAGCTGCAGTCGCTGGCTGGGTGTTGGGGGTGCAATGGGATAAAATCATCTGCTGCTCATGGTTGTGATATGCAGACAATGGAAGAGCCTAATGAGGAACATCTGCTTTTGTGATTCCACAGAACGGATCGCTCCTCTATGAAAACGATACTCCGCTCCCATTCAACCACATCACAATGAAAATGTGAGCTTTTTTATCCACTGTTTGAACTTACGACAATATCCCTCCTTTTGCGCTTCCCTTTTCTCTCCCTTGCATGGGATCCAATCCTCCTCTCCTCTCCTCTCCTCTCCTCCACTGTACTCCTTTTCCTATTTGACTTGTGTTACACTCATTGTTCACCAGATTGAACCACAAAGCCCGGAGACACATGATACTTTCAACTCTATTTAGCAACCATACAAAGAGAGGCAATTTGAAGGAAGAGCAAATGTGTTAAATATCAATGACAGTCTGTTGTTAAGCGTTCACCTTATATTACTTTGAAGACAAGTCTATAGTGTATCACTGGCTCTCTCTCTCTCTCTCTCCAACTATAAAGAGACTTCATGGAGCTGAGACTTCCCAGGCACCAGGGGGAGGAAGTGATGCATGTTTTATCTTCTGGGTGTCGTAGCAAAACAAACCCCCTTTACTCCCCTATTACAGAGGACAGAGTGGAGGCAAGCAGCACATAAATCTAACCCCTGCCATCCTACTTATTACCATTCACACACACACACACACACATACACACACACACACACACACACACACACTTAGACACACTTTCACAAAATAAGGGCTACTTGTAAATCTGTTTGTAGCTTCAGACTACATTCCCCATACATCTAACCATGCAAGCTAATGCCTTAATGCACCCTGTTTAAAAAGTACTTAAAGGGTAAGATGTTGAAATTACATAGCGGTGACTTCCTGTTCTGGAGAAGAGCGAGGAGAGGAAATCACAACTATTATTTGGGTTTCCTCCCATGCGTGACAGTAATGAGACACCGAAGGAAACACAGACATCATAAGGCCAGAATGTGCAACAATGTCAAATATACATGCCGCTCCAAAAGCATACGACCGTTTCCATAAAAGCAGCAGCCCTCCAGAATGTGAGACCTATTTTCCGATGGTGGACACAGTCTCTGAGTGACGGCAGCAACTGGTGGGTCCTATTTGATTACTAATAAGAGAGATGTTCTCTCTGTCAGATACCAAACATTCTCCACTAAGCAAACAGCTATTTCAGCTAGTCAAACATTAGCATTGCTATCCACTGGTGGTGCATATTTTGCCCGGGCCTAACTCGTCATCTTTCTCCTCCCGCTTTCATTTCTGCCAGTGGACAGCACAGCTCTCCCTCCGAGAGAGAGAGAGCAACTTTTTCACAGCGCTGAGGTCTGTCAAATACCCAAGCTGCCTCCCCCCTCTGCCAGTTCACAAGGCCTCTCTCACTCCAAGCAGCGCTGGCATCAGACACGGAGGCTTCATGGTCATTTACTGCATGTGGGAGCAACGTGGATTCTGGATTTATGGAGCAAGGTGGACTTGTTCTACCTCACTAACACTTAAGGAGCCCCAACCTCAGAATACTGTCTTGTCCTCTGCTTCATGTCAGACAGACTGAATGCGGTTATTACAAGTGATGATTAAATTAAAATAATCCACATTATTATTTCCCACTGTGTGTACTGTGGTTCTTGTCTACTGCAGGCTATTATCATCATAACAATTACAATGTTTAAATCTGAATTAAAATCACAGCAGGGATTTTTTTGTTCTTTAAAAAGAAAAAAAACAATAGGTATAAAGTGATTAAACAATATGAAAAATAAAAAAATAAAAAAACTAAATAAAATAGACATCAGTTAGAGCTAATGCAGCCACAACAGCAACCAACTTCATACAATCTTCCTCTATAATAATCACGTACTGTAAGCATCTACTGTCGACATGATAATTCCAGCCTACACAGAAACCCTTTAAAAACAGAGCAGAACAGAGAGGAGTTTTTCTCTCAGACTGCACTAGCCTATAAAGCCCACCCCCATGTGAGGAAGGCCATGAAGCACTTTCAGTGCTAACTTGTAGAATAATGGCAATCAGATGGACGGCAACAGAATGCAAACACTTGTTAACAAATGAGGATGAAGACGATCCACCCCTGAATTGAAAGCCAACAGCTCACTAGGTATAAACTGCTCCTCACAGCACGAAGAGAGGCCGACCAAACTGCTTCCCCTGACAACTCGCGAGCAATTACTGAATCCCCACAGAGACGACCAGGTTTCCAAGTCAACCCACCTGTGCATCACAACGGCACACAACAACACACAGCACAGACCAGACGAGAGCTCAACCTGGCGCAGTCTTGGGGAGGACAACAAGCACATATCTTGAGGACATGAAAGGAGAGGCGTGGGGAACAAGATCAAAAATGACGCCTTACCTGTCGATGATGACCGGATCTGAAGGGGTCTCATTCCTGTTCCCACAACTTTTCTTGTCACAACACCGGCTTTGGTGGTAGTGGGAGAAAAGAAATGTGACAGTCAAAAACAGGTTCAAGCGAAGCCTTTTAACATCTTGGTTAAGCTCTACTGTGTGCAATGCTTGGTTGGCAGTGTCTTTTCCATTGCCCCCCCCCTCCCTCCCCCCCATCCTTTCCAAATCAGTCATGGAGCTAGTTGATGATCATGGCCATGTTTGCCGCTGTTGATTGGTGTGGTTCTCCGAGAATCGCACCGAATAAACATCTAGCAGCGCGCTGCTGCTAAAAGATGGAAAACAACATGTTGTGGTGTTTGCCTTAGCAGTGAACTGAGAAGAGGCGATGCCAGGAGGCAAGGGAATAACTTTTCACAGCTTCAGCTTTTGTTTACCTCTAATTGTCAAGCTGTTATTTCTGGAGAGGATGCAAGATGCCACCTTCAACCAGTATTTCTGTGGGGCATTTATTAATTACAAGCTCAAAAGCCTGCATCAATCTTACATAAAGTGGTGACAATGCTTACATTTTGTAGAAGTCTACCAGTGGTTGCATAATGTAAGGTTTAATTCATGTTGAAATTACTCAAAAAAAATGTTATGCTACTTGTATTTGTTAAAGGCCTACTTGTATAATGGTTACATGTCCAAATGAGCTAAATTAACACCATATGGTATGGAGAGTATGTAAAGCTCCCCAAAGCTGACAGCTAAAGTGATTAAAGGAAGTCTATAGTCCTCCTCTTATGACTCCCTCTCACATCTGTGCCTTTCACTGTACATATATATATATACACAACATTACAGTTCCGGGAAGGTGAGGTAAAAATAAGGTCTTATCTTCGCGCCAAACTTCCAGCAAACAATTTAATAATGATGAGGATGGTGCTGATGAAAACACTGAGCTCTACTACCAAATGTGGAGAAATAACGTCAAGGGGAGGCTCTTTGTCTCCTTGAGTGTGGCGCTTGTTACAGTCCGGAATCATAAACGACCCAGACGTTTCTCATGTTCCCCATTAGAATATCCTGACCGTAGTCCACACGTAGTGCCTTAAAACACCGTGTCCAATGGTGCGCTTTAAAGAAAAAATGCTGCCATAGCTCAGGTACTTTCACAACAATGAAGAGCCATGCCGAGGCGAGGTTAGCCTCGTGCGCATCAGCCCTTCAGCTTTCTCATGCGCGAGAGTTGAGTGACTATCCAGACTGTTTCCGTTTTTAGCGATTGCAGAAGGGTGCATGTCCATGCATTTAAATGCTTCCGTATTCGTGCGTCCAGTCAAATGCATAGTGGAGCCCGATGTCATCAATGACCTGTTTTCATTTTGTTCAGCCTCACCACAATAATATTGGCACAGGCTTTCTCTGTCCTAAAGTGCTACTGTAGGCCCAAATCAACTGAAGACTGAAGTAACTGCTGAGAACATTCTTCATGACAAAATCTCAAATCAAGACTTGATATGGCCTTCATGAACTATTAATAGCGGGACAATGCAACTGACTCACACAATGACGGCGATATAGGGCTCATGTCAAAAATGTTGACAGACCATTATGCAAAGATAACTAAATTCAAACATTAAACATTTGAGAGGTTTCATGCTGTGGTGGTAAAGTTAATATATGACAAGCGTCAATAATATTTCTTACCTGCACATGATTTCATGCGTAAGAAGCACACGGCACATTTCTGGGTTTTTGTCTTGGCCTTCATAAATAATAGCCTTGAAACAAAAAGATAGATATATTTTAGATTCTACTTGGTTATGTTTTCAATGTAAAGAGTTAAGATACACGCGGCAGTAGAAAGACAAATGTATGAAAATATAAACGGTAGGCTATAGAAAACAAATCCATGCATATTTAGATGAAAACAAAATTAATATCAATTAAACATAATAGACAGCTACGCATTTTTTACAATTGAATGTGGTTCAATTATAAGTATAAATATAATTTAGGCCTACTGGATGAAATAAAATATGCTACATTATTGGATACATATAGTGCAGTCTAACAGAATAGTTATTTCAACAATTTCTTATTTATTTGTATATGTAAATAACACGCAGACCCTTCTCAAAATCACTGTTTGAAAATATTGCCTCAGCCACTACACGTGAGAGAGTAACACCATAAAAACAATACTGTCACATGCTCGGACTTTAAGACCTTTAAGATTTTTTATCTTATAGCGGTAGTGGAAATCACACACATAATGCTTTTCAGATGCAGATGGGCACGGTAAATAATACCCATAACCGTATACATCAGCGTGGTTATAATCTGCAGATATTTGGGGGGAAAGTGCTAATGGGCAATCTGTTGTTTATTTTGAGCGCTAACAATGATTTTTCTTTGGATAAAAAGCGGTGTCGGGGGTATGGTTGAGTAATTTTTGAGCATTGGCTTTAACAGATGGCGTAAAGCTGTAGGTGCGCTCGCCTTCAGTTCTTTTTTGCTCCGTCTCCCTCTCCCTCCCTCTCTGTGTCTATGATGTACTGTGGTAGAGCACACTCCAACGCGCCCGCCTGTGACTGCCGCGCGGACTCAGCTCCAGTACAAAAGCAAAGCCGCGGCAGAAGAAAAAAAAATGCCAGTTCATTAACGGGAGGCTATTCCACTTGCTCTGGCCGTCAAACATAAAGCGAGAAAAATAGGAACGCATAAATAAGGGACGCGGGTGAAGCGTTAGATATTAACAATCACCATCAAGAAAACACTTCGATTTACTGTTAAGATTCACTCATGATACATTCAAATATAAAGTGTGTTTAATTTTCCTGTGTTGTAGAAATATTTAGTTGATAAGTATCTGATTTTATTTGTAGGCCTACAGCTTACTTGAGTTGTATTGTGAGTGTATCTACATGTGTTACATGGGCAACGCGATAGTTATGTACATTGCTGTGATTTATTTTCCTCTTTGATCATACACAGACCGCATCACCGAGATGTGAGATTAAACGTTCATTTTTCTATTGCATTAGAGCTGCCAAGACACAAAAAGACACAAGATAATATCCAACCGTACGCATTTAAAGGGGACTCTTACAAACAGAAGAGTTAACCCCTGTGATTTCGCCAACAGCGATAATAAGCAGGGGAAAAATACTCAAGAGAAAGTAAGATGTTCCAACCACTGGCCCGCTCACAATGCACACTGTTAATAGAATAGTCTATTCTTCAAGGCTGACATTTTTAATGTAAAATTAGGGGATTGTAAACTAAATGCACTCTCAGTGCATTCACAGTATCTTCTGAAACAAAGTTTTAGGTTGCGCAAAAGCGTGCAAATCTTCACCAAAAAGAATTAATGAAGCAAAGTAGGTTAAACAAGTTGCGCACGTTTATGATCAACCATGTATATTTTTGAATTAAAAATATAACCTCTCAAACCAATCATGGCTTTTAAATCAAATTAACAATAACAACATATTAAAGTATCTCATGCTGACTATATTATCCGAGCTAGCATGCTGGTGCAAAAATCCAAGATGCCTTATGGAAAAAGCATACTATCATTCACATCACTGAAATTACAGAAACGTGTCCAGTAATAAACGCTACTGAAACAGACGGATTCGGGAGACCCCTGGAGCTTAGAACTTGAATAATGGGCAGCTAGTTGCTTTCTGTCCGGTAAGGTCCACAAAGCCACATTATCCGAAAAATCTGGATCTAAAGACTGTGGTCGCCATTACCAATTAGCAATTCCTCAATTAAAACAACCACAACTGAATTACTATTTTTATCCAACATACAATATAACTTATTTGATCCAGTATTGTGTTATATTAAACATTTTGGTGGGTGAGTTATGGTTTGTATTTTAAACTAGCAAATATTCTGGTCATGACTAATTATCTGAAGAAAGTGTCAAAACAAGACAGCGCGCAATTCATTGTCAATCATGCAATGGGAAATAGTATGATATAGTGACTTACCTGTTTTGTCATGGAATCAATTAATCGTATGTAAAGGTCCTGTTCTGTTCTGACGCCTGTAAAAAGAAGTCGCACATTGCTTTAATTACCCAACAATCATTAAACAATATCCTATAGCACGGTTAATTTCACATCGCATGCTTTTCTACATGGGTAATGTTGCACAAATAACAATAAAAAAGATTATATAAATATGAGTCTTAAGGGCTTCATAAAAAGAAAAAAAACTTTAGCATGAACAATAATAAATCACTATGAAGTCACAGGGTTTGATATACTGTAAATAGGCCTTTGCATGGATAAGCCAAAAGCAAAATAAAAATTCATAGGCAATAAAAACACGTGCAATAAGCGAATAATGATGTGAATGTCAATTCGGTCTTCCTTTTTCTTTTTCCACTACTGCTAACTCTTACAGAGAATATGTATAATTGTCACTTACCGTTGCTGTACAATAACTGCAGTTTGTAATGTATCCCATTGTTAGTTTTTTCACTGTTTGGCTCCTGAAAATAAGCAACGTCTCAATCAGAGGTGTACTTATTTTTCACTGTTTCACTGTCACTACACAAGTTCATGCGCGTTTACTTTATTTTAGCCTACAATAAATTTGAACCATGCCTGGTTATGTGTTATTCCAGTAGCCCGTCAGACAAAGGTGTTTATTGTTATGTTACTTGTCCGAGGCAGAAGGTATGTTATTATTCTCAATTAAGTAGGCTAAATTAGTCTCTATGTAAACGTTTTAGAAAAAGGGAAAGTGTTGCATGGTTGCTTTGACATCTACAAGGAGCTCCATCAACAGTAAGTGCACGTGTGTTCTCCACGACCTAGTTTTATAGTGTGAAGTGCTTAAGTTGAAGTGAAATTAACACGATAAACGCTTACTTTCTCTTTCTCCACAAAGTCCACAAAAGCGGTCCTTTCGATTTCCACGGGTTGTCCCTGTCTATCATACAAAGCCAGGACGAAGTGGAAAAAATTGGATTTTCTGAGGTTGGATGGCGGTTGCTTTTCATAATGTGCCCGAGCCAAACCCACACCGCTGCGGGGAAAAAACAAGAAACCATCTCGGTTAAATAGGGAGATACACTTGAGATAGATGCAGCTAATGAAAACATTGGAGATGGCGAAAGCACGTTTTAGAGACAGGAGATTTCTTGATTTGTCACTTTAACAGTAATATGATGTAATGAACGGAGGGAAAGGGGCTGAAGAGGTGCACTGGGAGATTGTAATTGATACATGGCATTGTGGGGATTTAGGGTCGATCTGAGAAATGCATTAAAAATCGGATGTTTTGGCAAACGTACCTTTGGGCGGCAGTTTGAGCATCCACTACCCCAGCTGTGTGCATCCACGATCGGACCGGATTCATCCCACTGCCCAGCGGTTCCTCTTTCATAGTCGTCCCTCCTCTTGGTATATTTTCCTGAATCCCAAACATTAAAACAGTTTTCGTACAAACCAGCTCCAGCGAAAGAAGTGAAATTAGAAACGCGCTTCGTGCGTCTTTTCTCCGAGAGTCTCGAAGACACGAGGAAGAGTTCCTTCTTGATTTGTAGCAAGAAAACCCAGTTCACAAGTCTTGTTTCCGTCTTCAACCCGTCCTGCGTTGGCACGACATGAAGAATTTACAGAGTAGGAAACTGATGCCACTCTTTGCTTGTTGGACCGTGATCCTTTCGCCGAAGAAGTCGCTCAAATATCAGGATATTGTTGGTGTTTCTTTTCAATTCGCTAAAACATTTCTTGTAACTTTGTGATGTGTTGATGCTCTCAGGCTAGTGTCATCCTACAACAGCATCAAAAAAGCTTCAGGACACTGCTGAATCGACCACTTCTGGCAAGGCGCTCCAGCTCCAAAAGACAAATAAACGAAAAAATGATTACCATGGAGGTGTTCCCGGACACAGGAGAGGTTGATGAGGGGCCTTTAGCGTATTGCAGAATGGATGGAAGCATACAAAACTCAGCCCTCTATCCCCTAGGAATGGAACCTTTCCCGGGAGCCAAAACTCTAAGCCCACGGGATCCGCACTGTCAGAATGTGACGCGCACTGGGCGTGGCTTTGACCAAATATGGAAGGCTGACAATTCCTGTCGCTGGCGGTGCTTGAATCTGTGAGTGCGCTACATACTACTACTATTCCTGCAACCTGAGAACCACATCGCCACTTTTCCTTTTATTGACAGAGTTCTCGTTCGGAATGAACATTTTATTAAATGGTAGGCTTTTGGCGCAAAATACTCCCTCTACAAAACGCACAGACCATGGCAAGATGTTACTAAAAGGTTGTTAGGGATGCAATTAATGACTTAGTGCAGGTACGTCGTGTTACTCTTGTTACTGTTTCATGTGTAACAATCGGAGAAGAGCCAGGAAAAGTACTAGACAAAAGTCACACTAGTTCTTCTGTTGAAAACTGGTAGTAGTAGTCACTGCGAAGATGCGTTGCGAGCGCTGTGATTTAGGAACCTCAACAAAAACATTACTGCTCATGTCAGACGCTCAGTGAGTGTGACATGCAGATGACAGTCACGGTTCGGAAGACCCTTATTAGACACTGATGTGAAGCAGTGTTTTGACCACTGACAACCAATGGATTTATAATAGACTACCCAGCAACACGTAGCAATTTGCGTGGCTGAGCCTAAAACAAACGTCAAAATCCTTTTTTTGTATAGACTGATATTTATTATCCAGAAACATAACATGAAAATACATCCACTGGGTACACGCTGATAGCGGAGAAGAATATATGAAGCCCAAAGCCCACGCCACTATGAGAGCTATGTAATTCCCTCTTAAACCCAAACTATGTGCTTTTGACATAGCCTAGGCGATTCCTTGCACTGATTGTCTGATGCATTATTTTTCAGTAGGCGATAATTCTCGTTAATTTTGGTGCACTTCCTCTAGAGCAGTGGGAGCAAAGTTACCTAGGGGATAGGCTGGCCAACCTCCCCGACTGTGGTGCGGACCGTGGATGGCTTTTATGATAATACATACAATATTTGTATGTAGTAACAGCTACCGATTTTGATGCGCGGTCTTTTAAGGGGTGCAAGGCAGAAGAGTCTTATTGCCAGTTGTCAGGGTGTGTATGTTCATATTTTAATTAATCGACAAAAATCGAAGTCCGACTTGGGTTATCAAGGGACTCGCAGCCCTGTGCACTAAAGGGGTGGGATGGGGGACGTAGAAAGGAAGAGAGATGTGTTTTAGAGAGCAATCTATTTTGCTGGTGTTGGGGGTTAATGACTATTGCCAAAGATAAGTGAATTATCAAAGCTGTTGCTCTTGCCTCGTCTCAAAATCCATTACATTGCCTGGTCGTCTAAATAAGTACGTAAGTATAATAAAATTATATTTTATGATTATTTTAGTAAATAAGATTACATGTTCAAAAAAGATCAGTAAAATTTAAAGAGTAAAAATACAATATATTTTGAAGTTTTAAATTTGACTTTACGCACGTGTAAACTGCTTGTGAACGCATGTTGAAGGGTGTGTGCAATGTTGCCGGGCGTCTTTTCTTCATATGGCATGCTCTCTGTATAAGTGAAAGACTATAAAAAGTAATCCACTTAATTTGTGATAAACAAACACGCGTGCTTATTTTGTCGTTTCAAAGTGAGTTGAATCGTGCGTAAATTTATAATTTTTTCCAACGACTAAAAAAGTTATCGCTTATAAGTACTGTATCTGTACTACAGATTACAGATTAGAGTGATCTCAATCTGATTACCAAATTAGGGTTTTAAGTCAAATCCTTTCAAATCTGATACTGTTGACTGGAGAAGCAGAGGAAAAGTTCGACAACCCCATCACGTAGGTAACGATCCTGTCCTAAAAAGGAGTTTTAAACCTTATTTGACAACAAATGCAGCTGCCCCTCTATTTTGGAAGATATTAGGCGAAAATGAATGCAAATCTGTGTTCAGAAGCCATCTGGACAGAAATAGGGGAATCAGCTGCTCTTCACAACAGGCGCTGAGCCTGAATCTATTTCAGCTCATTTTCTAGGATCATCTGGTCCTGGATCCAAAGCGTGGAAAATGCGCTCTTTAATTCACCAACTTTTACTTTTGACTCTTCTTAAAGGCTTCCGCATGGGCGAAATAAATTAGAACCTACCTAATGTAAAGCAACTTTGTCTTTCTCATAATGTCAATGTGGACCATTTTCATGTGATATATGGGTTGATGTTAGGGGAGAGGCTGTCATATAGTGACAACATTGCACACTGCATAGACACAGATGTGGTCGCACCAGAAAAGGGCAATTCCAGACTGCAACAGCCTACATGTTATCTTACTTTAATGCAAATGATTTATAAAGGATATAAAATAATGCTTGAAAGGACGAGATAAACAAACACACCACCACAGCATTATTGTCAATAATTATACTATTACTACTAATAATAATGATAACAATAATAGTAGTACCACTAATAATTATAATAATAATAACAATAAAAATAATAATAATTAATTATGAAGCCAAATGTAGGCCGTTTAAAATTGCACATCCCAGTACTACAAATATAAATGTTATGTCCCCAATGTTAGATCTTATTTTGAGAAGTGTGCTAATAGTAGACGCTGGACAAAAGGAAAGTTACTCATGCAGAAGGTGTGTGGCTTTGAATAAGATTTGCTTGGTGTTGCCAAGACCTCCCGAAGAAACGACCCTCCTCCTTATTGTGTGTGAAGTGTTCCTTTTGTGTGAATTTACGGGGTGAGGCTTCAATGATCCCCCACAAATTTGCATTTAAATAGCGACATCAACCGATTCGCGTGCCACACACCAGTGGGTTTCCCAGATGTCAAGGCAAAGTCAGTCAGATGGCCATTGCCCAGCTGTCCTCTGCACATCATACCAGCGCATAGAGCAAGCTTAAATATACACCGATTTCCTATTTGGCTCTCCACGGCCAAAGCACAAGGTCTGTGTGCAAGCCCAAGACGCGACCGCTGCCTACATAGGACGAGACGAGACAAGACGCGACGCGCGCTGAGCCAACATAGCCTACTGGTGTAGGCAGACCCAGCAGTAGGCTACACTTTTAGCAAAACCGTTGAAAAAGGGCAAAAATGATGATCGTTTTAACAAACAAGCTAAAACGCGTAATGGAAAGTCTAGTTGAAAGAAAGTTGCACAGTTCCCAGAAATTAAAAAAAGGGTTAAAAGGTGAATTCATTTTTTATACATTAATTAATAGCAATAACTGTCATTCATGATCAATACGCATCCACACTGTCTCATTACTCGATACAAAGACTTCATATCAATACAGGTTCAAATGCCGGCCATGTGTAAGTTAAGAGCACAGAGTGTCGGCCTTTGATGCAGTATTCTGGCATTGTGCGTGTCCAGAAGTGTAGCCACAGGCAACTGTTTGCGGACAGTCAAAAAGCCTATTGAAGCATCAAGGGATCATGTAAAGACACAATCTTAAATTCACACAGCCAAACAATTTATCAACAAACTTTTCTGTCTAATTATCATTATTTTAGAAACTGCGTCTTTTCTGTGACTTCCTGAAAACTCACTGGTATCTGTGAACTCGCCATAGGCCTGCGAGTGTGCATGTGTGCATGTATTGCGTGCGCTTGTGTATGCATGTGTGTCTTGGGGCTGGACAGCAACCTCTAGCATAATGGACATCAGGAATCAAACTCGCGTTGCGCCAAGCGAATGGGACAGTGAAGTTATTTCAAGACAGAGTCACGAAGATACTATTTGTTGCGTGATTCATGATTAAGCCCTTAGGCTATTTCTGAATAATGGCAGATTATTAAGTGGCCTTATTCTATTGTTATTAACTGTGATAACGGCCAGCCTACTCTCAAAATCTATGGAAATGTTTGGTAGATGATGACGGCATTAATTGTCTTGTGTCATGTTACAGCAATATAAAAGAGGATTAATTTGCTATTTATTAGAATTGTGCATATGAACAATGAATTAGACCTACACCAAAAACATGTAATCCAATAGACAGTTTTTAAAGTTTTATTCTAAGTCTAAAAGAAAAGTTGGTTGCAGGTCATACTGACCAAATTTCTAATTGCAAAATAATTCAAGAATGCGCAAAGTTGAATGTAGCCCTGCATATAATTAGTGAAAGCGTGCTATTCAAATGCCTGAAAGTACACTGAAGTACGAATGACTTGGTTTCAAAGGCACAAAGCCCAGTTCACTCTAAACGTACTTACTGAAATTTGATAAAGAGCGCCTCCTTTTGGCAAAGCAGCATATGAATCCAAGATCACTTTGCCTCTCACCGAGACATCATCTTATTTAATAAAGTAGCCTACTGCATACTTTTATTTATTTCTGTCATGTCTAATAGGCCTATACGCTATGTTAGGACTATGTAGAAGGTAGACTAAAGTTTATTCACAATGTAATTTGGGTGAAAAATAAATGGTGTTATGTTAAAACACTGCCCTTTGCCTCCATATTTTCCCTTTTTCTTACCAGTCGTCACAATATCAATAAAAAGTCAGCTAAGCCATCGGGAATGCAAGAGACGAGGTGTTTAATGACTGCATGATAATGGCATTGTTTTATTATAGTAAACTTTCAAACTGGATGTGCAAAATTTGCGCTGACACATGTTGATAAAGCGACAAAAATTATCCATTGCTCCAAGAAGTTGGCAAACCCTTTTAAACCGAGTAAAAATCAAAGTAGGCAGGATGCATAAACGCAAACAAAAAGAACTGAGGGCACCTTCACCGAGGAAACAGTCTTCGATTAGGTCATTTCAGATATTGTAATTGGCTTTAATTAAACATGTATCGTTCTAATTAACTCTGAAATTTCAGCAACCTCTGGGACGCTGGTGTCAGCTTTGATACCGTCAGTCCAGATGTCCTAATACAACCCGTCTTCAATTAAAAGTTTAAATATATCACAACTTGAAAAACTGTGATAGATTTTAACGCATGTAAAATTTGTGAAGGTGTACGCAGGTTTCCCTCTTCTAATTCTGCGAGATTTTAAGTGTCATTGCGCATCTAAATATGAGCTAAAATATGTGGTATTACTATTTTTATTATTATTATTATTATTTGATATTATTATTTATTATTATTATTATGATCATTACTATTATAGGCTATTCAGTTATCTTTAGTCTTGCGCTTTAGTCTACTCTTTGCACACACCCTGCATTTATTTTTGTTGGAGGACTGTAAAACACGTGAAAATGGTAAATTATGTCAAGGGCTCAGTTGCCATATAATTAGCATTTTCATTCTGATCCTAAAATGAAGAGGGAGAAGCTGTGCGGTTTTGGGCGCCTTCAGCATCGCCCGAGGCAATACCGATATAAAGAAGGAGAAAAAAACTGAATAAAGAAACCGAGACCTATTCTAGACAATTAACATGTAAAATATCCAGTGGAAATCGAGACTGAAAATAAATGTAGTTGGGTCAGCTCCACCTCACGTAGCCTGAGTGATAAATGAGGTCCAACGGTTAAAAAGTTTACCTCAATTAATGTTGGAGGTTGTGCGGGGACATCTTGAAGCGCAAGTGCGCGTGACGACAGTAATGTTAAAACCAACAAATACTGTATGTCTGCATATATTATAAAGACTTTTTTTCCCTGTTCTTTAACATCAGTGTTATGAATTTAAATGGCAAAATCCGGAGCATCCGCCAACTGGGACAGAGGCGGAAAAAAACAACATATTTCTCTGTACAGATTCAATGTAACAGTAACTTGCCCGTGGGTTAAGCTATTGCCGGATTTACTGCCTTGAAACTCCATTTTGTGGTGCTAGTGCCCCACCTACAGGCACCTGGAGTAAGACCTCTGTTGAAGAGCGCGGTGTGCGCTCCTTGAGGAAATAGTGGTCCAAATAGACCTTGAGCACTACACGCAACGTTTTCAGGTGAAAGAGAATTTTAAAAGACATTCATTCATCTCATTTTGAAAAGGCACACATTTATTTGTTTATCTAGTTATTTATAATTTATCTAGCCTATTTGCATGAATTAGATATTTCTGCTAAGAGGAAGACAAACTGTGAGTTGTAGGAGAGGTACAGATTTTCATTCCATTTGATTTAAAAGCTTTGCAAAATATGGCAAGTCGTAGGATGGATCTTGCCGTTTCAGTAGTATCAATCACAAGTCATTCAGGTTTATGAGCAACAAACAGTTATATGCCTATTAAGGCACAAATCATGAGTTATAATTTCCTTAAATTCCAATGTACCTCATCTGGTGTTGCAGAAGGATCATCATACACATGGGACTGGTCAGACTCTGAGAAGAAGGGAAAGCAAAACCTTCATTTAACTTTCCAACAGGGCATGGACATGATTAGAAGTGAATTATATTAGGCTAATAATCAGACTATTGCAGGGTAAATTGCCAAGTTGTTCCCCAAATTAATTTGGATGACATCCAACAAAGAATGTCTGGAAGTTTTCCTCGCACCATTTTGCTAGGGTGCTACGGTTTTCCATTAAATCTTTCTGAATGAGTAGGTTATGGATTGATACAGTAGTGTCAATGAAATCTGAAATAACTAAAAATGTTTAAAATATTATTTGTGTCTATGTTTTGGATGTTTGAGATAGACTTTAACACAGTTGTCAGTTCTATACTGAGAGCTAATGAAAAGCCAATCTGAAATGATAACATGCTTTCACTTGTTGTCCACCTGCAACAAAATTACATTTCTTAGCCTGCAGCCTTGTCAGAGGTCAAAAGGTTATAGCTTAGGCACCACCCCACTCCACCCCCTCACATACAGACACGCTTTTGCAGGTGTTTCAGTTCCTTTAGGTCTCATAGCGGGTCTGATAATGAAATTGCTTATGAGAGTACAATTACACTGGCAAAAGAGACTAGTAGTGGACACATTTCACTTTTCTGCATTATGTAGTTCTTAACAAATTTACTCTACATGTGTTTATCAGATGATATTTTGGCTACGTCTGAATATTTCACAAAATACTTTTTGAGTCATCAATCTATGCATTCTGCGAGTGAGGAATTGACTGCAATTCAAATAGACCGCCCCCCCCCCCCCCCCCCCCCCCCCAAACCCAAATTTATTAGGGTTTAACCAGCACGTTAGCATCCCTTCTCTTTTTAGCGATGCAGGCTAGCACCTCGTCCTCTCTGCTGTGGAGGTGTTCCTGCACTGCCGGGGCTGTATAAAAGCCTGAGACCCGTGGCGCTTAATAATTAATGTGTGGTCAGTGTTTCTGCAGCACTTACTGGGGCTGGGGAGCCAGAGCAGGGGACGGGGATGGGGATGGGGATGGAGAGTGTAAAT
>JASCIP010000096.1:3032788-3046067 GCA_034783695.1 Sardinella gibbosa | reverse complement strand
GCAGTAAATAGGCAGCTTGGCCATACTGACTTGAACACGAAAATTTGTGCAGTGTCACAGGAAGTATGGGCATGCCCAGGCTAATGGATGGTCTTAATCTGTCTATATATTAAGGTGTGTGTGTGTGTGTGTTGGTTTGTGTTTCAAAGTTGTTGTATTCCCCCTTTAGTACACGTCTCAGGTGTAGTAGTTGTGTTGAGAGCACAGCGAGAGGGTGAGGTGAAGTGAAATGAAATAAAATGAAATGTTCTGTTGTTGTCGAACCAGAGGAGAGGTTGTTAATCAATGTCTTCCATTATTTATCCCCTACGTTTAGGGCAATGTGCCAGCCTAATGTTTCTGTGTGAGCGCTGAGCAGTGGTAAATACCTCCATAGCCCACATCCAAGGGCCTGGACAAAAAAGTGCACTATATCTCAAGCAAATGGATATATGGAATGTCCTCCCAGTACTGTACTGTATGTGTAGATAAGCATGGCTTTTTGATGTTGTGTTTACTCTATTGACATGGTGTATGTATACAGTTTGAGCTCCAATGCCTCTTCAGTCGGTGAAAATAACATTTTCTGTTTGAAAATCCTTTGCCGCAAGACTATTCACCCACTTGACATTTGTCATGGATTTTTTGTTCTCATCTTGTGCTTTTTGAATAGCAGTACTGCCTTTTCATTTTGGGCAGCAATTCAATGCCAACTCAACTCATTGTATTTTCCAGGTGGATGGGTAAGAATTGATTTGGCTTTCTGGGAATTATTTGATACTTTAGCTTTCACAGCAGGTATGCATTCAAACAAAAATGTGTGTGTGGGGGGAGGGGGGGGGCACAAGAGGGGCCAAGCGAGGCCTTTCATAAACCACTGAGGTAGCTCTTCATGTCCACCCCAGTGTGCTCTGTTTGTGTTGGGCAAATGCAGGAAGCAGACAGCAGGTGGCGCCACAGGCTGACTTTTAGTGAGTATTGTCATTTTTCTGTCTTCCTGGTGAGGGCACTCTGGACCTAGATCAGTTTGGCCGTGGCAAAGCCAGTGTAAGGGGAAATAACACAGTACCTCTATAGTGGTTCTCTTTTATGATCAGAAAACAAACCTCCAGTCAATTCACATCCATCAAAACAGATGATCTCAGCTCTAGAAACATCACAAGTCTGAGGGATAAATGAAACTGTTTGCAGCTACTTTGTATTAACATGCTTAATCAGTTGCCCTCAAGTGACCTTATAATGTAAAGATAAGTATGGTTCAACATGGTGGTAATCACAACAACATGGTGTTTAACACACAACAATACTTCTGAGTAGTCACCATTCAATGACTCACTCAGATGGAGTAATGGACAAAAGTCTGTGATTCTCACTGTGAATTTCCCTTCTCATCTCAATGAAGGTCTCAAAGAACGAAGCTGACGCAAGTTGTTCTCGTCCACTCCAGCCCAATCCACAGACGGAGGCTTTCATTTGCGAAGGCCTGGCCTTGATGTGACTCTTGTAAACGCAAAGCAATGTACTTTTCTCAACAGAAGCCATTAAATAATATACAGGCATGACAGAGACAGGAGGCAAATAGGGCGGCCAGCCCTATGTTATATTTGTGATGTACTGTAATATCTCGTAGAGGAGGGTAAAAGTGTCAAATATGCACGTCTCCAATCAAGAGCCATATGCCCTTCCTTCAGCTCAAGTCCAACCTCACAATTTTCCTCTCTTCTCTCTCTCTCTCCCCGACAATTTATATACACATTACTTGTTCCCTGTGACATCCTCCATATAAATTAGATGAAACTTGATACCAAACAGTTGTTTTACTGTCTCATTCCCCTCTTGTTTAAAAGCAGACAATTTTACTCCCAGTGATTTTAATTTAGCGAATAGCACAAGCATGAAATTCCATACATTTCAATGAGATGCGTTTTCGAAAAAGACCATAACTTGTCCTTTCACCAACAGATCCACACTTCAATGCATCCATCATAAAAAAATAGAATGTCTTATTACTTTGACAGTTACTGCAAGTTCTAATAACACTAATATGAGGATGCCAGTAACTCAAAGTGACATATTTTCCATTAGGTTTCAAATAGTGTAAACTCAGGCACTGTTAGGCACTGTCATAGCAGACTTGAAATGGAATTCTAGCAGGAGATGTCATGCAAAGCACAGCATAGGCCAGACTGCAGTCAAAAAAAGCATAAAGCATTTTTCTTTAAAGGACTCAATCTAAATACATGATAAATGACATTGTTATGTTAATGAGGATAACATTGAGGATCACAAATGCCACAGTTTTTGAAGGTTCATTAAAACAGCAATGCATGTGACCACCCTTCCAATCAGTACTAGGGCTGTAGCCAGCATACCAGAGCAGTGAGGTGCACTTTTCTTCTACCACCTTCTGTCCTCTCAAGTGTGTACTTGGCTTACTTTTTTTATTTTATTAGTTTGGAGCAAAAATGCAGCACTGCCCAAGGACATGACTCTTTGCCTTGGGCAGATCTCCTCCTTTATCATATGACTTTGATTTTCCAAATAGCCAGCAACATGTAGCTAAGCGGAATACAAATACCAAACACACAGAAGACCGCTGTGTGTTTTCTGTGTTCTGTGCGTTCCTGCAAACAGATGAGACAGAACTGTTGGCTGCATGGCAGACAGTAAGTGTTTTCTGGAAACCAAAAAAAAAAGTCCCTGTCGCACAGTCACACTATGTCAAAACTCGGAGGTCGAGTCAGACAGCACGGTGGCGTGAGGAGAGCCCCCTCGTGCAGCACTTCATCAGCGAACGGCTGCCTCACTCCCCCCCTGCGAGAGGCCCGAGCCCCTGCTAGGTGAAAATCTCTGGCCACGTCCTCACCCCCGCCACGGCTCCGAGTGGAAAGGGCTGCAGCACACCACTTCAAAGGGGCTCCTGTTGTCAGAATTCAGAGCCGCAGCACAATGTGGAGCCGGGAAAGGGGAGCGGAGAGAGAGAGAGAGAGGGATGGAGGGAGAGAGGTATAGAGAGAGGGAGGGAGGGAGAGAGAGAGCGAGAGAGAGACTGCCTGGCGGTGAGAGCCACACATCATTTTGATTGAGTTCTGCTCTCACAGTACTTGGGCTATTGTGCCTCAGAAACGTGCGCGGGCATGACGTGTGGAGAATGGAAAAAAGCGAGCGGCCCTTGAAGTGTCAGTTTTATTTCACTTTTTTTTCTCTCCTCAGGGGGTGGAGGGAGGAAGGGGGGGGGTGCTCGGTGTAGAGGGGTTGCGCCGGGTGGCGGGGAGGTTGATTAGTGGAACTCATTAGGCACGGACTCTCTGATGTCAATGTGTCAGAGGTCCAGCGAACCTCTCCAAACTCACTTCCACGTGACACCCACATCTAGCGCTTGGGAGAGGCGCTGAGGGTCATGGCGTCTAATTGATGTTGTTTATGCTGCTGGGGTTACTCATTCCACTGAAGGCAAAGGGCACCGTGAAGGCTCCTTTTAAAAGCCAGCGCTCTAATATGAAATGGAGTGATGCAGAGCAGATGAAAACACATTTTTAAGGGTAAATAGAGCAAAGTGCTTGAATGTGGCGTGAGTGCCCAGAGAAATATCACACCGAGATTTGCTCCTCTATATCTAGCGACAGTATATTTCATTGAAAAGAAACATTTGAATGCATCACTCTAGCTTTTAATTGAGTCTCATCTTGTGCATTTTGATAATGAGGCGTAATTGTGTTATTTATGTGTTAATAAATCGCTCAGTAGCTGCATTGCCTTGCTTGAGCTACAGTGTGTATACATGCACCCTGCTGCTTCCCCCTGCTGCTTGGGAGCCCAGTGATGATGGGGTGCTTGTTAGCGACTCCATGGCTACGAAAGTGAGCCATAGCCAAGATGTGTGTGTGTGTGTGTGTAGTGGCGATGTGGGTTTGTCAGTCTAAACCTGTACTCTCCCGAGTGTTTCATGTGGCACACTATGGAGAGGAGAGGAGAGGAGAGAAGCACATTAGAACGTTATGATAGCTGACACATTACTTCTTAAGACTCTGCTGAGAGCCTGAGTAGCAAGCAAATGACAAATTGATTCACGAGTGGGTCATGTGATTAGAGCTTCAAAGAGGTCTTCCGTAAACACATTTGGCAGCCATTAAAAGTAGGACGAGGGGGTGTAGCACCGCAATAAAACACAGTAATGGGGGGGTTTGTGTGGTCTAGGCTGTTGACACATCCATGAATCAAAAAGCTCCTCCTCGCAATCAGCAAAAAAGGGGGAAGCAGGGAGAAGATGCACGGGAGTGATGCTCTGTCACTGGGCCTTCTGCTGGAGACCGCACCAGCCAGCCAGCCAGCCAGCCTCTCTGGGGAGACACTCTTTGCTATGCCAGAAAGACAGTTGATTGTCTGTGTTTGAATTGAATATATAAAATCACGCACACACGCACACACACACACAAATATGAAGGCGAGCAGTTAAGCACACCCGCTTACCCTCCTTTTATGTACTTTAAATATTTCAGCGATGACTTGAAGGCAGTTCAAAAAACAGCCCAAAATGCTCCATTATCTCAGCAACCACCATTCTCCCCTCTGGAAGTCGGGAGCAAAAAACACCCATAAGCAGCCCCAATGAATGGAGTGCTTGGATAATTGGGCCGACTACAAACGCTGGAATATTTAGCATTCCGTCCCTCCCTGGTTCCCAACCTGGATCAATCAACCAGCACCGGAGCGACCAGCGACATCCTGACAGGGCCAGTTACGAGCCAGTTTTGTTCAACAGATATCAGCTCCCGCCACAAAGACTGCCCATTCATTACACTGACAGCGCCGCCACTTCCCCACAGCCACAGAGGCAGAGACAGAAGCCCAGCATGGATGCCGCGTGACACGTGAGCACAGCACAGCACAGCACAGCACAGACGAGATGGGAAATTGGTACATTACATTACTGGGACCAGCCGCACCTAAACAGGCATGAAATAAATTCAGTCGCAAAGCAGGCGGTGAGATTGTAGTAAATAATTGGTAATCCATGCCTGCTTAATTGTTGGTCCACAAATAGGTGTCATGTTGAAATAAAGGGTTTGGTGTGTGTCAGGTAGACTGATCTACTGTGCAATTTCTCTCACAATAGTGTGAAATGATGTGGCTTGCTGCTTCTGCGGGGGGTGGGGTGGGGGGGGGGGGACATGAGATCACAGAGGTGGCTGTCAGATGGATAAAACTATTACACGGCTGGGTTAACCCACTGACACACTCACTTCTCTTACCAGATGCTTCCCGAGCAAAGGGCCTCACGTGCTTAATTAATTCATTTGTTCACTTTTGGCTCCGTTACTTTGCCGGTTGGCACGTGGGCACGCCGCGGCCCAAACTCACTCCCATTCAGCTCCCAGGCAAATTTAGCCTGACTGGCTCCACTCTTTAGAAGCATATGGTAACACCTCCCTGACAGCAACCCACATATCACCACAAACCCAGTTTAAGGATGATTTTTTTCCCTTTCTTTATCCTCGTCTCACGGCATGGTGGAAATAGTAGCTCTCTCCTATGAGTAAGCATTACAAAGAGGGCTTAGAGCAACATCCAGTCACGACCCATAATCCAATTAGCACAGAATACACTCATGTCAAAACACTGTATGTACCTACTTAGGAGAAGCAGCACTAATATTTGATCTCGTGTGGTAATAGAAAGCAGTCCACTGGTAGAGTGTCCAAAACACTTCTCATCATGGGTCATGGTGAAGTTGCCAAGGATCTCAGCATGTTTACCCAGAACTCAAAGAAAGCAAAGACTAGTAGCAGCCTACTCTGCTCTGACAAAACCTAAATGACAATGGATAGTCATAATCACAGTCGTCTACTTGTAGGCCTAACCGAATAGCTACCCAAGAGATCATCATTTTTATTATTGTTATAATGCGTCAACTGAATGCTTTTGTTGAAGCCTTGTACTTTTCTATATTTCATGACGATACTGTTTACTATGGTATGCTAGCAAACCCAGAGCTACCTACATTAGATAGCATGGTGGGTCTCTGGGGAAGGTGCTCAACAACAGCACATTTACACAATTTTACATTTCCACAAGTAATGTGTTTACTTCTCCAGCACGAACCAACTGTTGGTTCAAGCCTGCCAAGTGTCTTCCATAAAATTTCATTTGGGCTGGATATACAGTTGTCTTGGTAACCAGGCTCCCCTCATTCAATCTGTGTGCCAGTGTCTTCTTCCCTCCAGACCAGAGCGATGTCACGCATGCAGAGGAGAGGAGGATATGTCTAAGAGGGGGTAATGTAAACAGAGGCAGCTCATGTGCTTTTCATTAATATATGGAACACGGCGAAAGCAGAGGGGAAAAGCGTGTTTGATGTCCTGCCAGTAAGAAGTGCATTAATTTTTCATGCATATTAAAAAACTCCCTGCTTTCACATTCATACCACAAACTTGCTGTGTGTGCATGCGCCATTGGAGCGAGATCCTTGTGTGTTTACATTTCACTTCTTCACCTCTCGCCATCATGGCTCTAGACCATTTGTTTCCAAGAGAAACCAAGTTAAAGTTTCCCACATTTTCCTTCCCCTTTCCTCTAAATAACAGGCTAACCCCTTTGAGCCGATGGCGTTAGCGCTGACGCTCTCAGTAGCTCTGTTCCACTTGGTTGTTTCTTCAGTTTGAGCCTTGGTGGACATGACATGTTCTAAGAGTAGGTTCAGTCATTTGAGCAGGACGATCTTGAATCCCAGGAAAGCAGGAGGGAGGTGCAGTGTAGGAAGCAAGAAAGAGGCATAGTTTTTTTGCACGTGCCCAGATGCTCTCCTCCATCCTAAGTCCCTTGCAAGCTGGGATCTCTATGGTGCGAATATGGCTGGTGCTGAAGCGTTGTGGGATGGGGGGCAGGAGACGGCTGACCTTGAGCTCGACAGGCCTGCGCTCTCATTTCCACACAATCTCTTCCCATGCATGGAGTCTCTTAGCTCCAGCCGCACAGGCTGCCCAGGCTGGCCCAGGGTCAACTCCATCCATCTCCGTGGGGCTGCCTGGTGGGGGAGAATAATTATTGGCCAGAAAGTAGGCTGAACCTGAGCCATTAAGACACCTTGCCTGCCTGCCTGGCCAAGGCTCTCGTCTCAGAGCCTGCTGCCAAAATGGCTGATTTCTTTGGAGAAGCTGGCCAGGCAGTGGAAGGGGCAAATAGGAAATAGTACAAGGATCAGTATGGGTTTCCATGCTGCCAGGCTACCTGCTGCATGCAGCTCCCATGCTGGTTTAGAGGATCAGAACTCAACTAACCATCTTCTCATTCAATAGAAATCAGTAACCAGTCCATATTACTATGCATATGGTGTTCTATGTGGAAGCAGCTTTAAAAAAAATAACAAGTTGCCCCACTGCCCAAGACACTGTGACTTAGGACCTTCTCAGGAACACAAACTTTGCACCTGCTTCAGTCCACATGACCATTGGCTTTATGTACATAAGGGAATAAGAAGGAGGATTGTTTACTTACGAAGTTGGTGAGAAGTACTTGTGTATGACTGAGCATCCCTGACAAACCCTCTTCTAGATAATGGCCTGTCCAACTCCTTTCGACATACAGGTAGGCCTATGCAAGTATGGCTTTTACCAGCACTGCCTGTTTTAATGGAGATGTGTTGAGTTTTAAAGTAGGCCTACATGTAGAGTGCTGTGCTTTTACCATGTAGAGTGCTGTAGACTTGCATAGTAAATGAATTACCGCGCCCTTTAAAGCCATTCGAGACGTAGTGGAAAGGTAGATATCTTTGATGTTTACAGGGTAATAAAAGGCAACTGAAATGCAGAATCCAGAATATTTGCCTCTGCCTACATACAAGGGCAGTGTGTGCGTCATGCTTGTGTGGCAGTTGCTGAAGGAGTCAGACAATTCAGCTCCCTAAGTGCGACAGCTTCGGCTATTGCAGCAGAGAGATTTCAGCAACAATAGGCAGTAATGTGACATCTCCATCTGAGGGATTGTTATGGGGCATTAGAAGCAATGGTGCCCCAGCATCACCAGGCCCGAAAGAAGAATAGTGCTGCTTATACAGAAGAGAGCAAAGCCAACACTTTGTTTCTTTTAAACAGACAGTTTGGAAGAAATTAGCCATTGCACAAAATTCAACTAAAAGCACACAAGATAAACCTACAATTTATTTGTTTCAACAGCAAAACAAGATACTACCGGTATTTGTGCCAAACCTCACTTTTATACTGACTATTTATCTCTGCCTTTATCTCTATTTATTTGATGTGTCCTATTTTCCAGGTCTGAGGGGTACGAGTGTTAATCTGAATGATCTCTTTGCCTGCTGAGACAAAGGTAAGTGCGTCACACACTGCATGTGATGTTCTTCAGATGCCTAAATGCAAATATGGACTAAATTACCTGTGATTATAGGGTATTAATCTTCACAGAATCCAGTATTTACCATGCTAGACATCACATGTATGACTGTAATTCACCTTATTTGTCAGAATGTATGCGAGAGAGGTCTTGCGTGCTTTTAGTATGGTATTTGCTAATCTCCCTGATTAAAAAATGCATCAAAGTAGAGTATTGCTAAAGTATAATATTTCACAACAAACTTTGAGTTCATGACCACAATTTTATGTCTCCATTAAGTCAGCCTTTAAAACGTTCAGTACATCAGTTAGCCTTGTAGGAGGAAAACAACCTCTTTTCAAATGCTCTCTGTTGCCCCAACAGATAGATCGGCTCAGTCCTTTGTTCAACCAGTCAGCTCCAACTGGGCATACAAGCTCAATATTTTATCAGAGAGAAGGCTGAATGCCTTCATAATCAGCCCGGATGAAGAGGTCATCGCCAGTGGAAGGCTTCAGGAGCAAGACGCTGGCCAAATGGCCCGTGACATATGTCCCGGCTAGCGTCAGTGGCCCTCAACTTTAGGGGTGATAAGAGCCTGGGTGATCTGTAATCATGATGAATGTGATCTTCGATTTGAGTGGATGGTGATACTATGTCCCATCTCAGAGGCCAGGAGGGCACAGTGGACGAGGCGAGATAAATGGAGATGGTGATGAAAAATGTGAATGTCAGTCCAGAGTGCACGGGGATCACCAGTGTTAAGGGTGACAGGCTTTCACAAGTGTGCAGCGAGATGGAGCATTTTGCTCCAGATGTTCACATGCTTATTCTTAGCAGAGCCCACCATGGAAAACTTTTTTTTTTTTCTGGGGAAGGAAGGACTTCACTGTCACTCATTAAAAAAAAAAAAAAAACGCTGCAATCACAAAGAGCTACTGAGTGAATGTAAATGACTACGAGAACTTTTGAACTAGGAATGCTGAATCCTAGTTTGGGTTCGATAAAAGCTTGTTTCACAACAGTATCAGCAGCAAATGAAGACAGCTTTTTACCCCATGTGAAAGATTTCCTATTTCAATTTAGCCATTTTCTTCCACGACTGCTGTCATGATGACTATAAAGAACATTTCATGAAAATGTATTAATAGGCATCAGCTATTTAAATAACTTACCTTCCAAAGTTAGAGACAGCTAAGTATGAAGTATTTATAGACCTTGTAAATGAGATGAAACATCTCAGCAACTCCAGATCTGAATGAAAGAAATGCTTTATTTTGCCACAGAATGGATGTCAAGCAAAGTTCCTCCATGCAAATCTTCCAACAGGGGACATGTACTGTAGGCTACATGCATTCTGGATCAGTCAGTTCTGAACATCATTGTGTTATTCTCATCCACGGCACTCATTGCACCCAATTAATATATTCCTATATCAATATACAGCCAATTATAGCAGAATTATTGTCCATTGCACTGTCTATAATTCTGTGGCTAAATTGCAACATCAGTGTCAAGCAGCGCTGTAGGTCTAAATCAATGCCAATGTGTTTCACCTTTTGAGAGCTGACTGCTATTGATTGGGAGGACTCATGAGAGAATAATTGCGTGTGTCCTTGACTTCGCTTACAAGGTGGACCGATCCCGGTGACTCATGACATGCTCAGGTCAGAGTCTGTGAGGCATTACAATGGAACAGAGTAGAAGCATTCAACTTTAACTACCCAAGACTTCTGCTACACTGTATGTACAAGTCTATAGGCTATGGGAAAGATGAAACCCACAAACAATCTTTCTGCCAGCATAAAATAAGAAAATAGTGGTTATAAAGGAAACAACCTCTGTGGTAACATGGAAGTGGTAGATCCAAACATTGTTTTAGCCTTCTTAGAAGAAGCCCTCCATGGGATAGCACAGCAGCAGTGGCGGCTTCCTCTCTCCTTTAGCCTCTCCTCTCTCCTTATCAATTATCTACGAGTGCATGGCTCAACAAGTAGGGGCTCCCTTGGAGCACAATGGCTTCTCCTCCATGCTTGTAGTCTGCAGCTCCACTGCACTGACAGAGCTCCGAAATCAATTGGTTCCTTGGGTCAACACATTCTGATGAAATGGAAAATGATTCCTTGATTTTGTGTGTTAAAATTAAGGAATATGGCCACCCATTAATCACAGTAGGCAAATGACAGCACGGTAATGGGTGCAGAGTTACATTATATTCACTGTACATTGGTCCAGTGTAGGGTACAGTAGGCTATTAGTACTATGGAAATGAAGGTGAACGGACAAACCCATAGTGTGAGCGGTTCTGTTTGACTGTTACTGACCGCTTGGTTTTTGTATGAGCGCTATTGTAAGACTCTCCCTGAAGTGATTGAGCTGTGGGGCTAAGCACCTGGAATGCTGGACTGGAATTCAAGGCTGGCCCTTGCCTTGCCCTAAGCCTCTGAAACAGTGATTGATCCATGTCACAATTTTCTGCTCAAGTGAACCAAACAAGGCTCTCCTGAAATGAACAGAAAGTGCTGTCAACTCCATGTCAAGTCACAGAAAGAGTACAGGCCCAGCGAGTAGCCATTAACAACATCCCAGGAAAAGTTACTGAGAGAAAGTAAGGGCATTGTGTAAGCAATGGGTGTGTAAAGATTGTTCCACAAGAGTTGCATCACAAGAACATCCAGTTTCTTTATTGAGGTTTTTCAGATGACGTTTTGAGCCATTGTGACATACACGATTTATCTCATGGTAGGCAAAACGTCAAGGTAGTCAATACAAGCCTATGCAATTTCTGTCTTTGGATTTCATCACTATGAACACTATCAAATATTGTGTGAAAGTTCTATAGAAAAGCAATATATGCTTAGCATAAACAATCACTGGCTAATTCAGCAGTGACCAGATTTCAGACCTAATGAGCTTTTTATTTACCAACATAATGTACTAAATGATCAGAAGAACACACACTGTCCTATGTCAAACATGTTTCGCTTACTAAAATCATATGACAAGTCCCCTAGCCCACCTGCAGGGCCATTACAGGCGTGTTCTGGGGAAAATTTCAAGGTTTGTGAGCTCCTGTGGATTTGCACAGACCAGTAGAGTCCACTTATCATGCAGACCTTACCTTGGGATTGCTTGATGTATTCTCTCCCAGGCCAGTGAAAGATGAAGACCAAGAACAAGAAAGAACAAGAAACGGCAGTAAAAGAAACTTGAAGGAACTTCAGGGTCACAGAGGTTTGTCTTTGTTTATGCCAGATTTCATTTTTGACATATTAAAGATTTGATTAGCAATGTTTTTATAAATGCTGTTTTGATAGTGGAAGTAATCAGTATGACCTTAAGTGACCGTTCTGCCCTGTGTTCTCATGGGAATAACGGGAATTCTGTCCCAGCAATTCCATGTGGGGTGCCAATTTGATATGTACAATGCAGTGCTGGTGGGCAGGGCTAACAGACAGCCAATGATGGTTTTCAACCTGCCCCCGACTCAGCCTACTCTCCTTGTGAGGTAAGCAAATAGTGCTTTAGTTCTGCCCTACTTAACCTTCCACACCCCACACCTGGAATTGGTAAAATGCTGTAAAGTTGAGTGGGGTTGTTGTGTTCTCACTGGAATAACTCATTCTGTCCCAGCAATTCAATGGGGGGACTGGAATCATTGTAGCCTATATGCTTTGTCTAATGCTACTGTATATCATGCAAACAGCCTAGTTATATATTATAACTAAATACAGTTTCATTAATTCCCAGAACATTTCTTTACATTTCCCCTTTCTCGGCCATTGTAACTGCAGGCCATAAGTAATATAAACCTTTATACATGTGCAAAAAAAAAACATGAATATTTCAACCATTTTAGTTTGCTCAACAGTTGTGTCAAAATCTTTTGTCTTACAGCTATCTCTGCACGGTGTGACTGCTGCAGTTGAAATGGTGCTTTAGGAGAGAGTTAGTGCAGTGTTTACTCACATAGGCACACTGATGGGGGCTACATAATGAGCCTCTTAGGGGGTTGGTACCACATCACTTGCTTTCCCTTTTAACTTGAAAAGGCCTGGGTTGATTTTGAGAGAGCTGTTGTGTTACAGCCTCATCCAGGTTTGAGCTTTTAACTCGGATTCCTAAACTTCTATTTCTTGACTAATTGCACACACCACAGTATCGTACACAAACTCCCTCTTCTTTCAATATTGAAACTACATCATACACATTTTTGCAATTTGTTTGGCTTGTTTATTTAAACACATGTTGGAAGGCAGCCCTGCCTACCAATCTCATTCCAGTTGTGCGATGGTCTCCGACTCTGCTGCACAACAGACTGTGCCCTCTCACATGGGTAGTGTGACCATCTAGCCTGAGGGCTGGCCTGTCCCATGCGCAACTCCTCCTCACTTGTGAAGCATCCATGGTCTCTGGATGCTGCATACCTATGGCCAAACCCACCACAAGACGTTTCTTCCATGAGCAACATCACATCTCCCGTAAGTCCCGTCTGGGGGTCCGTTCCTTGGAGCCTGATCCTCCATCACAAAATGGACATTTTCATGCCTTCATTTATTTTCTTCTTTTATTTTATTAGCATTTATTTATTTTCTTTCACAATCTAGTTCATCTCTATTTTTCTCTTTTACTAAATGCAATCTCACTACATGTTGCACTAGGTTATAGTATTTCAATGTATGTGACAAATAAACTCCTGAATCCTGAATCCATGTTGTTTCACTGTCTATTGTTGCTCCCTTTCTGTTGTCTCCCCAGCTTGTCATGGAGAGGGATGGCTGAGGCTGGATTTGTGGTGGAGGGAGTTGCTGTACTGCTGACACTGATGGGTGGTGAGTGAGTGAGTGAGTGATCTACATTTACATTTACATTTAGGCATTTGGCTGACGCTTTTGTCCAAAGCGACTTACAAACGAGGATAAAACATTCAAGCAACATCACAATTGAGGGAAACTAAGCTAAGAAGTGCTAA
>JASCIP010000096.1:2979837-2990465 GCA_034783695.1 Sardinella gibbosa | reverse complement strand
GTCACAACACACACACACACACACACACACACACACACACACACACACACACACACACACACACACACTGCATTCTGCCCACTCTAGTCTTCTCCTCACATTTAGCCCCAGCCCAACACAGGCTGAGTTTGTGGGCTGGGAGGCAGCAGCACTAAGGAAGTGTCCTTGCCAGTAGGCCATAGCAGCCCCATTGTGGATCCTGATATGCTACAGTACTGGCTTTTAGTGGGAGCTACCAGAAAAGGATTTTTCTTGGATTTTTCCCATGTGTTTTTCAATTTCAACAAAACAATTTACATTTCCTTTTTTGTCGCTTTTTTATTATTATTATTATAATTATTATTATTTTTACCAGGGTGCCAATAATCGTGGAGAGTGCTGTGTAAAGACCTTGGAGGACTGTTAACACAGTTGCTAATGGTTCCATTCACAATTTACATTAGTGGGATAATAAGCACCATAAAATGCATGACTTATTATTTCTTTGTGCTTGACATCTCAAGTTGTTTCCTGATTTCTGTTGTGAACAGAAATAAATGTAGGCCTACTTAAGCCAGTGATAATGCAGATAAGATGTTTAGATGTTTATGGATGTTTAGTGCATCTTTGTGGAAACTAGTTAGCTTCCCTCTGGTGCCAAATTTTTGGCAGTGGGAAACAATGTCTAATTCATTTGACAGTAGTAAATGTGTCAGTTAAATCAACTCAGGCTCAATAACTGGGTTATTTCATTTGGGGGTAGTGGGAAGAATAGAACTCAAAATGGTGAATGATGAATTGCTTATTCTGTATTTTCTGTTATTGTTGTTGTTGTTGTTGTTGTTCTTATGATAATCTGAGATACTTCTGGGAAGACAGGCTTCACAGTGTACATCCTGTACACACAGTCTCCATTTTGGCCGCTTGGGAATCTCTCTTAAACGTGTCAGGCAGCTGCATGTTGCTTTAGATGTTATTCAGGCATAAAATGACTGCACAGAAAATGATTAAGATGTGCCAAAAACGCTAGCTAGCACAAACACAAACATGCTTTGCTCTCAAGCAAACACACCAAAATAGCTGCTTGCACATGGACAATCTTGGCATTTGATGTGGTGTGAATCTCTACAGTATCACAGAGCACCCGGAGCCATTGTGGTTGTGAAGCAGGCAGGCAGGCAGGCATCATTCAGGCCCCTCATCCTCTGGTGACTGAGGACAGGCTGTGTGCCACTGACAGCCGAGGAGGGAGAAGAGCAGGTGTATGGGACACTGTTTACCCTCTCACTGCTGAAGAGAGCGATTGGTGTAAACATGCCGCTACTGATAAAATACATCAGATCAGCGACCTTTCCAGGTCCCTCAAGTGTAAACTACTGATAAAAGGAAACCATTAAAAATCCAATACCAGGCAACGGAACACGGCTATGCGGGCGCTTAAAGCGCCATAGCACACATCCTGGCCGGGCCCCAGCATCCCCTAAAACAGGCCTGCATTATGCCAGTCTGGAATAAATCTGCTATCTGATAGAAGCCTTGTCAGTGCTCCCTTATTTGTAATCACAGGCTCAGTCAATGAATTAAACATTTCTTTTGATTGCAATGTAGTAATCACTTTTATCAGAGAAATTCCTGTCATTTATTAACATACTCACAGAACTGATAATGGTTCACAATGGGGACTCTGATTAGATTTTTTTTTTTTGTTTTTTTCCTACAGTATGTGTGAGTGGCCACAATAAATGCACACGCATTTACTGAACTTCCTGTTTTGAAAAGTATTTACGCTTGAGTTCCCACATGAACACACAATCCCATACAGTTGCCCTTCTCAAGCACTGAGCACTTTGGCTAAACCTCCGACTCGGAGCCTATTGTGTATAGCCAGATAGCCTCTGAGTAGATGATTGCTGGGATTACATGGCACTAAGAAGAGCATTGGATTGCATTTTCTCCAGTTCTTCTGCCAGGATAGGATAGGATGGAATGGGCTGGGGTGGGGTGGGGTGGATTATTCCAGTGCCAAGAAACACTTCCTCCACATATCCATGACTGAGCTTCCTCATGCATGAAGGGCTTTTACAGCTGTTGCCATACCGGAATCCGTGTTCTCCCTCTCACGTTTAGCCTGCTGCTATAACAATGCACAGGTCAGATGTCTATTCCAGCTCAGTTCTTTGGTGTCCCATTTCAAATAGTTTGAACAAAACAGGCTTTTTCTATTATCATATAGAAAGTAGTATTCCCCCACTTGACTAAGCTGAGCGGTGTGTGTGTGTGTGTGTACAGGAGATGGTTGGTGAATAATACATTGCACACCATTCACTTGGAATAGGGCTTGATCAGCAGTGCTCATTTCAGTGCCAAACATACCTCCTGGCAATACTAGAAAACTACTTGTGGAAACTCACTAATGACTACCCTTCATGGATGACTGTTAAATATTTCATGGACCACAGTTTTGTGGGGAAAAATCTGCTTCATGAGCATCAAGCCTTATTTTCTGGCTGGAATCTAAACAGGACTCTACAGATTGTCTCAGGAAAACCTATGAAATATTGATGCCTAAATTCTACTTCAATTCTACTTTACTTATCTATTCCTTGTTGTTTGATTGAAAAATTGTTTTAGTTATACATACATTGCACAGTGGCAGAAGCCTAAGCAAAAATAATAAAAATGATAAAAAGAGAAAAACCATTTTGTATCTGCATTTCTTTTAACCCTCCATGTTTGTCTGAGCAGAGATAGGACTGGGCATAAATTATCATCTTAATATGTGTCTGCGGCATGTCAAGATGATTAGTGAAATCATTTGATGTGACTCAACCCAGGCTTTCTAATGATAAGCTCAGTACGGCAGCCTGCTGTTGTCCTTTTGGGAAAATAAGTCTTTCCACTGAATCTGTCCAAAGACAGGACACAAATCACCAAGGGGTTGCACTAAGAGATAATGTGTTAATTAGGCTTCAGATTTCTCCCTGTTTCGCCATCATCACTCACCATGTTTCCACTCCATTTAAGAGTGAATACAGGCACCTTAATTGCCTTTTAGATGACCAATGCAGGCAAGCACAGTTCTAACACACCGACCAGGATTTCAGCTGTGAGAGACCTTTCAAATAGCACAGGGTTCCATTAATGGCTTGCTATATCAGGTGTGGAGGTTGTAAAAGAACAAGCTTTCTCTATCAAATAGCATACCTAGAGGCACAGCAAATCATGATAAATCTCCCTTTGATGAGGAGCAATCTGAGCGCTTTTATGTTTTGCTGTTGCCCAAGCAACATGTTTGAAGTTGATGGGTGGTATCTCGCCTGTGGTAAATCACTGTCACAGAGAGAAGGCCAATTTGTGGGACAGTCAGGTCTTTGTACTGTCAGTGGGCACAGTGAGTATCATTTAGCTTCCTACACACTTGAGTGTTTGCTGCCGACTGTCTGTACCTCTGTCAAAGGAGCCATTACCTTTTGCTAGGACTTTCCTCTGATGTGATGTCTTTAATTGTTTAGCATTACATTCCATTTATACCCATCTAAGGTCAAGACCATTTCTATACTTAACCTGTCAGGGATGCTCTCTAATGGAAGGCAAAATGCTGGTTTGTGACTGGCAGTGATTTCAAGACACTTGGACTTGCCATGCTTGGTTGGTACAGGTTGGTACAAAGTTACTGTTTCAGTGTAAGTTTACAGAAAATCATTCAACCTAATTGTGCTATCAATTCAATGTGTTTATTGCCATAGACAGGTGATATTTGCCTGACACTTTCTTTTGACAGCCCTATTTTGATTTGACAGGGTAATAAAAACAGGCTTACTCTTATGCTAAAGGTCACTAAGGGTTGGACAGGTTTGTTACTGTCCGTCTGTTATTGCTAGGTATAACATTGCAGTGTTTCTGTGCTTCACTATGCGTTATTCAACTCTTTTATCCACCAACGCATTATGAGTTTGATATCCCTTGTATTCTCTGACTCCTTGTCTTGTCATTTACATCCAAAGCTGCTATAGAGGACAGGACAGAGGAAACACCGGCTCCAGAGCTCATCCTTCTTCCTGCTGTTAGCACACAACCCCAACCGACCTCAAGTGCAGAAATCATGTCAGTATCGTTACACTGAATTACAGCAAGATAGCCATGTCATGATATGAAAAAGTATGACCATGTTTCAGCCCTTCAGTCAGAAAAGACACTGCTCTCATTGATGCACATTTCAGAAAAACAATCTTTCTCTTTAAGTGTGTGAAGTACTTCAAGATATTGACAGAAGATTGTTGTTATGTCTCCTGGGGAGCAACTCTGTATGAGGTAGCCTACTGTTGCAGTTTTATTAGTGGTTGCTCACTGGCACAGGTTTTAACTTCAGCAAGTGACTGTAAAGTTAATCACATTGCACATGCTGTCCGTTTTTTCAACTTCAACGCTTTCCTGTTTGATCATCTTTGGATTTGACGTGGATCACAGGGGTAAATGATTCACTTGTCAATGACTGGGGGTATATATTTAAAAGAAAATGAAATGAAATGGAAAAGTTAAAGAACTTTTATCCCTGAGAGGAAGAGAAAGCGAGAGATGGAACACAGCATGATCCTGGCCTGAATTCTCACTAGTCATGCCATACTGTACTGTATGTTGTCATAGCTACTGTACCAACAACCAATGTTCACTGATATAACAGTATCACATATACTGTCATTTCTATGACAGTGCTGTTACACAGAATTAATGAACTTGGCGGAAGCAAACTTCACTCCGGCTGTGCTGTCGTGAAGTAACGCTTCCACCTCGTTCATTAATTCTGTGTAACAGCACACCTCGTCGGCTGTTATTCCTTACTAATAGCATATACCAAAGCACACTTGATTCATTTTTCATAATGATTCAGTACATTTGAATAGAAACACAATGCAGAAATCTAATGTAATGTCGTCATACTTGATATGATCTCCTGTTGATTTTGAAATGTGGTTTGCCATATTTGAATAATAAAAGTGTCTTTAAAGAACATTGCATGGTATTTTTATGTGCTTGCTCTTGTTTTATGTTTTATGGTCTTACAGCATTAAATTGTTCCAAAATCCATTTAGCACACACAGAAGTGCACTTGAAATAGGCTACATGCACTCTTCGAGACCCTATAAGCATGTGTGAAAGTGCGTATTTCGGCACTTCTCATCCACCTGGGATGGCATTATTCATGACATTAAGCTATGGCATACAGTATAGAATTCAGAAAAACAAGACAACATTTTACAATGTTAAGATGTCACTCTCGAATCATTCAGCTGCCATGCTGCATTTACAGTACAATAAATGTATTGGAGACTACGCTAGTGGGAAGCCAGGTGCCAGAACTGTTTATATGTATGTATGTATTTTTTTTTGCAGCCAAGCTCTTTTCTGTTTGAAACTCTCCTCATAACTGCCAAGCTATTTCCCAGGCATGTGAGATATGAAATCAAAATGTGACAGGAGAGGTGAGTGGTGGTAGAATTGTATGGGATATGATCAGTCTCCTATTACTGATTGCTGTATTGGTGGGGCAGGACATTTATAAAGCAGAGAATTCTCCAGGCCCCTAATAAATCTGTCACACACAGGGTACTAGGCTCTATTGGCCAGAGAGAACAATGACTGTTTTATGTTAATTGTGCTGAAAATGACTAATTGATCGCTCTGCACTGGATTATATTGTAGCCATGTTCACTCAGAAACACTTTCATTGCTTAAGAACACAAGGCCTAAACTGTATTGGTCACTGATTTTGCTGTACCTTAGGCCTGTTAAATTTACAAAATTAGTTCTTACTGCATTCTGCTCCCTGGAATTTAATGATAAGAAATCGAAATCACTGATAAACAGTCACTCCAAGATCTGACCATGAACTATAAGGATGTACTATTGGAACACACCAACATTGTTGTTCAATGAACCACCCTTGACTTTTTTTCTGTGTGATTGCAGACTGTATCCCTGGGAATCCCATTGCAAACTAATTCCTGAATAGTGTGTGAAAAGGGCGCATAAGAAGTTGGCACACCAGGCTCTAAGTGGCAGTCCGAGCCTCCTGCCTCCACATTGAAGAGTGCAAGGAGGGCGAATGAAAGGGAAAGGGATTGTTTGGATTTTGACTTTGGATGAGCTGCCGCTGATACTGCTAAGACCGTCAGTGTCTTGTGAAAGCTCCCTCTGCTCAAAGGGATGCCAGAGCAGAGCAGACACTTCAAGTCTTTGCATTTCCATTCTGGGACAAGTGAGGCTAGGGACTGGGAAATGTGTGACTTTGGGACTCTTCCTGAGAACTAGCCAACAAATGATGTCAAACTTGCTCTTTTCAAATGCGGAGATGATAAGTTGCTTCCTTAAGGTTTGCTCTAATGCCCTATATTCAGTGTAAGGGCCACGCTCCTTGGACATTTTGGGGTCTTTTGTCAAAGTGCTATGCACATAAATGTGAACAAAACACTGAGAAATCTGCTCCGTTTCCCTTGTTTCCTTCATCCAATGGTAACAGCCATGTATTTGTGAGCCCCCACATCTTAGAACACGAAACAGCTAGTCATCTGCATGCAGTATCCACTTACTGTACCTGCCAACCTAGAGCACTCCAGCTGATTGTCTGTGACTGTGACTTTGGAGGCCACTTATGCAGTGCTCTCCCCAGAGTGCACTGCCAACCCCTCACTCACATCACAGTCAGCTTTCAACTCAAGGCCTACCGTTGGAGGGGGTGCACTGTGGATGGACAAAAAGGATTTCTTTTTTATTTATTTATTTATTTATTTATTTATTTATTTATTTATTTATTTATTTATTTATCTATTTAATTAGGGACCATGTACAATTTTAAACCTAAATGTTGTCATTTGATGCATTGCACCACAGTTAGCCAAAGGCTAATTTACGTCTGCAGTCCCCTGGCAGGACATAATAAAAATAATATAAAAACATACAAACAAAACATACAGACAAATATCCAACCTTCTACTCACACAACACTCTCTCTCACACACAGACACAGACACAGACACACCCACACATATGCCCAAACACATTTTGTCAGTAACATCAGAAAAAAAAGGTCAGTGATTGCAGATTTGAGTAGTTTTCAGGAAGCATTTAAGTTGTGATTTAAAGCTAATGACGGGAATGCAGTTCTTTTGATAACCTGTTAGTGAATTCCACTGTGTAATGGCTTTAAAAGGAAAAGAGGATTATCCAAAGGTTGTGCGGTAAAAGGGTTTGTTGAAGTTTAGATTTAAATCTATGATGACTTAAATTCAGTGACTATATCAATAAACTAATTTCTAATTTGAATGTTTGTTGGAATCTGCCCCCTAGTTTTACAAAAGAATGTACCCTTTGTCTTAGTGATATTTAGAGTAAGGCAGGATTGCTCAAGCCACTCAACCACACCTTGCATGGCACAAGCTTACTTCTCAGCTGCTAACTGAGCGCCACGCCTTGTGCATACGAGACAGAAATGATGAGGGCATACACACAGCTTTTTTGGTTGGTGCTACTTTTTGCTACAAAACAGATTTTATTCCAAAAATACTCTATTTAAGATGCAGGAAACTTCTAAAAATGTTGAAAGCCTTAGTAGAATTTACAAATTTGCATTTAGCTGACAGATTTTCTTCCTGATGCTTAGTGTCAAAGCTTCCCACATCTTCTGTGTGGTGCATCTCTGGCTATGACATGCAAATGTCAATGATACATGACTACAGTTTATTCTACTTCTTGCTGCCATTTTGCTTGTCTAAGGAAAAATCATCAAAGTTCCATTTCTTATCGAGCCTTTTCCAGTGGGCCTTGTTCTCTCACAATACTAAAGATACATACACAAATAAAGGATAAATAAAAAAAAATCAGTATGCATCTGCTTGAGAAAGCTTCATAAAATGAACCTGACAACACCCACATAAAAGTCCTAATTGGGTTTCTCATGATTAGGCTATATGAACTCCATAAAAGTCCAGAAAGAATGAGCTCTTGATAATACAACTTCACATGATCTGGTCTATGTAGTTTTATTGGTTTATGGCAATAACACAGCCATACATATGTACTGTACATATGGACATGTACTGTATTTATTTCAAATAAAACGTATCATGTCTAAAGCATAGCAGACCTGTCCACCCATTACGGTAGCAGTTCAGACTGAATCCCCTTATGGCCCCTGTGTCTTTGTTTACCGTAGGCCTCTACATTAATATCACTGAGCAGATATTCATGCCTCCACTGGAGGCATCCTGTCTAAACCTCATAAATCACCGTTTTAATGTGGCCTGTCAGGGGGTCTCTGGTAAATCCCCATACATCAGAGTAACCTTCTCCTGCTCCACTACCAGAACTGTCAGTGTGTGCAGAGACTGTTGGGGAATCATAGCAAAGGCCTTGCTCTCCACCAGTGCAGTGTGTGTATGTGTGTGTGTGTGTGTGTGTGTGTGTGTGTGTGTGTGTGTGTGGTACATGAGTCATGTTCAGGAGAATAACAGGAGGGTGAGGGCTAGTGGGTCTTAGGCTGTTGTGAAGGGAGTCTCTCACCTCCAGGCTCATTTGAGGGTGCATCCATAAACCGCCCAAGGAGCTGAATGTGGATCTCCTGCATTTATTTATGACTGTGGTCGCAGTGGTGGCAGTGAGGTGGGGAAAAAAAAAACTGTTTACCTCTCCAATCAGCCAATCAGCTTCTCTGTTTGCTGTTAGAAGAAACACTGGGCTTCTTCAAGAACATGCTTACACTCAAACTTAAATGCTTACTAACAAACCGGAAAACCTACAGTACATGCTTTTCAGGCATACGGTGCAATGGCAAATCGAATGCACATGCAGGCAGAAAATGGCAGCGTAAACTGCTGTTCTACTGCATTGTGCTTTGGCATTTCACCATATGAATGTCAATTCTCCTCACACACTGTACTGTAATAGGAACACATAATGAGATAAATGGATTAGATTTACTGGGCCAATTGTGTATCACTTGCTATTAGGAGTGATTGGAATAGAATGGGCTCGCTATCAGAAAAGTCATCTGGTGGAGAGGGTGCAGCCATGCACACTCCAAACCCCAATAATTCCCCCCAGTTTGGCCACTCAAGCCTTCATTTCACGCCACTCTGAGGACACATGATGGAGAGAAGCAAACAAAGAAGCGAGGGGATGCTGTTCCTTCCATGAGTTGAGTTAGGCTTCCATTAGAGTCCACAACACATTTGCCAAACACTCAACCTTTCATTGCAGAGGTGAATACAAGCTGTGCATTTTTTAAAGGATATTTTTTACAAACAGAATAGAGGAATCAGGAACTATTGAGCTGATAATAGAGTGTTGTACTGTAAGTTACAAGTGTTGTCATAATAGGGGACAGAGAGCTTGTAGCCAAGCCTTGAAAGTGTTCAAAATTGGGCTGCAAATAAAATATAATTTGAGAATATTTTAATACCTTTCAATACTTGTCAGGATTAACGGATGTCAAGGGATACTAAAACCCTTACTTTCAACAGGTTGCCACTCAGCTGACTTTAACTTCTGTATGAATTTTAGCATTTGAGTATTTTGTGCTAGTAGGCCTATGCAGGTCAGTGGGAATCAGTTCATCAGTCCAGTACATTGAGAGCAAGACACAAATAGGCCTGTTGCCAATGCAATTTGAGTTAATGAATGTAGCATTTCATGAGTAGAAATTATTCTACTTTTGATCAATGCTCACCTAACTTACAGTAGATCAGGATGGTTGTTGTTTATTGAAGCAGCAGCGGCTCAGTTAGAATTCAGTCCGTTTCCCCTGCCTTGTATCTGCATACACAAGACCCAAAATATTTTATTTATTTATTATTTCAGCAGAAATAAACAGCTTTGCTTTCCCTTTCATTATTAAAACCATCTTCTTGTTAATCCAGTCAATGCTGGATGAATGCATTCACAAGCAACAGAGAGCAACCAAAATACATTAGTAGTACCTCACATGTGTACTTTCAAAGGAAATCTACAAATAATTCAAAAGTAATGTCCCCATTACTTTCTCCTAACAGCGTCCCCTGTTAAAGCTTTGTGTGAGTTCCCAGACCTATGTATGTGAAGTTACAGTCATGACATGTAGCCTAGATTAAACATATCCTACAGTATCTAAAAGGCCTGACTTTGGTCATCTTGAATGCAGTGGCTGTTTCTGATCTACTCTCACATGCTCTGTGACATTTCAAAAGCATGTCATTTAAGAGTTACACTTTATATGCACAAGCTTCCATATGCACAGTTGGCTTCTAGTGTTAAAGTAATAATAGTGGTGAGATTGTAGCTGTGGGGCAATTCATCTCCTGTCATACATGCCCCTGAGTGACTATGATCTTTAGCTCCTCACATCAGACATGTGAGGGGTCCTCTGATCTGCTCCACGCACATTTGAAGTTGAGCAGTACTGGAGAATGCTCAATTAACCCTTGAAGAACAACGAAATGCCAACATGCTTGACCTGGCACATCCTCCCTAGATGATGGCCATGTTTTTGTAAGGGCAAGATTCGAACTGCTGATTGCTGGGGTAAAAAGTTTAACATGGATGTTTGAAACCAGTCAGAATCATGCGTGAAGAGTAAATGAAGCGTCTTGCCAATGTAGCCAGTGAACTTTGCCCCTTTC
>JASCIP010000096.1:2637725-2649066 GCA_034783695.1 Sardinella gibbosa | reverse complement strand
AGATCTGTGAGGAGGTCATCGTCCCTGACAACACACACCCCAGCTTCAGGTGACTCGAGAGCACAGTCACAGTCTGTACAGCACTTACACACACAGTGGGAGACACACTCATACACAGACTCACATACAGAGACAGAAAAAACAAACATCCATCACATATTGTGATTGGTCATCCATTATTGCATAGACAAAGACATACACTGCCTATGAACTGTGAATACATCACACATACTCTGAGAAACTTTTTTCAATGCATATGTAGAGAAATTGACAATAAAACTGACTTTGACTTTGAAGTTGAGGAGAATCTTACTTTTCACTATTTGCCCCCTCAGGTTGTGGCTGACCAGCTATCCCTCGGACAAGTTCCCCGTGACCATCCTGCAGAACGGGGTGAAGATGACCAACGAGCCGCCCAAAGGCCTGCGCGCCAACGTCCTGCGCTCCTACCTCAACGACCCCATCTCCGACCCCGGCTTCTTCCTCAGCTCCAGCAAACAGGAGGTGTGGCAGAAGCTGCTCTTTGGAATCTGCTTCTTCCACGCCCTGGTGCAGGAGAGGAGAACCTACGGGCCGCTGGGTCAGAACATACACACATAGAACACACACACTAAATATTTCTCCATTACTGTTTGATACTTGGTTTGAATGACATATTTACTATCCAATATTTCAGCTGTTGTTAAGCTACGTTCACACACGTCGCCACTCGATACTAGCTGAGCAATATCAGTCAATAGAATGTGTATGTGTTCCAGTGATGGAACGCCTGGACAAGGCGAGAAGAGTACAAGCGATGCAATGTCACCGGTTTTGAGTTAAAATTGATTTAACAGTTGGGCGAGTAAGCGAGAAGCGAGTAAAGAGAAGCGACGTATGTGGACCCGGCTTTAGATGGATTAGTCACGTGCAGCAACTCTATAAGCCGCTATGTCAGTCCGTCAATCGGAAACCGATTTGCTTTTTTCAGTGTCTTTGTCACTTTTGACTGTCTCAATCAGTTTTGTGGGGCCTAGACATTAATGACAGCAGTGTTTGCACACAACTGAGATCTGTTGACCTTGTTTTTTAGTAATCTTACTTATGTAGTAAAATAGTAACAATTTATTCCTGTGTTATTTTCCCAGAATTTTGCATGTACTTGATATTACACCAGATAGTATGAAGGCTGAAAATTGCAGTCTTTGCATTGAGAAACATGCAATGTATCACTGACTTCTGTGTGTGTGTGTGTGTGTGTTGTGTAGGCTGGAATATTCCATATGAGTTTAATGAGTCGGACCTGAGGATCACCATGAGACAGATCCACATGTTCCTGGAGGAGTACGAGGAGGTGCCACTGGAGGCTCTCACCTACTTAACTGGTTAGATACACATCTATTACGTCTTTGATTATGGTTATGCTTCTAATGAAAGATAAATGAGGGTAGCCCTTCACATGAAAAAAAAAACAGTAAAGTGAAAGACAGTGTACTGGGCAGTGCATTGTACAGTCTCTATAAAATACAGGTATCCAAAAAAAACAGTAAATCTACTGAAATGGTAAAACATGAACATGATGCAGCTGTATGTGGACGACGTGTTGATCTGCATTTTCCTCTGCCCAGGGGAGTGTAACTATGGAGGCCGAGTCACTGATGACAAGGACAGGAGGCTGCTGCTCTCCCTGCTCTCCATCTTCTTCAACACGCAGCTACTGGAGCAGGACGGCTACAGGCTGTGTGAGGGGGACCTCTACTATGTCCCTGTTCACGGCCCCTACCAGGTAAGGCTACACACACACCCTCAATCCCACATGACCTTGCTCACTTATTATGCAAACACACTTATCAATATTACACACTTAGCACAACATTACAGTATTACACACTTAGCAATATTGCACCCTTAGAAAAGACACTTAGCAATATTGAACTACCCTCTACCTTATTGATCTAGCATTGACTCCCGAAATCTCCATGTTCTGTCAGAGCTATGTAGACTACATCAGGAATCTGCCAATCAGTGCAGATCCCGGAGTGTTTGGCCTGCACAGCAACGCTGACATCACCAAGGACAACCAGGAGACCAATCAGCTCCTAGATGGCGTCTTGTTGACCCTACCCAGACAGTCAGGGGGTGGAGCCAAGTCACCACAGGTGAGGAAATAGGGTGTAACCTCAGTCAACCCTACCAACTGACTTGAGTGTTTTGAATGTTTGCTAATGTAGGCTATTTTTGACGCTGTGTTCATCGTACCAATGTACAGTAACTCTAGCAGCTCTTAGGTGTATCTTCAACACAATTAAACAGAATAAGTTATTCAGTCACAGCACACTGACTCTCTACTGATGTATGTGTGAATGTGTTTGAGTGTAGGATATAGTGAATGATTTGGCAGAAGATATTCTGGGCAAGTTGCCACCAGATTTTGACTTGGAGATGGTGATGGAGAAATACCCAGTGCTCTATGAGGAGTCTATGAACACTGTGCTAAGGCAGGAGCTCATTCGCTTCAACAGGTACGACATACATGGCATTTGTACTTACAGTATAAAGACGAAGGGCCAGTCTACATTGCATGGCCTATTGCTATGCAATGAATATCTGCAGTGCTAAGAAATTTTTGGATTACACACAATTCATGTGTGAGAAGAACATACAGTATGTATATATCAGGTAATGACAATGAACTTGAGCTTAGAAACCAAAACTGTCTAAACCTCTAAACTATCTCAAACCATATAAATTACTGTAATTCATCTCTTTCATGATTAACATGTTGAAACAAACATGTTCAACAACCACTCATAACTGATAATAAATCTGCAGTTCTTACTGATTGCTGAACTGAAGGTGTGTGTGTGTATGTTTGGGTGTGTGTGTTATGGTTGGCAATTAGACTAACTGGGGTGGTGCGCAGCACTCTGGTCAACATCGGTCGGGCTCTCAAGGGCCAGGTGGTGATGTCGTCGGAGCTGGAGGGTGTGTTCAACAGCATGCTGGTGGGGCGCGTCCCCGCCGTGTGGGCGGCCCGCTCCTACCCCTCCCTCAAGCCCCTGGGCAGCTACGTCACAGACCTGCTCCAGAGGCTCCACTTCCTCCAGGTGGGAACCAAGTGACGGCTCCCTCTGCTCTCTGAACCAGCCAGAGGCCACTGGAAGAGACTGTTAATATACATACGAATAATATGACACATTCTACATAATGGGCGATTCCATGCAGAACTGTCAGATCAGTAATGACAACACAGTGCCATGGGATGGTATGATGTGACAGATGATTACTTGAAATTTGAGCAATCACTCTCCTTGGTTGTTGAACTTACATGATAAACTTTTCATTTAATCATTCACATCATACTGTACAAATACCATGCATTTGCTGACGTAACTGTTTTGCATCAAATAGTCCTACTATAAATTACACTGACATTTTATTTTGTAGGCATGTTCAGTTTTCTTTTATATTAAGTGTGTACCTCCATGACCCTTGTCGTCTTTTCTGTGTGTGTGTGTGTTTGTGTGTGTGTGTGTGTGTGTGTCATGAAGGACTGGATTGATAACGGACCCCCAAGTGTTTTCTGGGTCTCTGGCTTCTACTTCACCCAGTCGTTCCTCACTGGAGTCTCCCAGAACTACGCGCGCAAATACACCATCCCCATTGACTACATTGGCTTTGAGTTTGAGGTGAGGAGAGGAAGATACATATAGTGTGTCTGTGTGAAGAACAGAGTGGGCAGTGAGGGAGGAAGAAAGTGTCTCTGCTCACCCACCCTCTGTGTGTGTGTGTGTGTCTGTCTCAGGTGACCAAGTATGAGAGCAACGTCAGGCGGAAGCCAGCGGATGGTGCCTATGTCCGCGGCCTCTTTCTGGAAGGAGCGCGCTGGGACCGTGAGAACATGGTGATCGGCGAGTCCCTCCCCAAGATCCTGTTCGACGCCCTGCCCATCATCTGGCTCAAGCCGGGCGAGAGTGCCAAGTTCAAGCACGAGAACGTGTACGTGTGTCCCGTGTACAAGACCAGCGCCCGGCGAGGCACTCTGTCCACCACTGGCCACTCCACCAACTACGTGTTGCCCATCGAGCTGCCCTCCGACCGGCCGCAGCAGCACTGGATCAACCGCGGGGTGGCCTGCTTGTGCCAGCTGGACGACTGAAGATTCTGGATGCCCACAGATACACATACAATGGACTGTCTATTAAAAGGTTCTTATATCATCCTCTGTGTGTCCCAGTGTGTCAACTTGTGCCAAGCACTCCTCCCTATAAAAGCTCAGGATATGTGGGAGCAAGCAGGCTGAGGGGAGTTTGCAAGGACAATAACAAGAGCGGATGGTTATTACTGGAATGGTTATTACTGAAATGGTTATTTTGTAGAGGTTTAGAGGGCCTATATCTAAGGCAGCCAGAGACAGAACCGGACACATGGTTACTCTGACATGCACTTTAATGCACTTTCACACTAGGTTGCTCTTGGGAAGAGCTTTTAACAGAATGGGGATTTGCTTCATCTCAGCATTTTTTGGATGTTTTACTTTGCCTAAATGGTTTCTGTATGGCTGATTACTCATAACATGTGACCTGATAAGTCTATATACCTCTTACCAGTGCAGTGTGATACATTAGCATGAAAGAAATATATTCAACCATCGAAGCAGGTTTTGTAAGAAATTGTTTTTAATATAATAAAACACAAATAAATATTTATTTTACAGTTTACCACTGAAAGATTATTTGCTGACATATGGGTGGCATGAACACTCACAGTGACAGACAGAGCCTTATATGTCTGTGACCTCTGTTCTTATTTCAGTGATATTACTGAAATGAATTTACAGTAAATCAAGTTTGTATTGAAATCTTATACTCATACTATTTTGGCTGAAGTTGTACATGTACTATTCTGAATGAGTAAGACATAGTATTGTGCGTATAAACTTCTCTGCGTTTCCATGCGTGTGTGTGTGTGTGTGTCACGTCTCATCATGGGACTGTAAATACACAGGTTTGGCCTGTTTCCTCAGCTTCTGTTGACCTCGGAACTTCCTGCCTTTCTGTGTGGCCAGTCCCATTGGGGGCAGATAGGTCTATGGAATAAAGAGAGAGGAAAAAACACCTCAGCACAGAATTGTTATCAGACGCTTCACAGGCCAACTCAAAAGCATGAGGAGTTTGATAGTTTCAAAGAGCTGATCTTTGGACTCACTGGTCTGGGATAAGGGTTTCTGTAATGAAGCCCTGGAACAGAGTGGGTTTTAGGCAGATCATTAGTTAAGAAGTATTGCAGTACTAATCTTTTGTTAATTACATGCAAATACTGTTTTGCTTTCAAACGTTACCAGACTTACCAATTTCTATTCTTGCGTTGCACTCCTCTATGCATTTTTGAATAGACTCAGGTTCTGTTAACTGGAAATCAGAGAGGAGTTAAAACAGAGGGATGTACTAAGGGTCCTGTAGTACAAACTAATGAAGAGTAACATCAAACTCAATACCTGCATGTTTTGTCGAAACAGTGTTCGAGCTTCCTGTACAATGTAGCGTTTCTCACTGTCAGTGTCATGCTGCAGGGCGCTTTGAGCTTGCCAGCTCCGTGCAATCCTGAAAATCCTCCGGTACAGTGAGAGCACTTCAGCCCGGGTCACTGAACCCATTGCTGTTGATTAAAACTCAGACCTATTCAAAGAAACAACAATATATGTGTTTATTTATTTTGATTTTGGCAAAGTTGGGCTAAACTATGCATTTGACTTTTATGTAATCTTGAGAATCAATACCACGTTTGTCAAAAGAAATGGTGCTAAATTTGATTCAAAGCTGCGGTTTCATTTTAGAACATAACTGGCCTATTCATCTACTGAAATTGTGTAGTACCACTACCTAAATTCAGTTTGTTATAGGCAAAAAGTAAAGTTGAGCACAACCTATAATTAGTCATAGATATTTTGAATAAAGAAAAACTTATGTCTGAGTCATGTTTTAATTTTATTTCCAGGTTGACATTGGCATTTCTACAGTGAAAGTTTACGGTTTGGAATTTGCCTTTCCCCATCAGTTATTTCAGCAATATATAATACATGAAAAAATATAACAGACTTTAGACTGGCCAGTTATGGCCTGAAAAGTTGCTTTATGAATGATTATTAAGTGCAGCCCCACAACTAACCACATGGGGGCATACATCCTCTAACAGTGTTTGACGCCTTATGAAATGCATTTATGCAAGGCAAGTCTTTCTGTTTTACAGACATTAGACATCACACACAAATGCAAACAAGAGTTTTTTTCATATTTATATGCGGTCATACCAAATCAAATGAGCGCCACAACGTGACCGAACAGAGACAGTGAGATTAACGTTACTCGATCAAGTCAGAGCATCTACTGTATCTACGTTAGGTTTAATAGTCGACCTAAGCGGTTTAATGAGAGTAGGGGAGGTAATTCTCGTTTACCTTCCAGGACCAGTTAATGATTGTGAGAATCTCCAGTTGGTGTAAATTATTTCGACAGCATGTTTTAGTAACCGCTAACGTTTAACAGTTCAGCTAGCTGTGTGTTAATAAGCATCATCCTCATTCAGTAACTGAAATCGAGGACTACAACTGTAAAATTATTTATATTATCATATTACTACAAACAAAAAATATCGGTCTCTTAATCACCAATGTGTGCAATAAGATAATGACAATTTGTTTGACCTACCAAACGCTGCACCTTCATTCATGCACCGACTAACCAACATCAACAAGTCGCAAAATTGATGACACCATCAATCTGCGCGCTCGCGAATCACTTACAATTAAAGTTGCGCTTATTTTGCGCAGTCAAAGGCGGCTACATTTTTAGACATTTTGATCTCACCAAATACAATCACATGCAGTATACCTGTTAAAATGTGAATTTCTATCCTCGTTAAGTTCAGCAATATGAAATAAGTAGAAATATTTCATTCGTAATTTTTATAGCTGTTTCACACAAGTCACAACCTCAGTACCTCTCTAAGGCCGTGTTCAGTGGTGGAGATCGCAGTTTCTCCGCAGGAAATGATGCGGGGAAAATTCCCATAATGTCCAGTCAATGACTAAGAGGATAGGAGAACACAAAGAAACTGTAAATTCACAAACAAGCTGTCTTTGCTTGTTCCGGGGGCAAATTTGGCTGTCGAAAGGGGTAGACATTTTCTATGATTGTTAAAATTTCAGCATCACCAAGCCTATGCTGCTAACAACCGAGGGTTTTGTAGTGCATTGCTAACATGTTAGCTAGCTAGTGTTAGCTGACTGGCTAGCTAAATACGACAGGGCTGTTTTGTCGTTGTCTATGTGGAACTCACCACGACTGAAGTGATGATCATTAATTACTTGGAAATACAGTTTACCATTTAACAGGTAAGATCACGGTATACAATGAAAGTATGAGATGCACTTATTAAAGTAAGACAAGTTGTCATCATAACTTTTGATATCACTTTCAGGTCTTCAACTTTTAACAACTGCAAAGGTGTAGCCAGCTAGCTAGCTGTATTCATCCAGTTAGCTCGCTAAGTAGACAGTCGGGAGTCTGTGTCGTTATTGTATCCAGCTTAGTGGATGCTAGCTTTTCGGTAAGCTTGTCTCATCCAGTTGTTTCATCTTGTTAATTGGATGTTTTGTGTGTTAAAACGTGATAGGACTGCCCTGTTCGCCAAGTCGAAAAGTTTTATTGTGCTTTAATGACATTCTGGGCACGTCGCGAGCTATTTGGTGTCCATTGAACAGCAGCAGTGTAAATAAGCTAGCAATGTTAACATAAGTTAGCAAACCACAGTTTCATTGGTTTACTGACGGGGAAGGAAAAGTATGGACAGTTTTCACCAAACTAGCATCAAGTGGCTATGCTATATAGTTAGCCAAAAGCATGGCGACACAGAGCTAAATTACTCTCCAGAGTAAACATGCCATCACCCCATTCGTGTTTACTGTTATCCCAGACCTAACTAGCTGATTATTGGAACACAGGGGCCGAGGGTGACACGCAACACCAAACCACCGAACACCGGTGCAGCGCCACTAAAGTCATGGATTATTTAGTTCGATACAGTAACGTTACCTAATCTTACTCTGGCAGCGCGTCCACCTCCTAGTGAGATCAGATGTTTCTTGTGAAGGTACACTTTTGAATGAGCTCACTGTTCATACTTGGGGCCACGTCTCACCGCTAACATACATACTCTAAAATCTGAAAGAGGGTGTTGTGGTGGCCCCGGACTCCCGGTCGGTTCACACACACTACATGTGCAGTGTCTTGCCCGAACATGTTCCGGTTAGATACAGAGAGGATAGTGTTGGGGATATTTAGGCATTTCGGTTTCTGTAACACCAAGTGATCATATGCTCGTCACCAGCTTCTATGCTGCCTGGCTCAGACGCGTTTTCTTTGGAAGTCATACAATACGGTTCCTCTTTTACACTGGTCTGCTGATGTTCTTCCCCACTGAATCACAGCCAGCAGCTCATGAGAGATGAGAAACTTTTCTTATCTCATGAATCATATCTCCCGCCCACCCTATCCCATTGCCTACTAGGCTTTCATCAATGGACCAAGGAGCTGACTCTTATGGAAAAAAAATCTCTCAAGTCACACCGTTTCCTGTTTGCTCACAATCAGGGAGGTTTGTACCGGCATAGGGCAGGTCCAGTTGAGTTGATGAGCAATAAAGCTTGAGGGTACTTTTTGAAATGCTCCTGTCCAAACATATGGCAACTTACAGCTTAACCATGGCTTACAATGAAACAGTTGTAGCAGGTTCATCAATAGACTGACAAAATATCCTCTGAGTGACATCTGTGTTTGGTTCCTCCAGCACAGCAACCTGGCCCCCCCATCTCAGATTTCCCATTCTCAACAGAAAGCATCACATATACAAAGAGACTCATTATGCAGACACATGTTGACATCCATGTGTGCCTTTTACAGTTACATGGCATCAGATCGTATGTTCCTGGCTTTGAAACGTTTTGTGTACGTTTGTTTGTGTGACAGCCCAGCGGATGTCAAGGTCACCCCAATGCTCCTCTCTCAGATGACACCACTGCCCATCATTCAGTTGCCGTGGTGAGTATTCGGTTGCCGTCATCCTCGTGATGTGACATCAGATCCCTCTGTGAATGAGTTTGGCAGACTCGAGCAGTCAAATGTCTACAGCTGGGTGCTCTTGCCTCAAACAGGTTCATGAGGTACTTTAGCTGCTGTGTTTGAACCAGTATGTTTTACACTGCTGCCCGGTGAACTCAGTTCAGTCATTCTGCAGCCTGTAAGATGGCAATGATTAATTAAATGCAAATTAAACGCTGAGAAAAAAAAACAACCTAAACCTCAAACATGATGCTTCTTAAAAGATAAACTCAGCAAAACCACCTTCCAGCACTGCACTTGTCAGCTCTTCTCCAGGAGTCTCCCCACCCCACCCCACAGCCCCATAGCCCCATAGCCCACGCCCTCCTCCAGGAGTGCCAGGAGCTGCAGTCTTGCAGACCTTGGTTCCATCCTTGTTGATGTGTGCAGAACGCAAGTTTCTCCCCCGTGTGCTATGTGTGCTGATGTGTTGCATTTCACTAAATGAGGAAGGGCTTCTTTTTTTTTCTCTCCGCAAACCATTAAACCTCCACTGCGAGCTGTAACTTTGATAGCGCTTTATGTCGGCGTTTGATTAAATGGGCATTCAGTGTGTTGTTACAGTATTATGAAGATGTAATAAAAATGGCTTCAGTAATGTCAATAGGGTGTATCCATAAACAATGGAGATGCCTATACTTTGGTTTAGATCGTTTCGAAGCTCTTATTGTTCTGTGCTGTTGGTCACTAGGTTTATCTAGTTTATGTAGCTGCCAGTTTCTAAATGTGTGTGTGTGTTTGCGCAGGGCCTGAGGGCATGTTGAGGAGTGTCGGCCGACCAGATCACCGGGGTGCAGACGGAGCCGAGCAGACGTGAAGAGGAGGAGGAGGAGGAGGAGAGGAGAGCTAGTGAGAGCGTGCGAGCGAGACATGGGCCAGTGCGTCACAAAGTGCAAGAATCCCACCTCCTCTCTGGGCAGCAAGAGCGGAGACAAAGAGTCGGGCAAGTCTCACGGCAAGAAGGGCGGAGGAGGCAGCGGAGGAGGAGGAGGAGGGGGGGGACATAAGGAAGAATCCTGCCCCAAGAGCTCCACCGAGCCCGTCTACAACGGCACCAAGGCCCCCGATGTAACCGTGGAGACCCCTCTGGCGCCACCGCCGTTGCAAGGGGAGGGCCACAAGGAGGAATGCTGGGCGGGGGAGGGCGACGGCGTGTCCCTGCGTCGCATCGAGGAGATGTTCCTACGCTACAAGGACGAGCAGGAGGACGCCATCCTGGAGGAGGGCATGGAACGCTTCTGTGAGGACCTCCACGTGGACCCTGCCGAGTTTCGCGTCCTGGTCTTGGCCTGGAAGTTCCAGGCGGCCACCATGTGCAAGTTTACAAGGTGAGCAGGGAGGCCGATAAAGCAGCAGGGCTGGCTGGCTGGCTGGCTGGCTGGCTGCGGTGAGCCTGACACAGTGATTTGAGATGGCATGTGTGGGCCTCAGATAAGGTGGCCGGCCGTGTTTACAAAGGGATGGGTTAGGTGAGGAGGTGTGTGCACACGGCCACAAGAGCCAGAGCTCAGCACAGCCACACGCAGGCCTACCCGCAAGTCATCGCCGCGTCTTTATTCTCGACCGGTAGCGAATGAATTAATCATTAGCGCCATTGTATTCCCATCCGTTCCTAAGATGATATGGGAATGACTTTTATTTGGAAATGTTCCAGGGGAAAAGTAGGGAAGGAATGTTGGACTGGTAAAAAAAAAAAAAACTATGGGAGGGAGATGTTGATTGTAGATGTTGATTCCTGTATTTATCAGTGGAAAAAGGTCAAAGCCTGCATTCATTCACACCATTTGCTACATGTTTTTAAAGCATGACCACTTGTGGACATCACTACAGAGCAGTTTGATACCTGTTTGCCCCTTTAGGTTGTTTTTAAGGCAGAGGAAGTTGTCTTGTTGATTATTAGATTAGATTAGATGCAGCTGTGCACATAGAGTGTTGGTGAGCAGCAGTACTTTTCTCCAGCTCAAGAGCTCTTTCTCTGTGAAGGCTGCTTTTGGGCAGGAATTATTAGCTGTTAGGCCCTTGGGAGACAACTGTGTGTTAAAGTTTAGAGTTGAGGAGTTGCTATATTTGTGGGAAATGCAACTCAAGGTGAAAGGTTCCTCATCTCGTAAACATAAAAATACCTACTGGTTATTCGTCACATTACCACACCTGCTTCTTCAGATAGTTGGAGTGGCCGCCTCCTTCTCAATAGCTTTTCTCCT
>JASCIP010000096.1:2112256-2123276 GCA_034783695.1 Sardinella gibbosa | reverse complement strand
AATGTTTCAAGCCAAAATTTCAGCCAAATACCAACAACATGGTTAGGGGAGGGGGTGGCGGTTAGTGAGCATAGACATATGGGTGGGGGGCAGTGATCAACGTTTATTTAGTAGGGTGAATTTGAGAGTAGTGTTTTGTTTGTTTATGTGGAGCATCAAAAGAAGTGACATCTCATAGTGACATCTCATAGTGCACCTTTAAAGTCTCTCTCTCTCTCCCTCTCTCTCTCTCTCTCTCTCTCTCTCTCTCTCTCTCTCTCTCTCTCTCTCTCAGGCGTCTGAGAAGGATCTGGAGTACCCTGACTGGGCCCTGGCTGTCCTGTCCATCCTTATCGTCTGTGCCAGTCTGCCCGTTCCCGTGGGCTACCTCTACCACACCCTCCGCGAGCGCCTCAGCCAGCCGCTCGGAGAGGGCGGAGCCTCCCACAGCATGGAGAACGGTCACTACAGGCCGTGCAGCACCACGGACCCAGACGCCACGCAGACGGACACGCGGCTCACGAGCCAGGCCGAGTCTCCTCTGTCGCTGGCCGAGGAGAACCAGGGCCTCCTGCTGGAGCTGGACGGAGTCGCAGAGTCTACGGGGCTGTGAGCTAAGACAAACACTTTGTTTTCGGGGAAGAAACCTCCGAGTAGGCCAATAAGACGAAAGGCTATGGTTATATGTGAGCGTTAGATAACGATGAGCGAGATTACACTATGGATAACACAGGAGGTTAAGGAGCCTCTAGCAAAGTGCCATATTCTGAGTGGATTCTTATTCAGCGATAATGTTGCATTGAGTGGGTCTGTTTGTTAGATACACCTATGGATCACTCAGGGCCGGTTTTCTATTTGTTTCAAGAATGTCTCTGCGGTGATCAGATCTCGAGGGGTTCACTGAGATGCATTTAAGGAGGTGCTGCTTACAACTTGTGTTTAGATTCCGTTACTGCCAACTTTCCGTTCAATAGAACCATTGTTCGGGACATATCAGAACATGAGTGTTTACATTCAGAGACATGCAGTCAAATGTGTTCCTGACCACCTCAGCGTGTGAGATGTGTGTGATCCGTGAATCACATTGCATATTTAGGTGGGTTTACACTTGTACTTGAAACTAGCCACTTGTGATCGAATCACCCAAGATGCCTTTAAAAACAAACAAATGTAAATGTGGTGTTTGTCATCTCAGACAGGATTCAAATGGTACCTGTAAGGGAACATTTGGACTTTTTGGTCTTTCTCTTGCATCTTGTTACATTTCCCAAGGACCCAGCCACTTGAATCTTGAACACAGTTCGTTTTTTTTTGTTCGTTTGTTTGTTTTTCTCCTCATCGGCCACTTGCAGAACTGACACATTTGTTTTTGGAGAAACTCTATCGAGTATTTTCTCTAAAGGATCCCCCTGCTTTACTGTCAGTGTAGCACCTGAAGACTGAAGGCCACCGCTGAGCCAATCTCAGACTGGGCTCAACCCCAGAGAGGAAGGGAGGAAAGACTTTTTCTGTTTGTCTCTGTTTTTGAAGAGATGTAGCCAGACTGTTAGCATCTTACTTCTGTGTTGAACATTTTTGTACAATTTTGTTTGAAATCCTAGATGTGTTACACGAATAGCCTTGTACGGAGGAAAAAAAACATCAGTATGGTCATGCAAACTACTGTGAGCCATAACTGTGGCTAGGGGGTATGCTCAGTCTTCAGTCTTTGTTTATGCTTCAGCTAATCTATGAAGACTAGCCCTGAGGGTGAGATCTATGGATATGCTCAAACTTGAACCTACTCTCAGACTGTCAGTCACATTACAGCCATTTTCCACAAATTGAACCACATTATAGCCATTTTTTCATTTATTGAAAGACATTCCAGCCATTTTTAATTTATTGAAAGACATTACAGCCATTTTCCATGAACTGAAACGCATTACAACCATTTCCCATGTATTGAATCTGCCTTTTAGTGCATCAAAAACTTTTAACATGATTTTATTGTACTTTTATAAGTGATGTGATTGTTTATTTTTTTAAATCTAAGATCTATTGTTCTTCTTGTCTCTGGTCAAGAACTGTACGGGGCCAAAATAACCAGTGCTGAAAGAGTGGACTGAAGATTGTCTTCCATGTCTGAATGTGTTGTCAGAAGACTGTACTACTCAAATTGAATGGAAAAGAATGTGTATTGGCCATGTTTTCTGGCTTAATCATTGTCTTGTTTTAAATTATTTTCAGAACTTATTTAAAAAGGGCTAATATTATCAACTGTTTTTTTTGCTTCTCCTTTTTACATTTGAAAACAAGTTTAAAAAAAAAATCATCAAAGGAGTATGGTTATCCAAATACTTCTTCTTGGTTTGTGAAATAAGATAAAATTAGAAATACAAATTGAATATTGACAGGATATCAAGGCCATTCCAAACTTGGATCATGGAGGGAACAATATGTACGTATCTAAATCTTAGCATGCATTTGTTTGTGTCAAGTCAGATGTCCATTTATCTTCTCAATCTGCCACAGTTGATGGATATGAATAGCAGTATTTATCACAGATATGTGATCTCTTTTTCTTGCCCGAGTTTAAAATGTAAATATGTGTTTTTATCATGTTTTCAGTGTATTTCATGGATACTCTGTGGGGTCATACAGTGTGTGAGATCTGAGTGTCCCCAGTGTTGTTGGGGAAATGAGGGCATTATGGGCCTCAAGACATCATTCCTCCGGCTTTCTGCCGGTGACCGCTCTCAGGTCTTTGTATTGTCCTCCTGATTTTGTAAAATATTAAATACACTGCGTTTGCATCACATGTCCTGGCTCCTGGTGTTCTTTGCAGACTCTTGTGATTTTTCTTGTTCTCCCAGTTTAAGACGGGAGAGGTGCCCATGACTCCAGCTCCTTGCTGGGTTGAAAGGAATATCTTGGATATTCAAACATATTTTACTCTGGCCTGTTTATTTTAACAACCTGTGAAAATAATTCCCTCTGTTGTCTTTTGGAATTAGACACCAGAGACGTTGTACATGTGGTCTATCAGAGGTAACTGAGGGTTAGACTAATAGAATGTTGCCTCAGTGTACTCTGGTTCGAAGATGATGATGATGATGATAACTATGGGCATAACTCTCGGTGCAACGAGTTACAACAGTACAAACATGTTTTGGTCTTTTCATAGTAGGGATCATTTGAATCCCTTGCCAACCTACTGTAAAGTAGAGTGCTCCCTGCATTATCCTTATGGAGATTTCTGTCAGAAACAAAACAATGATTAATGACTGATATCAGCGTCTACAGCTCAATTTGGCCTTGTGTTTTTATATGTTCTATATGATTGATTTCAACCAGACACTGGCGTTCAGGGTTGGCTAGGAAGTGGTAGGAAGCCACTGGAGGTTGGCTTGGGACATGCTCCATGAGAGAGAATGGCTGGGGACTGCTGTTGTCTTGGTTGCGGTCCCCACCCTGGGAATAAGGGATGCATGAGACTCAAACAGAAGGAGAAGAAAGGATCTCTCTCACCTGGACACTCGAACAGTGGGAGTGCAAACACAGGTAAGGATACTTAGCAGAACCATTAACCTTTCTATAGAAACAGCATCTCTTCTCTTTACAGGTTCACGTGTCAGTTACTTCTAGCTAAAGTTGCAATTTAGTGTTGATGTACACTTGAAAGAATAATATCACTATAATGAGAAAAGTTTTTGAATATGACACAATGGTAACCTCTTTGATGGACTAACTGTGTGGTATCTATTTGATAGATAAATCTAATTTGTATTATTGATTTGCCATCAGCACATAGTGAATTGATTACAGCATTGTTCTAACATTGGTGATGCACAAATGCCTGTCCCTGGCAGGTTACGTCAGGGCAAAAAGCGCACTGCTATGAGTTTATTATCCACTAGGGGGTGCCATGTTTGTTTTAAGTGGTTACAGTTCTGTGCCCTTTGTCTGGTGTATTTCTAACATACAGTGCTTCTCTAGATAGAAATGTATTTTGTATCCATATATGTGTGTGTGTGTGTGTGTGTGTGTGTGTGTGTGTGTGAGAGAGAGAGAGAGAGGGAGAGACTGTGTGAACTGTGTTTGCTGTCTGTGCTCAGTATGGTACCTGTCAAGCTGTTGGTGCTGGCTGCTGTGTGTGTGACAAGAACGCTGGGTCAGCACACCGACCAGAGCCCACCTGACCTGGCTGTGAAACCTGACGCCAAACCACCTCATCCAAACCCTTTCCACTCAGGCTATGGGCAGGGTGAGACAGACATAGTACTGCAGCAGAAGTGTGAAGACACACACACACACACACACACACACACACACACACACTCTCTCTCTCACACACACATCCATAGACAAGGAAAATGAAACATATGAAGCAATCTGGCTTCTCAACTTTTGTAGAAAACAATAGAATACAATGTAGTAGTTTTACTGGTAAATCCTGTTTTACATTTTAATATTGTGTGTGTGTGTGTGTGTGTGTGTGCGTGTGAACAGAGGACCATACCATCAAAGACAACGACAAGCTGGGTGTGTTTATAGCTGCTGCAGTGGGAACAGTAGCTCTGATGGGAGTGGTCTACTGTATCTACAGTCAGTTCTACACCAAACACCCCTACCTTCATACTGAGCTACAGGAGGACCCAGGTACATACACACACACACACACACACACACACACACCAATTACCTAATAAATACATATGTAAAGAAATAAATATTGACAAAATAAAGATCTTAGTAAATTTACCACTACAACTATTGAAGTTAGGCATATTTGTCAATCTCTGTGTATTTACTAACTTCGGAATGTCGGATTTAATTGATTGATTCAGTGAAAGCAATGTAAACATTCAGAGCAAGAGCCAGTTTAGTTGACAAAAGTTGCTTAAACATGTTAATGTGCCGTATCTAAGCGTAGAATGCGTGAGAAAGGACGTGGAGGATGGGAGGTTGTGGATGTGAAAATGTGGCCACTTAGAAAAGTTGATCAGTCTTTTCCTCCAGTAGGATTTCATACAGTGTGTGCCATTGTTACTACTTTTCCTTCATCCGTCCACTTTTTTATCATTTTTTCCATTACTCTATTTTTATGCTGTTTCCCCTCAGATACCCTTGACCTGCAGGAGCCCTACTCCCCCTCCATCTTCCCCGGCTGTGCCAGCCGCATGGAGAAAGGCCTGGGCAGAGGAGCGGAGAGATGGAGAGACAGAGGGAGGGAGAGAGGGAGGGAGGGTTACGGTGCCCTCTCCGACACCCCCTCCATCATCACGCTCCCCCCATCCCTCTCTCCTCCTCCCTCCGCCTCCACCTTCCCCTCACTCTCCCTCTCTCCCCCCACCCCGTTAAAAACCATCTCGGCCCAGGACCTAGAGAAGAGCTTCCTCTGAGCCTCCACTCTCTTAAAGGTGGGGTATGGAATTCTCATTCTGTCAGACTTTGAAAATGGTCACACCCACGTTCCTGCCCCTTTCCTCCAGTGGTTGAGTAGTACGACCATTTGATTGACATGCAACTGTCCAATGGGGAATGCTGGTCTGTTAAATGACTGGTTATAGTTTTTCAAGCCCTGTCCGTTCTACAGATGATTGACAATTTTAAAACAGTGTTTCCAACTCAGTGGCTCTGAGTGGGTGATGACGAGGATTTTAAGTAATTGCGCAAAAATGGCCAAAAAAATAGAATTCCATACCCCACCTTTAAGCTGTCATACACTATAGTGGCACTAGTGTGTCTGCCAGAACCTTACAACCTTACAACTAAGATTTGGAGATCAGTGCCAGTTTTGATGGAGTACCACTTAGTCAGCTTTAAACTACAACTTCAAGTGCTGTTAGTAGTGCTTCTGTTGGTGATTTGACAGAACTAACACACTGACTTTGCAATAGCAGTGCCTTCCTGATTGATTATATAGGCCTGTCACCAGAGACAGCAAATAGAGATTAAGTGGAGTTGGGTAGTGTTGCATTGTATTCTGTTCCAGTGCTCTCCACTTCCAGCAAGCACACCTTTCTTTTTCAGTCATACTTACATACAGCAATGCCTGCTGACCAACAGATGGCGTTATGAAATTGCTGTGAATTTGGGTGATGTATACAAGAAATAAGATGTACAAAGGTTTTGCTGGTCAGTAGCTTGCAACAATGCATTATTGAAGAATAAATGTAGGCTTTGCTACATTTTGATTGCCACCAAATAAGTTATCAGACTCTTTTTTTGTGATCATATATTGTATAGCCTACATTTAAGTACATTTATTACATCTGATTCTGAGTTGTGTAGGCTACTAGTTCCTAATCCATATTAACTTAACTCTTAACCTACATTCTACGCATACAGCTCTTGTACCAGCATTCCAGAGAATGCAAAGTCGGTAAATTAATGGGTCCGTTACATTTCGTTGCAAAGTTTTCGGAGTTGTAGAGTACCCCCATGAAGTATCGACAGCGCGTGCGTGTGTGTGTGTGAGAGAGAGTGTTGCTGGTTGGGGTGGGGGTGAGGGCTAGGTACAGGAATAGACGTTAAGACTCAATGCTTTGCGAGCGGAAGTGACAGACCCATGGTGTAGATTTACTATCGGCGACTGTAAGCCGCTTTCAGGACCACGGTCAGCGACAACCCACCTCCGGCAAACCGCTATCTGTCGATATCTATCAAGATATCTATTCATCTATCCAAATACATCTCATGTGTAATTTTTATGCATTTTGTAGAAGTTATTTTATCTAATTTATTACAATATTACAGGCCAGGACACACATTAAAGTGTTTTATTTTCCTACAATTTTCTAAAGCTTCTCGGCGCATGTACTGCACAATACTACACCACACCACTGCCTATACTTTATTTATCACTTCATTGCATGTCCCTACTTAAACCGGCCACTACCACGCACAAATAGGCCTAGTGGCCTAATCTATTCAACTAAGAGAAAGTGGGTGGGGGGTGTATGAGTCGACGAGGGGGCGGGTGGTCAGACTCTAACTAGCCCAACATGTTTGTTGTGGAGTGGAACTGAACGGAACAGTGCGCGGCTTAACTGTGCGCAAGTGATCGCGAGGTGAAGGGCGGGGAGAGGGGGAAGGGGGGGTAGAGCCGCGTGCGCGAGCGGGAATAGGAGTGCGCGCTGGACAGCAGCACACCGGTCGGAACCTGGAGTTACAAGGATGGAGGTCCGACCAGATCGGGCAAAGGCGGTAGCGGCCAAGACACTCGGGAAATTATACAGGTGAGAAAATGTGATATTTCCCCTGCTTTGCACTTGAGAGGATGAAAGATTCTGCACGTCTTAGCCTATCACTTGGTCCCGTGGAAGTTATATGCGGCAGGTCGTTGGTGGTAGCCTACTTTGGCGCAATTACACGCCGTCACGTCCACAGATCAAGTTCTCACATTTCAAGTTTTACTAATATTCCCCTTCTGCGTAAAAGACTCTGTTTTTATCGGACTTCACAGTTGCTTGATAAGAATGTCGGACGACAAAGACCTCTAGTGCAGATCAAGGTGCCGAAGGGCCCGGATTAGTGAACCGCGGGTGAGGTGACCCGACCAACAGCTGCCAGCTATTAGCTATCATTTTCATTTGGCCTTTATGCCCATCCTTCCAATAATGGAAATTTGAAATATAATTTAACAAAGATTTATTTGTCTAAACTTTTAGTATGGAATTAGCCTATGTTTTGTACAATACAATTTCCCCGTAATGGAAATGGATTTAATTCCTGTCTTAATCATATTAAAACAATTGTGCATCTCTGTATTTTCTTTAGACTGTATCGTTATATTTTATTTATCGTGTGTGAAGTAAATAGGCAAATCGGACACCGGCCCTAACTAGATTAAACGCACTTCACCTCTATTAATAACGACGCCTTGCACAGACCTGTGCACGGTGTCTCTTAGCGTGCCAAGTTTGGACATCCTTCCCTTCCCGTCCAGTTATTTACCTCATTGTGGATTTTAGATTACAGATGCTAGAGTAAATGATACTGTTGCATTAGTAAACGTTTTGCCTGTCTGAACGGTAGCCTGTTAAATAGCCTGGCGGTTTTAGACGCCTGGACAATTAGGCTTACATCTTTGATGGTGATGGTAAATGGAAAGATGTTAGATGAATAAATACACAGCCGCAACTTCATAGTCCAACTAAACCAGAAGCAATTGATGTCTTCCTGCGCTTTTGATTTTTTTTTGTTTGTTTGTTTGTTTATTGTGGTCTGTAGACTTATGTTTTTACTGTGTAGCTGCATGTTTCAACTTTTGCTGTCATGCAATTTAAGCAAATTTGTGGTTAGGCTATATGCAAATATTTACATATATAACAGTGGTAGATATTAACAAAACTTATGTGTAAATTTAGTCAGGGGCCCTGTATGCAACTAATAAGACATCAGTGACTTGTGATTGTCCACTGGATGCTGAATGCTCTTACGGTTGTCTGTCTGCCTTTACGTGGAGAAGAGCAATTTGCGCAACGATAATAGCGGATTCAACGTCGAGCTTTTGCAGTTAAACCAGCTTTCCATTTCATATTTTATAACTTTTACATAGGGGCTCTTGTGCAGCAAGCTGAGGTAGACCTATTGGTGCCATATAAATTGTACACAAATATTTTACTTGCACAATTTTGGCACTATGTCAGATAAAACATTAAACGAACTAAAGTTTCATTAGATATAGCCTAAATATAAACTAGGCCTACTTCTCAACAATACGTGTGTATTCATTGGATATGAAATGGCAAAGGCCTCTTTAACTGCTAATTAACTGCCAGTTAATTAGATAACAGCTAACGACATTTCATTCTAGGCTGTCTACACCAAAATTGGGATGACAATAGGAAAACTTCTTTCCCGTCTTCCTTCTTTCTCTCCTGCGTTGTAGACTCTCTGACTTTCAATAGGCTACTATGCACGTGGACTTCACGATTTCCCCCACCCTCGAGATTTGACGTGTGTCTAAACACATAAATCCTCTCCAGAAATAGCCCTGGCTACCTCCCTGCTGTCGGCCATCGCAAATCCAAACCCTTCTACCAATCTCTCTCTCCCTCTCCCTGTAGTTCTCTTTCTCATCCTTGCACGACACCTCCCTTTCTCACTCGCGCGGGATTACCGTAACTCGGCGGGCGTGGCTCTGCACAACGAGCATTTCCTCTCCATACGCACGTGCCAAAGGTGGTTTCCTCAAGATTTTTGAACGACCGAGAGTCCCTCTCCAATTATAAGGCTACTATTTACGTATATGTCACGAAGAATGATAGTTTTATGGCGTATCAACCAATGCTTATCTATTTACAAAGTCGTGCTCTCCTGTCACTCCTAAAGCCCATTAGGTATTATTTTGGCATGAACAGGAGATTCCAAGTAACTTGGCACAGTACATTAACACGTTTATCCTGCTTCAGCTTCATGGAGAGGGTTGAGGCCTGAGGGGTTGTTGGTCTATATCAAACTTAATTCAACGGTCCATTGGAATGTCCAGATCAACCGGGGTCCTCTCGTTCAGCACACTGCCAGTGTAGCAGGGGCATGGGTTCCTTTGAGCTAAAAGGAGCATGTGGGTGTGGGGGCAGGTTTGTGATGCCATTTCAGTGCATACTCAAGTTATTATCTATTTATACATTCTCAAAAAACCTTTCAGAGGTTCAGCAAATACTTCAGTTTCACAGAGCACTCAATGCCCCACCTCCCTCTCCTCTCCTCTCCTCTCCTCTCTTCGCTTCATGTTCCCTTTCCTCCTCCCTTCCCTTCTGTGTTCTCTCCATCGCTCTCCACTTTGGTCTCCTTTGTCAGTATTCCTCAGTCTGTTGTGGTTGTTAGCATTGAGATCATGCTGTGGTTGGGATAGAGCTTAGATGAAAAGGTACTGCATTACGGTGGAGTGAGCGTGATCTATTGGGAAGTCAGCATTGACAAAGAATAGTTGAGGAGGAGACAAATGAACCTCCGAATATGATGGATTTGCGAGAAGAGAGGGGAGATAGGGAGGGGAGAAGGAACAGAAATAGGAGTTGAGTAGATTAATAATTCATAAACACGGGGGCATTATTATTTAATCAGTGCTAAAAAAAGCAGGAAGCAACCCCCATGTTAACCACTGTGTACATTAACTGAGTATCTTAGTATGTATTCATGCTCCCCTTGTGTTTGTGTGTTGTGTATGTGTGTGTGTGTGAGAGAGAGAGAGAGAGTGTGTGTGTGTGTGTGTGTGTGTGTGTGTGTGTGTGTGTGTGTGTGTCTGCATGTGCGTGTTTCTTGTTTCTTGTATTTTGCTGTGTTGGACTGTACTTTTGTGTGTGGTTATTAAAGCCATCACAGCACTGGTCTGCACTGTTGCATAATACTGTAACAGAAAGAAAGAACCTTTCCTTGTAGCTGTTAATTAGTTTGAGAGCAGTAGTTTTGCATTAGAGTAGTCTAGAGGAATTTGCAGAATCATTGTGCTGCTGTTCGTGTGGCATCATTTGTATGTAAAAGGAAAGTCTTGTAGTTTTATAGAAATGAGTTTATGGGAAATAACTATAGTGTAGTGTAGTGTGTAAGTGTTGAGCTGAAATCATGTTCCTAATATTTAACATAATGAGAAGTGATGGCCACTGCCGTGTAAGTATAGTTGTAATGCCATTATAATAATGCTCAACACTTACCCGTCATAATGAGGCATGATGACATATTTAATAACTTTTTGTTAAGGTTTGGTGAACCTGCTGACAGTGATCTTTGTAATGGGTGACTAAAAAAAAACATTTTCAGTCCTATTTAGTTCATTTTGAGGTGAATAAAATCAGACAAAATGTGTGAATGATGATGCACAGCCAGTTTGTGGATATGGTTCATTAAAAATGTTGGGATATATTTATAAATTACTGTTTTACAAATATAATTATAAATTATAAATAAATTTGCTTGCGTAAGTTACGTAAGCCTCACAGACATTTTTGCCACTGTGCACTCATAAATCTCCCCTTCCAAACACCTTCATGAAATATTAAACAGGTCAAGTTTAATAACACTTGTCCTGGTTGACTGCTTGCCGTCATGTTTT
>JASCIP010000094.1:44527-58265 GCA_034783695.1 Sardinella gibbosa | reverse complement strand
TGGCTGTGCTGAACTTGAGACCAACTTCAAACCATTTCCTGCTTGTATCGGTTATCTGTCTCACTGTGGATAATAATGTCTGTGTGTTCGCCTAGCTCTCCAGCTCCCCCTCACTCCCTCTCTCTCCCCTGGAGGCTAAATGTCAGCCAGCTCCTTAATGAACTCATCACCCCTACTGCTTCCTTCTAATGAAATGCCCAGGAACCAAACCCAGCCCTTCTGTTTACTCAAATGCAGCCCTGTGCGTGATACACCAGCAGGCCTATGTCGCCTGATGTCTGTTTGTTTGAGTCCGAACATTGAGTTGTGAGTTGTGGTCAACTTTGCTCAAAAACAGTGTTGCAAATGCCTTTCATAGCTCATTCATTAAGTACATGTAGTATAGCGATTGGTCTGCCTTTGTTTACATAGTATATTTCTAACAGTATGTGTACTTGGCTGTGATCATGACTTGACAGCATCCATGCAATGCTGATGCATTAATCTGGCAATTTTCTTACAGCAAATTTTACAGGGTCATGCAAGTTCATGCACACTGCTCTGATTCAGCCACAAGGGGGAGCTTTGTGTGAGGTAAACTCTTGGTGACCTCCTGGAGCATAATGGTCTCCCTTAGGTCCTTCAAGTTCACTGCCTTGCAGTTCCTAGAAATGGATTTTGCAATACATTTGAGATACATTAAAGATAAAGTTAGATTTTAGAAGTTGCAAAGTATTTTGAAGTCTTGGACTCTAGAACTCTCTTTTGTTATCTTTCTTGATGTGTTTGATTCTTTACCATTTTAAAAATATCTTATTAGATTATGTTGTTGGCTCCAGACATAATCTCATAAAGCAAGTCTGTCCTCGACTTGTGCAAATTTGATTAAGTTTATGTTATCATACTAACTGCAATCTGACATACGTTTTTGAGTTGATATTAATTCTGTGTTGACCCAAGACTGATGAGTCAAGCTTTCTTAATTTAAGGATTTAGGCTTCATACCAATCCACGTTACTGGTGGACCGTTACAACTACTCTCTAACCTTCACAAACATTTCTCATGCACAATGAAGTGTGTGTCTGTGTGTGTGTGTGTGTATGTGGACTATTATTAAAGTTGTAAGGAAGAAGTCTGTCAAGACAGGGTGTTTGAAGTTGGTGTCAGATTTTTGGTGAGGTGTCTCTTCTGTAAATGTGAAAGGAAATGTGAATTAGCCAGCATGTTGGAGCTTACACTAAATGTGTGTCCCATCCCATGGAAGAAATTACTTTTATCCCATAGTCTCCTTGGTTTAGGCCCTCTGAGGCTAAATATTTAAATTATAGCTTAGCTACTCATCTTGTCTTGCATGAGATGCAAGTGTGAGGTCTTTACCAAAGATATGAATTGATTTCTGTCCTTAGCAAACTCAGGGTAGACAGTATAGCTGAGAAGTGAAAGATTGTGTTCTACCAGTTTGAAGTGTTGGTGTAAAAACTTGATCTTCATTAAAGCAACCTGTGGATTAGTTTTAAACTCATCACATTTTAGATTAAGTTATGTTGTCAAATTTTTCATGGCTGTTTAAGCTGTGCACCACAGAGGTAATATTGGTTGAACTAGAACAATTTGTTGTCATATCCTCAAGAGTTGAGGCAGTTACGTGTTGCGTCAAAAAAAAGGTCTCAATTTAAAATTTCATGTAAATGCGCTGTATTCTTCTGGCCATTATGTCATAAGACATGACATGTTCCAAAACATCTTTTTACCTTTCTAAACCATGTCAAGCACTACCTGCCCTACCTTTTTTGGCTTTGATACTCATGCTGTCCTCAAATATGTATGCAGGTTACTATGTCTCTCTGTTCAGTTTGTAGCTCACAGGCTTGTGCAGTACGTCACACTCAGTCTGTCGCTCTCTGTGTCTGCTCCTCTCTTTGCAGACAGTGGTGGAGTACGCAGGTCACTGGAGAATCGAGGAGAACCCGCTGCCTCTGGTGGATGTGTACTCTGTGGCTCTGCTCAGCTACGCCCACGCCTCCACCTTCCTCTCCACCCAGTGTGAGAATGTGTCCCTGCTGCCAGAGAGGCTCTCGCTGTGAGTAGATCCCATGACCACCATGTTGCTGCTTGTCAGATTTCATGCCCTGATGATCACATCCCTTTTGATAACTTGCTGGTATGTCAGAATGTTATGCTCTCCATGCCACTCAAAAAATGCCATCCTCTGCAAGATATATAGAATTTAGTATATGGTAGTAATTTGCCCTAAATTTCCTTTACGGTCTGTGTCCATAGAGAATCCATTTTAGTGTAAATGGTTTATTTTTTATTTGTTCTGTTTGGCTGGTCAAAAAGTAGATGGGACTGCTTCCATTAAAACTGACATTCCACTTTTGTTGAAAAAGCTGTCAGCTTCATCAAGCTGTGGAATGTCTCCAACGCCACTGAAAGTTGCCTCTGGCACTGGTTTGAGTCACAGACAGGAATCGCAACTAGATTTTCCTCACGTAATGTAGACTGGCATTTAACGGTTCTTTCTTCATTTGGCAGTGAGCCATGTTTTTCCTCCCCAGTAAGCCTGCATACAGATCCCCCCTTACTCTCCACGACTTGTAAGATCTGTTGGCTTTAAGCTATATAGCCTTTGTTTCCCAGCTTTACACACATTTCCCAGTCCTGCTGCAAGAAGAAAACCCAGGTGGGCTGTATGTCCAGGTAGACTTATCCTTATCACTGGCTGTTTTTTTTTTTCTTCTTTTTTTGCCTTTATCCCTAACTAGCAAATCCCACCTATGTTCAAAAGCGAGGAGAAAGTGTGACTTGCTTTTGGCCCCTATGAACAGTATAGTGGTTGAAACCTGAAACCTCTCGGTGAGCGCAATCTGCTGAGTAGTCATGGTGGGGCTGAGTCACCTCGGCACTTTTTGATAATGGTGACGCCTGTTTCACACTCTACACGTCCGTTGATGGATCTCATTGACTATGCGTGGGGCGATCTCGGAGTGCATTGTGGATCCGTCCGTTCCATCGGCTCCGTTGCTTTCATCAGCCAGCGACGGATCCGTCGGCCAATCAGATCACGTGTATGATTGATTGACCGTTTGTTGTGTCTGCAAAGACTATATGTCAGAGAAGGCCTCTGTCATCCGCCAACGGACAGCACAGGAGCAGCACTGAAAGATGGATGTTTATTGAATATAGTCCAAACCAGTACAGCTTACCTAATATTATTGCTTTTCCTTCCTGCTGTTACACAGGAGCTATTTGGAACTTCTTCTATCACTTCCGGACTATGTCCCAGAATCCCTCTGGCAGCGGTTTCAAGCTTCTGTGCAGGTATTCAGACAATCCCAGTAGGTGTTATTGTTTTTCAAGTCAGTCGGTAGCAAAACTCTACTGCATCTATGATTTATTGCATAGAATTCAGCATATATTTTGACCTGTGACAAAATGCTTTATTTTGTCAATATAGGTAAATTTAAGAACTAAGATGAAGAATAAGTTTACTTATACTCTCAACTTCATGTTAATTTTTATTTTTTTTTTTTTGCATTATCCTCTTTTACAGTCAGCCCATGATCTACTACAGAAAAATGGCATCTTCCAACTGCACATGCTGTCATGCCTGTCCCAAGCTACTGGGGTGTGGAGCAACTCCACGCTACAGAGCATCCTCTCCAGCCAGGCGCTGGACACGGAGAAAGGTTCATTTCCATTCTGTCTGCTTCATCTGTTCAACCCTCACCCTCTCTTGAACAGGCTCATTTACACTCAGCACCTTAAGGTCACTTTAATGAATTTAAATGGTACCTCTGTATGTGAATATTTAGTGCTCGATCAAGCATCATTCAGTCCTAGCAAACGGAAAATAAAGAAGCTTTGGGCAGGTTTTAATGAGGATTTTTTTTTCTCCCCCTCAGTTCACGCTTTCCTTGCTCTTGAGGGACCCACTCTCTTGGAGATGAGGATAAAGCATCTGATCAAAGAGAACCAACGGAAAAAGGCAGCACTGCTGGCAAAGGCCTGTTCCGAGTTTCCGGAGTTTGAGGGCAAGGGGCACTTTAAGCAGATGTACCTTGTCAGCCTGTGCAGTGTGACAGAACAAGAACCCTTGATGGAAGAGGTATTTTCACACTTCAGATGTTCTCATGACTCATGGATATGCTGAAAATGTCAATGTGTGCAAAGAAGACTGACTCAAATAAAAAAGCATAATATAATTGTATTTGTAATTTATAGATCAGGGCTGCGTTTCCCAAAACCTTCTTAGTGCTAAGTAGATATACATGTAGATATAGTAAATGGCATATGTTAAGATTTACTTAGCACTAAGAACGTTTTGGGAAATGAAGTCCCGCATTGTTTGTTCTGTCCAAATATTGACACAACGTGGGTTGGGCTTGGGTCGGCAAATGCATTGTTGACAGGAACTCCTCAATGATTCTTCACAGATATCAAAGGTAGACTGTCGTGATGCCTTGGAGATGATCTGTAATTTGGAGTCGGATGGAGATGAGAAGGGGGCATTTACACTGTGCTCAGCCTTCCTGACTTGCCAGCTTCTCCAGGGAGAGACTTACTGTGCATGGTGGGTCACTGAAGTTGTCTTGTGTGTCATGGCTGCTGTAAGGCTACAACACTGGGTGCTTTTGGGTGATTTTACTTGTTTATGTTTGAAGCAGTTATAAGAAAAACCTATTCACTACTGGATTGTATGCCTTTTGTGTGTTTTCCTTATAGGGAACTCACTTTGTTTTGGAGCAAACTTTTGAAGCGCCTTGAATCCTCGGACCAGGGTTTCTTAGATAGATGTCGCCAGATGTCAAAGTTGTCCAAGACAGTTTTCCACATCCTTTTTTTCATCAAGGTTATCCAATCAGAGGTGACTATAAGCTTTTACTAATTACTATTATCTTACTAATTGTATCCTGTAAGGTGTGTTCAAGTCAAATAACAGTGATTTGTGATTTCATATTTTGCTCTTGTTTTCCAGGTTGATGCTGTTGGTCTACCAGTGTGCATTGAAATGTGCATCAAGGCTCTCCAGATGGAATCCGTCGATGGGAAGACAAAGGCCACCATTTGCAAAACCATCTCCTGTCTTCTGCCAACAGATCTGGAGGTGAAAAGGGCCTGCCAGCTCACTGAATTCCTCATTGAGCCCACAGTGGACTCCTACTATGCTGTGGAGACTCTTTACAATGAACCTGATCAAAAGCTAGAGGAAGAGAGCCTGCCTGTTCCTAACTCCCTCCGTTGTGAACTTCTGTTGGTCTTTAAAACTCAGTGGCCTTTTGATCCAGAATTCTGGGATTGGAAGACATTGAAACGCAACTGCCTTGCTCTTATGGGTGAGGAAGCATCGATCGTGTCATCCATTGATGAACTCAATGACGATGAGGAACCTACTGTTGAGAATGACAAAGATCATGAAGAATTTAAAGATGTTAGTGAATGCTTTTTAGACACTACAAATGAACTGAAGGAAATGACTGATGAGAAACAGAAGAAAAGAGAAATTAAAAAACTGCGAGAGAAGGGTTTCGTCTCGGCTAGGTTTAGGAACTGGCAAGCCTATATGCAGTACTGTGTTTTGTGTGACAAGGAATTTCTCGGACATAGAATTGTACGGCATGCGCAAACTCACTTCAAAGATGGACAATACAGCTGTCCAATATGTGCACAGACTTTTGACACTAAGGAGACACTGGAGCCGCATGTAGCGTCACATGTTAAGTTATCATGTAAAGAGCGTCTAGCTTCAATGAAAACCACTAGAAAATTGGCCAAGGCTAAAGCGTCTTTACCAGCAGTGGCAACTTTGAAATCTAAAACATGTGAAAGTCAGGAGCGCAAAGCTAAGGTCAAAAACGGTGTAAATGGTGAATCCCCTGGACCTTTCAATGGGGACTCCATAGACATAAGAGTGAATGGGAATGCAGCAGAACTGTCAGAGGAAAACGTTTGTCCTGTGCCAAACTGCAGAAAAGGGTTCAAGTACTTCAAAAACTTGCTTATTCATGTGAAGGACCACGGAGACAATGATGAGGCAAAACGCTTCTTAGACATGCACAGCAAAAAAGTGATTTGTCAGTATTGTCGCCGTCAGTTTGTCAGCGTGGCTCATTTGAATGACCATTTGCAGGTTCACTGTGGTGTCATGCCCTATATTTGCATCCAGCTCAATTGTAAAGCCAGTTTCAACTCTAATGCAGAGCTGCTAGTGCATAGCAAGGAGCATCCTTATTTTAAAGCTAAGTGCATGTTCCCTGGCTGTGGAAAGATATTTCATGAGGCGTACTTGCTTTATGATCATGAGGCTCAGCATTACATAACATTTACTTGCAAAGAGGCTGGTTGTGGCAAAATATTTCATTCACAGGCCCAGCTGGATGAACACCAGGAAGAACATGTCCAAAAGGTGGTGAAAAATGAAGTTCCTGATGGCCACACTATTTCTCAGGCCAGTCACAGTAACACTACTTCACAACAACTTACGCATCCTGCTAACCCTGTTGAGCCATACCAACATGGGAATGAGCTGACTCAAGACGCTTCTCAATCCAGCACGGCAGAAGATGGCTCTCTTCAGTCCCCATCAGCTTTGAAAGTGAAGCACTCAGTTGAGAGCATGCTAAATAGTTTTGGCGCCCTCCCCACAGATGAACCTCTTACAATTAAGTCTGAGCCATCAGTTCCGTTACACCAGGTACCTTACCCAGAAGCACCCATGAATGAGCCCGTCATGAACATCCATCCCGCTCATCAGAATCAGCCAAGACCACAGGAATCCCATTCAGAGCCGTTCATGTATGATCAGATGCCAAGTGTTCCAAACACTGTAATGCCCACAACCTCTTCATATCATGGTGCTGTTGAAGACTTTCAACGAGCTCCTCTCCCTGAAATGTTACAGGGCCATCCAGAACCTTACTCACACCAACCTTTCCCTTCCCAACTTCCAGTGCACAGACCCCACAATCCTGATTTCAGAGAACAAGTTCTGCCACCCTATCAGAGTATGTCATCTAATCATTTGCCCTCTGTGGCACATGCTCCTAACTCTGTTGCAGTGATACAAGGAAATCTCCCACCGGCTTCCCAGGCTCTTCCCGCTCGAATGGCTCCCCAGTCTCTTAATGGAAACTGTACAGTCAACCAAATGGTGCATCCACCTGGTGCTAATGTTCAGATCCAGACAGAGGTTGAGAAGGAGAGACACCGGTGTGCTTTTGAGTCATGCACTCGAACTTACAGCTCATACCGGAGTGTAACCAAGCACATGAAGGCAGTACATCCCGATTTTTATGTGCAGTGGAAGCTTGAAAAGAAGAACAATAGAGTTTCCACAGTTATATCAAGAGGCTATGCGGTCAATGGCAACTCAAATACTTTGCCTTCTGCACACCAACAAGGTGTAAACAGAGTTCCTCTTCCATCCCAGCAGATGAGCAATTCTCTCTGTCCACCACCACCTTATCCTACTCCTTGCCACAACTCCAATGGCCCCACAGCACCTTCTCATTCAGTGCCACTCTCAGGTCAAGCGCTCTCTGCAGAGATGGACAACATTTTGAACCCTATCCTGATGTCACAGTTGGGGAACTCAAATCAAATGGCTCATTTACCAACATCTCAGATTGACACACCATGGCATGCTGTCCATCCAGACAATGTAAGTCATCAACAGCAAAACCACTGCACTTCTCAGGTGTTGATGTCAGGCCTGCATGGAGTGCATAACAATGCCTATCCTTCACATATAGGCGCAGTTGGTCCTAGTCAAAGTACAGACAGCCATCATCAAAATATGGATCCCTATTCATTACAACCCCACGAGAGACTTCAAAGTACACATATGCCACCACATGTAGCTGTTAGTCAGCAATTAATTGACAGCAAATCGGGAGAAGGGTTTCATGCTGTGAATGGGCAGTGTTATCCAAGGAATCAAAGTGCAAGACCACACTTGGATACAATGAATCATGTTAATCAGACAAACATGGAGGGTACCAACAACTCTATGCTCCCATCAGACATGAGCACAGATACTGGGCCTCTGCTTCCCTCTTATCAAGAGAATTTGAATAATCCTGGTCTGAATGACCAGCAGAAGCCTCCCTTAGTGCCATACACCCAACAAACACAAAGTGATGCTTTCTCAAATGATGGAAGAGTTTTGGACATACAGAATAAAACTCTGCAAGGTACTTCAAATCCTCATGGTGGAAATAGCAGAGAATCTCAAGAAGGCACAGATAATGTGGAAAAACGAAAGCGAAACAGAAGAACAAAGTGGCCTGCTATTATACGAGATGGGAAGTTTATTTGTTGCCGGTGTTTCAGAGAATTCCAGAGTCCCAAATCTCTTGGAGGTCATCTGTCAAAGCGGTCTCATTGTAAAGCTTTTGATGAGACGGACCTAACTGCAGATTTGCCATCATCATTCCTTGACTTGTTAAATTCGCCACATATTACAAATTCTCCTCAGGCTGCAGAGTCTCCACAGTACAATATAAATTTTAAAGATCAGTCTTTTGAGCCCATTCCTAAAGGTCCACTTGATCCTAAATTATTCCCCAATGTTAGTTTCCCTCAGGCAGACAGCAACTCTTATACCAACAACGGTGACAAGAATGGTGAGGTCTTTAAACAAGTGTTGGATCGTTCAGCTACCCCTGGTTCATATGAGCGTTCTGTGCAACAACAGCCATTTCAGAACCCTAGTGGAAGCTATGCGTCAGATGGACTCTTGCTTGACAATACAGTAATACAGCACACAGGGAATAACCCGATAAAGACTGAATGTCCACCTCCTGGAGAGAACTACCTGCAGTCTTCTGACTCTTTATTTGGGGATGAGTTCTCTGACCCTCTAATAACTCAATTCCTAACTGAAAACCAGCCACTATCTTCACTAAACTGTCTTCCAACAGACCAGATTAATCAAATACTAAGAGCAGAAACTCTTATGAAAATGAAAGAGATAAAGGATAAGGCCACCATACCCAACTCTAGTGGTCTTTCAAATGATGGGCTCCTGTCAGTGATGGCCAGCCTAGCTCAAAACCTAATGTCAGATCCACTCAACCACACAAACTCCCCTGAGTCTCAGGTCTCGTCAACTACAGTTACTACCACGCCTACGGACTTGCATAAGGACCGCGCTGAACATGATGTTAAGAAAAGATTGCGTGAGCAAATTTTGTCTGGGGAGATTCATAGAAGAAACAGTGCTTCTCAAACACCTAGTGCTGAGTCCAGTTCAAGCTCAAGACCTTCATCAGCATCTAATCATGCAAAAGGAATTAGTCAGGTTGTTCAGGCCCCAAGTGGCTCTCAGATGACTCCTCACAATCAGGAGAGACTTGAAGTTGATCAGAAAGGTATGACTTCTGCACAAATCCCACCAGTCAATACCATGTCTCAGCAGAGTTGCCCACAACATAGGGTCGGGGTCATACAGTCTCATGGAGTTCCTTGTGCTCAAAGTGTTGTGGCAAAAATGGACTCCAAAGAATGTCCTCCTTCTGAGGGTCCTGTTGATGTCATGGTTGAAATTCAGAAATGTTTTGAAAGAATGGACTTGGATAGAGAAGACAACCACACTTCAGACTTTGTGGAATCAAAGTCTTCCATTGAGCCTATTGGCAATAACCACACTCCCAATAGTTTAGATTCAAATTTGGTTCCTGATGTTGATAAAAGTTACCAGATTCACAACGACTTCCAAAAACCATTTGCCTGTGATGCCACAGACTGTCAGTATAAAGCTATGACAAAAGATGCACTTTTTAAACATTTCAGCAAGAATCATAACTACACTGAGGAGATGCTGAATCAGGTCAAGAAAAGCTTGAAATTTGCTCCATTCAGTTGTCAACTGTGCAGCAAGACATTTACCCGCAATTCAAATCTTCGAGCTCATTGTCAAGTAGCTCACAGTCTCTCACAGGACGAGATGATAAAACTAAAAATAAAGCGTCAGTATAACAAAAAAGCAGAATGTGGTGAGGCATCAACCTCTCTTCCTGTTCAGAATCCTTCTGCATTCAGTCCAGGTTATCAGCAGAGTAAATGTCAGTCAGCTCTAAACCCATTGGCTGAATTGGAAAAAATCAAACCTGGGTGTGTTTCAGCTCCATTTGCCAATGCTACGGCACCAAGCACTGTGCTAGATCTGATGCAGGACAAGGCTGTCTTCAGTGGTTCACAGCTTTCACAACAAATAACGAATCAGACAGTCACACAGACAGCTGTGAAATCTGAGCCTCCTTTCACTGGGCAGGTCCCAGGAAATCACATAAAGATGGAGCAGCAGCCAACTGGAGTGACTGCAAACAATCAACTCTTGCATGGCCTGCTAGGAAGAGGAACTTTGCCAAGCTCTCCACATCTGGGTCAAGCTCCACGTTCCTCAGCACCTCCAGGGGCGTCCTGTGTTGCTCAGTCTCCAGAGAAAAAACCCAAAGCTGCGAAACCAAGAGTAGCAAAACCAAGAACAGAAACTCCTAAAAAGGCCAAAGAGAGAAAGCCAGAGGCAGATGATGTATTTAGCCCCTACAGGCCGTATCGCTGTGTCCATCAGGGGTGTGTAGCAGCCTTCACCATTCAGCAGAACTTAATTCTTCATTACAGAGCTGTTCATCAGTCAGCCTTGCCCCAGTTTGAAATGGACAATGAAGGTGAAGATGACCAAGAACAAACTGAAGGAGAAAATGATGAGCAGGAAGATGATGAGCCAGAGGGTGAAATAACACCGGTCACAGAATTCCGATGCCAAGTGAAAGACTGTTCTAGAATTTTTCAGGAGGTCACTAGTCTACTACAACACTACCTCCAGCTCCATAAGTTCAAATTGGACAAAGCGGGTGCTTTCCTGTCTAGTATAAACCTGGGCAGGTTCCAGTGTGACCAACCAGGATGCACCACATCTTTTACTGCTTTCTGGAAATACATTGCCCATGTTGACAAAGATCACAAGGAAGCTAAAATGCCAAAAGTTGAGCCTGTAGAGGGTATGTTTAGATGCGACGTTGAAGGCTGTGACTGTGTTTACACCACCCGGTCTAATCTGTTGCGCCACACAATGAAAAAGCACCAAGACCTTTATAAACTCCAGCTAATGAGTCAGCGAAAGATTGATGAAAAAATTAAATCAATTTCCCGAAAGCCCCAGTACAGTGACTCGGATGGAAAAGAAAATATTGAAAACAACAAGAAAGTGACTCTAAAGGGTACTGACAAAAAAAGGAAAGATTCACAGGACAACCACTGGACAAAATATGGCAAGCCATCTTTGAAAGGGAAGGATGAGGCTGCTGCCATGTGTACAAAGAGATTTCCATTGCAGTATCCATGCATGATAAAAGGCTGCGAGTCAGTGATGAGCTCAGAGAAAAATGCCATGAAGCATTATGCAAAGCATGGTCTATCTGAAAAATATCTTGAGGAGCAGAGGAGCCATTTCATCTTCTGCAAGAAAATCCCTCGTTCTAAAATCAGACACAGTTCAACCCGAAGTGATGATAGTGAAGTGTCTGAAGACTACTCTCCGGAAAGTTCTGAAAATGACGACACTGGTCCAGATGCAACTGGGTCTGAGTTTTCAAAGGCCATGTCGGAGAAAGAGAGCACAGAAGATCCCGAATTCTCAGACGCAAAGATGACCACTGATGGCTCAGATTCCTCTGTGGTGGTGAAGCGTAAAAGGGGGCGGCCACGGAAGTCTGAGCGCCGACATATTCCACACCGAAGGACAAGTGGTCGGTTGAGAACAAGGAATCGCTCCGTTAATTATGCTGACAATGGCTCTGATTCAAACATCTCGAGTCCTGCCCCAGCAAATGAGGATGGTGCAGATCAGATTGCAGCTCTAAGCTCATTCAAACCTATTGGATTTGAGGTGTCTTTCCTCCAGTTTCTCGAGAACTCCAGTGGGTCTCCAAAAAGGCGGGCTAGTGATGACTCACTGAGTGACCTTCCACTGAAACGAATGTCCAATATTAACCTGAAAAATGCCACTGTTCTGTGCAAGCGGTCTGAATCTAGCACCTATTATTATAAAGACATTCTAAGCTATGCGGAGTTCAGAAACCCAGAGAAGTTGACCTCACTTGGCAGTGTGACGTTTGCAATAGACAAATCTTTTGCTGGTGTAACAGATCTTTTAATGAAGCAGCTTCACGAAATGCGGCCCACTGTTACACTGTCAATAGCTCAAAGCTCAGATTGACTAACTGACTGACTGATTGTCTTCGATAAGAAATTAGAACTCAGGATTTGGACAGTAACAAATGTGCTGCTGACTGGTGCCCACAAACTAAATTTTTTGAAATGTTCCCATCATTGTGAAACAACCTGTGATGTTTGACCTAATCATGTTAATCATGTATTGAGGTGTTTGAAAACATTCATACATATGGACATTCAATCACTAAAAATTATCATAGATTAATTTGATATTTAATCAAGCACTGTACTCAAATTACTCTAGCTATATAATGTAAAGCATGTTTTTTTTTTAAATTCTCTGCACATTTTGTTGCCTTGACATTATGGAGGTCCTTCGGTTTTAAATAACTAATTTCCTTGTCCAACCCATTTTGGGTGTAAAATTTTATGGTGTCCAAATTGGGCTCTGTGGTACTCTGTATAGGTCCTTAGGTGGTTCTTGTTGGATAATCTATGTAAATGTACAATTTGTAGATAGTGCTCTGTGTCCATGTGTACATATTGACTCTGAGACCACTGTGTCCACCAGCAGTCTGTAATATGAGAATTTATTGCATCACACATTTTGTACCCCTGTGTTTACTTGTGTCACTATACAAAGAACAGGTGTCCATCTTGTATAAGCCTTTATTTTTATGGTCTTTTGCCTTCCTCAAATGAAGATGTCTTAAAACAATTGGTTTGAATCACTTGGTTGTCATTTTTCTCCTCTCCCATCAAGTGCAGTTAGAGACTGCACTGTACTCAGTTGAAGTATACAGCATTGTCTTGCTTTCTTATTTGTCACCTCAATGGCAATACACCAGCATTTTATATAATCCTGAAGACTGTGGTGGTTTTATTTAATTTTTTTTTTTTTTTTAAATCAAATGGTTCCGTTTGTATATGTAAAACAGTACACACTGGATGCTTTATTTGAGAGAGCTTTATTATGTATAAAAAAAGTTGAAAAGAATCTGTCCTGTTTCATAATTTGTCTAGATTTTTACAGAACAGTACTGTAGGTGTACGTATGCAAACAATTCAGACAAATCAGTTTAAATAAATCTTACCTTTTAAAATAAGTATTTTACTTATATATATAATCATCACATATATAAAATCAATAAAATACAAAAATACATTCTTAAAGGATTTACTGTGGTTTCAAGTGTGATCTTGAGCTCCACTGTTAAATGTATTGCACTTCATATTCAGTAAAACCGGTCTTTCCGGTTTTAGCAGGTTGACTATACTGTACTACTCTAGTGCTGCTCTGAATGTTACTCATCCATGTTCTTTCCTAGGAATACAAGGGCTGGAATATCAGGCACTAGTTTCAGACTGGAGAGCTACAATAATAACACATGCTGTAATTAATAACAATCATGATGGTTCAATTGTGTTGCACAAGCCATTTCACTTAACTGTCTGTCCCTCAGTTCTGAACACTTGCCTTTAATTATACCTGTGAACTATCATGAAATGGATGATGGGTCAACTAAGAAGTATGGATAGTACTCTCCCTATGTGTGAAATTTGCAACGAGCTGGGCAGTTT
>JASCIP010000094.1:9596-20377 GCA_034783695.1 Sardinella gibbosa | reverse complement strand
CTGCTGCTAACTGATTGGCAGGTTACATTACAAGTAGTGGTAGGTAGGGCCTAACCGAGATTAAAATGCAAAATGAAGCAGGCGTTGGTTATTCTGTTAATATAATTATTTGCACATAGGTCAATCTTTTTCGCTTCTGCACGTGTACAGTAGGGACATGCAATTTTACCAACGACTGGGGCCAGCGTACAGAAGGCACCCACAGCTTTTTTTAGGAGGGGGAGGAGGCCTGGCTACGGCAGACAACGAGACGTCGTACGCAAGAGTGACGTCAGATCACGGAACAAGCATGGCGGTCCTACTTGAAACCACACTTGGAGATATTGTTGTTGATTTATACACAGAAGAAAGACCGAAAAGTAAATATTTTCTTTTACTGTGATTCCAATGTTACGACGAGTGCATGCACAACAATGTAAAGGTATTCACTGGTGTGAACAAAAATGTTTCTTGGACGTTTTGGAAGGCCAACCTGCTGAAACGTTGTGCTAATCAGCTAGCGAATGCTGTTGACTTCGATTTTTAGAATTTGGTAGACTGTCGGAAGTTTCTGCTACTTATGTTTCTTTCCTCCAACGTTTGTAAGAACGAAAACAGTATGGGACTGACAATAATTATTACTCCAGCCACTTTGCAAACGTAACGTTTGCTTTCTTTGGTGTAGCCTACTAACGTTAGTATTGTTAACGTTACAAAAGGACTTCTTTTTTCTCCATTCATTATGATACTGATACTGTTGTGATATTAATTTCCTTTTCAGCGTGTTTAAATTTTTTGAAGTTATGCAAGATCAAGTACTACAATTTCTGCTTATTCCACAATGTTCAGGTATGAATGGACTTTTTAACTTGGCAAATAGGCTACTGCATTTCGGCATTAGACTTGTTTCTAACCTTCGGTTTGTTCATAACTAGAGAGATTTCATCTCTCAAACTGGAGATCCCACGGGCACAGGTCGGGGTGGAGAGTCCGTTTTCTCGTAAGTTTGCTAGTCCTGCCACACACTGTTGACTGACCGTTCTTGTTGCATCTGGAACCGTGTGATTGACATTAGGGAAATCAGATTTTGAGAGGTGTTTTTTTTTTTTTTCTTTTTTTACTGTTCTCATGTTGTTTTTCAGTAAACTGTATGGGGACCAGGCCCGCTTCTTTGATGCCGAAAAGGTCCCCAGGATTAAACACAAAAAGAAGGGCACAGTATCCATGGTGAACAACGGGAATGATCAGCATGGCTCTCAGGTTCAGTTCCTAACATTTCAACATACAGCAAAGACAATGATCTGAGTAAACACCACTAGTGTAGAAGAAACATTTCAACATCAAACATTTCAAAGTTTGAAAAAAAGGAAGGATTCATTTTACTTCTTTTGTCATGTTGAAAATGTTAGAAGCCATTCTTAAAAATTGTGTTGTCTGAAAAGACTGAGATATGAATTGACATATCCTCTCCATTTTCTAGTTTCTTATTACAACAAATGAGAGCTTGGATTACCTGGATGGGGTTCACACAGTTTTTGGGGAGGTGACTGAGGGCATGGATGTCCTGAAGAAGATCAACGAGACATTTGTCGACAAAGACTTTATTCCTTATCAGGACATCAGGTGAGCTCATGTCAAGTTTTCACTCCTTTGATTCTCTTGTTTAACAGTCAGAAAACACACATTTGAGGGTGTGGAACAGATGTGGTATTCTGTGGTGAGTATTCTGTAGATGATGGGTGGTCACACAGGCATTTCAGTTGCCTGCATTTGCTATGAGTCACGAGACATAACCCTCTTTCACTTTTAGGATTAACCACACTGTGATCCTTGATGATCCTTATGATGACCCACCCAACCTGCCTATTCCGGATCGTTCCCCTGAGCCCACTAAAGAACAGCTGGACGTAAGTGGTTTTTCTCATCTGTCTGCACATTACTGGTCTGTGGTAATGTTGGGCATTCTTTTAGTCAAAAGCCATTCCTGTTATGTTGCTAATACCAATAGTAATAACAAATGTTTTATTGTTAAAGTTTCCTTTTTCATTTTCCTTACTGTTGAAAGGATAACAATGTTTATGAAGTTGTATTGGACCTCTGCCCCCTACGCTCCTGTACGGTGTTCCTGTACTGTGTCTCTTCTCCTTGCAGAGTGGCCGCATCGGAGCGGATGAAGCGATAGAAGACAATGACGGGAAGACCACGGAAGAGTTGGAGGAAATACTGAAGGAGAAAGAAGCAAAGACTCAGGCTATACTGCTGGAGATGGTGAGGCAGAACGAGATCTCTCTAGATCTTTCAAGGCCGAGGGATATATGTTAGCCAGTGCTATTAAATACACATTAATTAGTTGAGTATTACAAAGATGCTCAAGTGATATTGATGTTGGAGCTAGTAATATATGTAGGTGTCCAAGTGTCTCATGACGTATCCGAAGCTGATGGGACCCAAGGCAACTTTTGGAGCAGGGTTGCTGGCCAATGTTTCTGAGTACTGTTGTTATGGTTTATCACCAGTAGGCAGATTTCCATTGATGATCATTCAATCCAAAGACATGGAAGAAGCTGTGTAGTTCCTAGCAGCAGTGCTCAAAACGTTCTCCCATGTGGACTGTCATCGTTGGTTTGAGGTGTTGACTCTGGAGTTCTCTGTAATGTCTCACAGGTCGGTGATCTGCCAGACGCAGATATCAAACCTCCAGAGAATGTGTTGTTTGTCTGCAAGCTGAACCCTGTCACCACTGATGAAGATCTGGAGATCATCTTCTCCCGCTTTGGAGCCATCTCAAGGTTTCTGGACAACCAATCAGTCTATTTGTAACATAGACTTAGGCCCTGTTTAAATGTATCTGAATATTTTTTATGAATGGATATTTTTTATATAAAAAATCTGATTAGACATCTTGTTTACACACAGAGTTTTAGCCACCTTAAACAGATATTATTCAAAACAGCCTCTGAAGTGCTGTATTTTCTGGATTCCACTGGAATGCACCTTAATAAAATCTAACCAAATCAAAAAAATATCAGTTATAAAAATATCTACATGCGTGTGAACAGGACGTTAGTTACAGGTTTCATATTCCCATGTTTGTTGGCTTTCCAATTAAAGATTTCAAAATGTTTGTGTTGATCACGATGCTCATGTTTAGTTGGGTTTATTTACAAAAAAAAAATTGAATTTTTCTGCTGTTTTATTGTGGCCAAACAGCTGTGAGATTATCAGAGACTGGAAGACTGGAGAGTCCCTGTGCTATGCTTTCATAGAGTTTGAAAAAGTAAGTTCATACCAGCATCAACAGAAATAGCTGTCGATTTGAAACGAAACTATTCATTTCTTGTAGTTGTAAACGTGTATTTAATTTCATGTCCTTTAGGAGGAGGATTGTGAAAAGGCATACTTTAAAATGGATAACGTGTTGATTGATGACCGCCGGATACATGTGGATTTCAGCCAGTCTGTGTCCAAGATCAAATGGAAAGGCAAAGGTAAAAGTAGATATCCCCAAAGAATATAACTGCAACTGAGCTACACTGACATGTTGAGTTGAGGAGTGGGCCCTACGATACAAAAAAGATTGGTGTCAGTTTTAGTTTTCTATTTTTAAAGTGGGAATATTTTTAAATACATATATATGTTACCTCTGGATGGATGTCAGTTTAATCATCTGTTGAAAGATTTTGCTTTATGATGAATCTTCACTCCCTAAAGTGTATCTTATTTTTTTTTAAGGTGGCAAATACACCAAGGATGACTTCAAAGCCTATGAGAAAGATCAGGACAAGACCAAGCTGGCCCTCAAAGACAAAGCAAAACCCAAGCAAGAGTATCCTTTTGACTTTCAGCTCTGTTGCATCTGTCATTCTGTATAAATTTGCGGTAGATGCCTGACTCAGATGATGTCGCTATGCTTACATGTTGGTTGCTAAGTACTGTTGGCTTAAAAAAAAGTAAGGCTTGTGTAAAAAGGACTTAAAGTAGTGTTTGACTGTGTTGTCATGTGTCAGCGGTTTGTTTTCCTTCATGAGTCCCCATCAGTTCGAGGTATGATCTGGTGCTTGATGAAGACGAGAGGGAGGAAGGGGGCAGCCATCAGCCATTTGACAGGAAGCAGAAGGAGAGGACGCATCATCACCATCGCCTGGGCAACGACGAGGATGTTAGAAAGCCTAAGAAATCTAAGGTTGTTAAGAAAGCTCTGCTCCTGCTTGTTCTGCATTTATGATGCTATGAATTCCCCTTTCCTCTTGAAATCGGTCTTCTCGAACCTCCAACCAGCGTAAAGTCATATAGCTAGTTACTGTGATTAGGAATGTTGTCATTGGTGCAGTGTTTGACTAATATGGGCCAACTGTCTCTGATCTTTATCTTCCTCCCCCTCTCAGGAGAGTGATGACAGTCGACGGAACAAGAAATCAAGTCGTCATCATTCCCGTTCTTGATCCCGCTCCAGGGAGAGGGAGCGGGACAGGGACAGCCATCATAAACACCGTGACAAACACTCGAACAGGCATCGGGACAAGCACCGGCACGAGAGCAGCGACAAGAGCCGTCACCACCGCAGCCGTAGCCGCAGCCCCCGGAGACAAAAGGACAAGGAGCGCAGGTGAGGGGGTGGCAGGTGAGCCCTCCCCCCCCCACACACACACACACACGAAAGTCTGTACATCTATTGCCATTCTCTTCTCCCTCTAGTCTGTTTCTCTGCCTGCTTGCTGCTCTCTCAAGCTCGCTCTCTCTGTCTGGCTCAATGAAAGGCCATCAGCTGGAGTTCACAGCCCTCAGGGGAGTCAGTTCACCTTCGACAGGTGCCGTCAGAAAACACACGAGGATGAGTGGATCACTTCGCACACAGTGATTTAGAGCTTAGTCAATCAATCCAATCAATCATTTCTCTCAAATCATTCTGGGATACCGAAAGGAATCATAGTCTGTTTTAGGATGTTTCCTTGTGGTTTGAGATGAGTGGTGTTGAACTAGTGATATGTTATCAATTCTCTGTATTGCGTCAACATTCACAAGCTACTTACAGATGTGTAGCCAGGCATTTTAAGAAACGTGACATTGTCTTTGTTCATATGAAACTGCGTGATATATTTGATAAGATCAACTTCTGTTGACACTACTGTTAAGGTAACTTGAGTTACATCATATTCCCATGTGTGTCCTGTTTATAACCTTAAGTGACTATTAATGCAATATTTTATTTAGAAAACCACTGGTTGCTGTGATTTTACTTTGGGATTAATTAAATGAATTCATTTCGTCCCATATCATTTTTCAATTGCTGTTTATTTTTTGTCCAGTGGGTGTCACTGAAATGCCATTTTTTCACCTCTGAACGTCATGACAGCACGTGCCTCTGCACAAGCATACATGTTGAGCGATGTCCAGCAATGGCATAGAAACTGTTATGGCTTAACACGAACATTGGGGAAAGAAAACTCACATCCCCTTTAAATAACTTAACTTTAGTAATAATAAATATGGATGAGCTTGTTTAGAAAAGTGAATAGAAAAATGAGCAGAAAAATGAGCTATGGTATTAAACACTTGGGTCTTAAAATGAATCAGCCTACCTGTGTATCTCCAGTATTCATTGACTTCAACACAATATGTAAAACTTACACAATGCGGTCTTGACGTGTTAGGATCTTTCCTCTGCTGAACTCAGTTTCATATGAACACATAGAACATGTAAGGAGTTTCCTTGATTACAGATTCTTACAGTTACATTAACTATGGATATTTTTTGTTCTATCAAATGTGATGAGAATTGACTTTCAGTGTGGCATTCATCTGATGCAGTTAACGAAGACCGTGATGAGCATAGCTTACTCATACTCTACTTAGATGGTCATCATAATAGTCTATTTATAGATCTTGCAGTCCACACAAGCACTCAACATTTCCAAGTTCAACATCAAACAATCATTTATTTGTGGAAAGAAAGAGCACTCCTGACAACGGTGTGATTTTTTTTTCTTTTTTATTAAAGCATCAAGCTCAGTACAGATATATTTAGCACATCTTGACCAAGCAGAGAACAGCAAGAGAATTAGAACAGCAAAGTCTTCCCTTCGACACATCCTGATACCAAATCCTGTCCTGGCACCCTTCCTCACAGAGAGAAGGCTGGTAGTTCCTGCTCCTCTCCAGGCATTGAAATGCCAGGGGAAGGCAGGGGAGGAAAAAAAAAAAAGAAAGAAAAGAAAATAAACAAAACAAAACATGATTTTGATTATCTAGCCGCTTAACTTTAGAACAAATGAATGTTTGGAACACTGTTTTTTAACATCCAAAATAATAGTAATAATAATAAAAAAAAAAACAGACAAAAAATCCCCTATGTAATTGGTCCGCAACAGAAATGCATCCCTTACAAAAATCTATTGTAAAAAAATAGCTTTACTGCAAAAAAGGTCATTAGTAATCTTGTATATTTAGAAAGTAAACAAAAAAAAACAAAAACAAAAAACCATTAATGCTCCAAACCTGTCAACTTGAATTACCCACTTCTCAAAACTTGCGCTCCAAAATATGACTTCATCCAGAAAATAAAGGTTTGTCTTCCGTTTGACAGTGCTCATGCTAAAGTCCTCGCTAGTACAATGTAACGCTCCTATAGAACTATGGCTGACTCTACACTATGGCGGTACTGAAGCTACACGCAAGCTGAAGGCAAAGATCTGGCCGGCTGGTCCGCTGGCCAAAGTAAAAATGGAACAAACCCCACTCCTCAATCCACAACAGGCCTTACTGGAGGAGACTGTGCCAGTTGTCAACACGGCCCAGGTCCTTGCCTTGCGATGCGTCGCTCCATTGAAAGTGGTCCACTTGTATCATCACATTCTTCATCAGAAACTAAGTCTGTGTCGGTTTCAACAGTGTGCAACATGCATCTTTTCAGAGTCTTCTAGGAGCTTATCCGTGTTCTCTCCCTCTCTCTAACCAAAACTCACTCCTACCCCTTTTCAAATCAAAAAAAAGAAAAGAAATATCCGACAGTGCTGAAAGCAGTTCAGGGCTTGAGTCTCCAACCGAAACTCCACTAAAAACCTGTCTCCTCCCCTGCTCTCAAGTCAGCAAATTTCACCACTCAGTCTGCAATCTCTGGCGGGAGAAGCTTCATGAAGACTACTGACTGGCCAATGGAAAAGAACAGTCCCCTCTTCAAAATGCCTTTCAGCAAAACTGCAATCGAATGACAAAAGCCCACGCGGGTTTGTTTCAACGCCAGCTGAATAGTCACAGACCTGCTCTCAGCACTTTAGATGGGAATAAAAAAAGGGGAGGAAAAAAAAAGTACATCAGGAAGGAGTCACCACTTGTCCTCAAAACCACATTATCAGGATGCCCCAACCCTATTAGCTACAGTTTTTTTTCCTGTTTTTAATATATATATATATTTTTTTTTTTAAGTAACTAAACAAGAGGAAGTGGGGGGAAAAGCACATTGATTTGACATTTTTCCCCCACCTTTTCTTTCTCTTTTGACTTCTACATGAGGAAGGAGAAGTGCAGCACATACAACTGTCAAGCAATACAGCACTAGTAGTCACATGCACCATTGGAACACAGGATCTTTCCGTTCACGTAAACAAAAGGGCATTGATGCAAACTCCAAAAAAGTGCAGTGGAGTCACATTTGGGGAACCAGGTCATGACAGTGGGGCAGGGGGACAGAAAAAAAAAAAAAGTCTGACAAAAACAAAACAAAAACAAACAAAAAAAAAAAACGTCTCTGCACAATAAAATTAATAAAACGGCAGTTTATGCAACAGTTGGATGTGGAATGATCCGGGATGACCCTGGCATGCTCAGATTGGTTGCAGCCTATTGTGTGGGTCACCAATGTCTGTACGGGAGGGGAGAGCGATATACACAGACAGAGAGAGAGAGGGGGAAAGAGAGAGAGAGGGTGAGGGGACAGGGCTAGACAAAGAGAAAGTGCTTTGCTGGGCTAGCGCTGTTCTAAGCAAAAGAGTCCCAATTCATTCCACACACTGACAATTCTAATGTGAAGGGGTGCCGCATAGCGGTGGCCATGCGTCATTCAAAGGGAGGGCGGGCAGGTGAGCATGAGAAGACTCCACACCCCGTCCCACCCCACCTCCACCGGACATCAAACAATAAGTGCAGTGCTATTGGCAAGGCCAGGTGTAGGGCCTACCTGAGGGGAGAAACTTTCTCCAAGTAGACCCTGTTCTTTTCTCCTAGCACCCTTTCAAATTAAAACTACATTCAAACTCCAAAAAATACCCCTCAATTGCAGTGACATTTACATTCAATTTGGACCACAACAAAAACACCCAGCCTGAAATAATCAAACAGTACTGGTGAACATCAGTGACTTGGCAGCAGATCACATGACCCACAGGTAAGGACTGCAATTACAAAGACTGGGTTTTATATATGCTCCTAACACTTGTCTATAACTTAAACCATCTGTACACACTGCACAACTACCTTGGTTACCTACCAAACACTATGTTGCAATTTGGTGATTTGGTGACGCTGCTCTGAAAAGCAGGTTATTTTTAGCCAATTGTCAGGGGGGGGGGGGGGGGGGCAAGGCAGACCCGAGCAGTGGTGGTGGATGGGTGGGTGGGTTGACCCAATTAATGAAGAGCCTCAGCACAGGGGGCTACACTGGCTGGAGTACAGCACCGGAGGGAAATCAAATCAAGCAAATATAGTATCATTTCCCCGACTCAAGGGAAAAAAACAACACAGACCCAATTTGGTTAACTGGTTCTTAACATTATTGTCATGTCAATTTAAGTACATATTTATTATTTATTAACCATATTATTTTTTTTGCAGCCTTGCAAATGCTTAGACTTGAACCAAATGAGTGCAAGAACCAAGCCCTCCACACACACACACACACACACACATAAACATACAGGGAAGTGAGGAGAGAGAAAGAGAGAAAAAGAGAGAAAAAGAAAAAAAGAGAGGGGCAAAGCACAAGCTACCACTAGCCTGCCCCAATTGCTGCTGTGGTTTTCCATCTGCTGGCTTTATTTACCCAGCGTGCTTCAGCGTGAGGGACTGAGCGAGAGAGGAGGTGGTGGAGAGGAGCAAGAGGCACTGGCTGGAGCGGTGGACCCACACAATGTGCGCTGCCTGCCTTGGGGAGGGGGGGGTTAGGGTGGTGGAGCCCAATCTGAGCGTGCCAGGGCTCAGGCCTAGTGAGCACGGAAGCCTTGTCTGTGGGGGATGAGGGGGGACACCTGCAGGAAGGGGCCGCGGCGGCGGAAGGGGGGGCGAAATCCCCGCCCCCTCCCCCTCCGCCCCAAACCGAGCTGCTGCTGCTGCTGCTGCAATTCCTCTACATGCACTTCAAGATCACAGCAAGAGTGAGCTAGGATATCTACACGAACAGGAGAGCTTTCATGCAAGAGGGCTAAGTTAAAGGTACAAGTAGTAGGCATACAATTCACACTGGACAGGGAGAAACTAAACCTCTTGGCCGCGCTGCTATCATCCTCGTCACGACCAAGAACCTCAACGCAGAATGTCAGAAGAACAGAAAAAGTAGAAGGAGAAGGAAGAGGAGAAGGAGGAAGACGACGGCCGAGCAATCGCTCTCGGCGGCCGTCTTTCTTTTTACGCTTTTTCTTCATTTCTCTCGTTCAGCTCTGCTGGTTCTGCTGGCGGTTCTTGGCGTAACTGTTAAAAACAAAATTGTAATCATTGAATTGGGCCAACTGGCGATCCAGGCGCTTGTAGCCCTCGAGTTTCTGGGCGGAGGAGAAAACGCTGCGACATTTGGAGCTCTGCAGAGAGAGAGAGAGAGAGAGAGAGAGAGAGAGAGAGAGGGACAAAAAAAGAAAGACAAATGAACTCATTTGATCCATTCTGAAAAACAGTCAGTGGCCATTGTACAAAGCCATTTTTACATGGCATACTTCAGCGGAATTATATTGGAGCATACCTGGTTGACAAAAAGCGTAGTCACAAATTTTCCTGGCTTGAAGACATCCACAACCTTGCGGATGAGCTCATCATAGGATGTTTGGGAAAGGTTGGTTTCGAAGCTAACGTAGGAGAACTCTGGCTCTGGAGTGATGTGGATCGTCCAGTAAGTTCCCTGTGACAGCAATCAATCAATCAATCAATCAATCAATCAATACATAAATGCATACAAACACATGGGCAAACAACTCTGCCTCTATTTGACTATTTGACAGGAGGATTTATTTCTGTGTGCATGGAGCAGTTTGACACTTTGGCCTGTCGTACTTACATCCGTTTTCATTCCATTCATTGAATATCCACAAGGGTTGAACATTGTGGCATCAATCACTGAACCTGGGATCAGGTCACGAATTCCACTCATCTGTGTAAACAAAAACAATGGTATCAAGCGGCCATTCTGACATTACTTCAAAAACACAAAGGTCACGTCCCCTTGCATAAAGGGTGTCAACTGACAGATGGGCATTTTGAAAATGTGTAATTGCATGCAACATCCTGATGCAATAAGTCTGACAGTTGTATTTTACAAATAGTTTAGAAATGGAGAACCGTTCAACGTGCACAGGGGTCAAATTACCATCCTCTCTCGAGGTGACTCAACGGCTCATTGCAAAGGGGCCATACTTACACGAGTGACATCATTTGCAGAAACACCGTCTTTCATGTAGAACTGGTCCATCACCGCTGGATCGAGATCACTCATCAGAACTTCCAGGGTCTGATCCGCATGCTTGTTCTCCCAAAACTCTGGCAGATCCAGAGTAAAAAGGTACCTGGAGAAGAGCAGTAAAGGGGGGGGGGGGGGGGGGGATTAG
>JASCIP010000093.1:63858-75071 GCA_034783695.1 Sardinella gibbosa | reverse complement strand
GGTACGCGCCAGATAGTAGCGTGTTTCAGGGTGTACACGCCAGATAGTATCGTGTTTCAGGGGGTACACGCCAGTTAAAAGTTTGGGAACCACTTACGTAGACTATATGTCATGTGGGACAGGTCAGGGAAGGCACCGTGGGCATATGTTTTTTTACCAGGAATCAGAGAGGGTGCAGGCTGTCTTTATCTGTCTGTAACTTGCTGGCAATGGTGAATAAACCCGCTCAAACGCATCTTGGGCATGGACATTGGATTGTTTGCCTATTCCAGAAGGTGCCATTTTATTTTGTTTTGTTTCAAGAAGTTTGGTGTGAATCCATCCATAGCCCTGTTGTTAGAGGTCACTGAATGCTGTCTGTTGATGCAATTGATGCAACACAGACCTAGTTATAAACCAATAACTATTGTTAAATGAATGGGGCATAGCAAAATGAAAATTAAACTGAAAGTAAGACACTAGTGTTAGTTTGCCGGTTCATTATTCAGCCTAGCCAAATTTTTCTGTTATTTTTCTTATGAACAGCATTAAGTGACCTTGAACAACATGTGGGGGAGCTAATTAAAACAAGTCCATTTTCTTGGAGGCTATATTCTCTTGATATGATATACCATACATAGCCTATCCCACCCTCTTCCATATCTGGCCCAATACATGGCCCAATTGGTAAAGCAGTTGTGTGGATGATACATTTATATTTGTATTGATGTATTTTGACCAGCATGTTTAAAGATTAGCTCATTAAGCATTCTTTCTAAATGTGACATATTTAGACTTGTCTCAACATCATACCATACACAATAGGACTTGGGCACACATGTTGCATTCAGGGATATGGCCGCCATGTTGGTAGTGCACTGAATGTAAACAATCCATTCATTCAGATGCAGACGACAAGGAACAGTGACAGGGAGACAGAAATATAATGTTAAGAGCCAGAAAAGGATGTGGGATCTATTGGGACACACTAAAGAAGGAAGCCAGGAACCGATATTTGGAGTGACGCTGCCAACATGGCATCACGATCCTGAGCCCTACAGGCCTGTCCTCTCCTGCTAGATGAACTGTGTGACAGCTCACTATTTTGGCCTCTGAAGGAAAACGGAACGGTAACCATAGGTTATTAGAAATGCCTACATCATAGATGAACATTGGGCCACATCCCTCCTTCCTCTATGGCACTGACAGAACATTGTTCTATTGTACAGTATAGCACTATAATGTGCTGAAATGCATTAATTTCCAACATCTATTAAATTTTGAACAATTCAGAAAAATCATTTTCAGTATAGCCAGACCTCTCAGGAAAGTTATTGTTGGAAGGAGGAGGTGCATTGTTATGGATGTGACAGGTTTGTGGAATTGCCCAAAAATTGCCCAAAAATCAATCATTCAATTTAGCAAGAAAATCCAGTGTGAATGCACAAAGCACAGTACTACAGTAAAGAATGAAATGTTTGAGAGACTTAGCATTCTGGTCACACTCAGAGATCTAGATCTGCTTTCAACATAAATTGTATTGCTAACTCAGCTAACATTAGCTGATAGTTCAGGTTTCAACATCTTTATCACTATTTATTTTATAGCTAACATTACCAGTTTCTGACTGCGGAGGAACTTCTCCAATGAGTCGATAGTGAACTCTGAGTCATTTGAGTCCTCTGACATTTTATCAATTCGATTTTAATTCTCTATACTTATTTCCAAATGGAAATGTTTGCATAGAAACGTTTCAACTTGGAGTTTCAGCCCGGTCAGCATGTTCAGTTGCTAAGGAACCGAGGTAAACGGATGTTTTACTGGTTTGGTTCCGGTTCATTCAGTGGAGTCGGTCCGTAAACGGGCTCTGGTGGAAGCATCTTGAGGCAGGTGGTACGACTATGAGACAAAATAATTTGTATTTCGGATAGTCTGTTTGGATGTTAACGACTGAAATCATATATTGACCAAGTTAAATAGGTTCAATACCGGTGTTTCAAAGGAATTTGCAAATGTGCACAGTGACAGCTCGTGGTTTTCCCCAGCAAACGTCCTGAGGGCTAACGTGTAACGCTAAAAAGCTAAACAACATCAGTAACCTTAGTCATTGGACTGAGTTAACGTTAGTGCATCGTGTTAGTGTACAAATATAACGTCACAAATAGAGATCACCGTTACAGTATATATATATATATCTGTGACTGTAACTGTGGCAGTAGATAACGTGAGGGTTATATTAATGATAAAAGCATTGCATTTGAGCTGTGTGAAGTGAAATCGCCCCCACCACATCGATGTCTGGAACTAGCATTGTTACAGAAAAGATCCTAAGACCAGAAGATCAGATCAACAAATGTTCCGATAACTTCACGTCGAACAGCTCCAGTAAAGCAGAATCGCCCCTCCAAGGTCTGAAATTGGCATCACATGAAGTGCTCGAAAAAGCACAAACGCACGGCAGGATAAAATGTTCAAAATGTGGCGGTTCAAGGATGTTCTTCTGCTACACATGTTTCTCTTTAGTTGGTGTGAACCAGCAGGAAATCCCCTTGATCAAGGTTAGTGCAACATACAGAATTATTCATAATTTAACAGATGGTCCCAGGCATATGTTAAGTATTGAGGTAGCTGGTAATTTAATGGAATTGCGAGCTTGCCAGTGATCTTTGCAGGTTGTTTGCCTGCACAAATAGGACAACTCTGTTTCATTTCAACGGTTGTGTTCGCGATTTGTTTTGCATGCTAACAAGACATTAATTGCACTTTCAGCTTCCTGTTAAAATTGACATTATCAAACACCCTAATGAAACCGACGGAAAGAGCACTGCTGTACATGCCAAACTTATCGCTCCAAACGATGTCAACATCTACACATACCCTTGCATACCCGAGCTTGATGATGATGGACAGAAGGTCAGTGTACATACACTTAATACAGCCATTAAAAGAAGAAAGAAATACAATGACTTGTTTTAAAATATCTTTCCTTTTTATAATTTCTGTTTTGATCATCAGGCAATTTTGGTTTTTCCTGGGCCTGATTCGGTCACGGTTGAAAAAATGACAGAGCATCTAAATGAGATGAGAACGCATTCATCTGATGGACCAAGTGTGAAGAGACAGAAGGTCACAGATGAGGCAGAAGAGGCCCACAAGGTTAATCTACAGTCCTGTCCACTGGAAAGAGTCATCTTCATTGACAGCACATGGAACCAGACGACCAGAATAATCACAGATGAACGACTTCAAGGTGTGTTATCATCATTCACTGGTGTGCACTGTGCATACAGTATATCTCGTTATCTGTTTATTTACAGTCTTAAAATCTGCTGTTTCTTTTTAGCTCTTCTACGGGTTGAGTTGAAGACGAGGAAAACATGTTTCTGGCGTCATCAGCGGGGTTCTCCTGATACATATCTTGCTACAATAGAAGCAATTTATTACTTCTTGAAAGACTATCACACCCTGTGCCTCCAGAAGGAATATAGTGGGGAATATGACAACCTGCTCTTCTTTTTCTCCTACCTCCACAAACTTATAAACAAAGCCAAAGTATCTGCGGGAAAAATATAGGAAATGAGCACTGAACAGCTGGACATTGTAGATAATAATATCCTTGCAATGGACGTTTTTATCCTGATTTCAAGAGATGCCAATGCACAACTGCAGGAGCTACAAAGAAATGCTTATGTCAGCTTTACCAATTTACTTTCATGACACTTCAGGACACCAATCTCATTTTTATGTCAATACTATGTAAACTGGATAAAGAGGGCATCATTGTGAAATGACTTTATTTACAAATCAGAAAACTCATGCAGCTTCATAAAACATTCATTGTTCTGAAATTTTGATTTGTTTGTAACAATTTGGGCCACATTCATATTTTTGCAAGACTCAATGACATTTACCAGATTGACAATCAGCTCTGGATTGCAACGCACAATAACCGTGATGGAATTTACTGTAAATACAACAATCATACATCCTCAAATGATTAAAGACAAGATCAGTTAATAAATACACTGTCTGAAATGATCATGGGTGGGTATGTTGGATCTAATAGAAAGCCTCTCTAATTTTAGACTGCAAGCTGTCGCATGTTTTCTTGGCATCTCCCAGCAGCATGGATGTGTTGGGCTTGTAGAATATGGGGTTGTCCACTGCAGCGTAGCCCACACCAAGAGTACGCTTCATCACGATCACCTGATGACGGACAAGATGTTATTTGCAAGTAGCAGAAAACCTCCAAATGTATTTCTGTATTTGATTTAAATCAAAATTCATCAATCCAGTGGTCTGAAGATCAGTGACGTTCATGGCATGACTTTGATCCCATTTGCTGGGTGTAAAAGTGACTGAGACCATGTCATTACATTATGCAATCCAAGGGGACAATTGACTTCCATACTCTACTCTACCTGCTTTGACTTCCAGACCTCCAGCACAGGCATGCCAGCAATTATAGAATTTGGGTCTTCTTGGGCAGCAGAGTTTACAGTGTCATTTGCTCCAATAACGAGAGTCAAGTCAGTTTCTGTTGACAAAAAACACACTGTTGACAAAAACACAAAGCAAGCAAACAATGCTATGGAAAAGTAAGCTAGCACTAGCTGCTCTCAGTCATTTGCAGCAGACGTGTCTCCATCTAAGCAGAACCATCTGTCCAAGGGGTTGCACAGTCTATGAAGGTGGTAGTTATGAAAACAGACTGTTGCTCTCAAACATTGCATGTCTAAACATCGTTATATAATGAGTGTTAATTCAACTGTGATGGAGCTATTTATTATTGCCGAATCAATGGAGAGACACCTGTGGGGCTGGGGGCTGGTCTGTGCGTGGGTCCCGCTGACCCCATTACTTTCCTCAAACCTCCCACGAGTTTAATAGGATGTTCATAGAATTACAGTTGACCCCTTTGATTATCACCTGGGAAGTCATCGTTGATCTCATCCATTTCCAGCACAACATCATAGGGAACTCCAGCCTCGGCCAGCAGTACATTCAGTTGTCCAGGCATGCGGCCAGCAACAGGGTGGATTCCAAATCTGACGGAGAGAATAACTAAATAAATAAAATTGGTTCAGCTCATTCATTACCTACATATTATAAAGGATTTAGACGTTTAAATAAAGTTGTTAATGGGTAAGTGTAAATAAAATAAACATGGCAAATTTTAAATTACATTCTCACTTGCTTATTCAACATGTTGACTGCTCTCTCGTCATTTCTCCACAGGATAATTTCCTAAACTTTCCTGAAGATGTCGATCTTTCTCTGATATGTAAATACTGTCTGGAGTATCTCTGCAATTGTTTTACTTTTTCCCCTTTATTTGGGTGATCTTGACATTTTTCACATTACGATATGAGACATAGACATGTTTTGTCTTGTTTTGAATATAAATAAAGATTATTCTGACATATTATTTTTTTCTCTACAGTATTCCAGGAAAGAGTGGGCGGCTCTTACACATTCATTTTTACCCTTTAAAGTCAGATTGCATGAAAATCCTCCTGTCAACAACTGTGAACTTAGTCTTTTATCTCACCTGACGGTTTTGCCCTGCTCACAGAGCATCTTCACCATGTCGGCAATGGGGTATTGGGCCTTGGCAGCGCAAAGACCCCAACCTTGCAAAACAAAACAATAACAATATGCAGTATTGCTATGGTCATTGTATTTAAAATGGTGGTTAGCAATATGATTACCACACAACCAAAGTCGAGCACATCTTGTTGTAACAGTTTGAATATCTGCTTCAGAGTGCTTCAAGTGTGTTGTAGCTAGAACTTCAAGTGACATGTCTCCTTTGATAAGAGGGCCAAAAAGGAAATGGTGTATGGCAACTTCAGCTTGGTTATGCCCCTCACACAGCACATGCTATGCCTCATCACAGAGGGGGCTCCCCATGACACTGAGGCCTCTAACCCCCGAGTCTTAATGCAGAGGAATTCCACCGGCATGGCAGTGTGCGTGCGAGAGACCATCTTTCCCTCTCTCTCTGGCTGACCTCTGTTTTCAAATATCTGGAGAGGGTAGAGGGGTCTTTATTCCGTGCTGCAGGGGCAGTAGATTTAGTAGTTAAGTAGATCCCTATGGGACAGTCAAACCTCCCAAGATCTGACCCCTAAAGGCAACTGTATCCGCCTGCTCCCTCCGCCACATTGTTGTAATTGACTTCTTGTGCTTCACCGAGGACTTGCTACGGTGGAGTAGACATGTGTCGGGATTGCCTGTTCTTTTCATTTCCATCCTCGCACAAGTTTGTAACCTAATCCAAGGGACCCAGCTCTGTGATTTATTATGTTGCCGTGAACAAGAGAAAGGAAAACAAACATAAGAGTCACATGTCTTGGCTGATGTTGTCACCTTTCCCATATACACTGATGATGGGCTTTGGGTCTTCTGAACAGTAAATCCGAAGGTTACTGTGGGATGTCATGCTAGAGAATAGTGCACGAAACATGGTTTAAAAGGTGCCATGTCACATTTTCATGGAATTCTGTTGGCTTGGATTTATCTTGAATGTAGCTTTTGCATTCACTTGCATTGTTCATGCACAGCCGCAATGTTAGAGAATCATATGAAAGCCATGGTTCTGGTCGGTTTGCATGGTCACCTTAGTTCACTTTACGGATATTTCTACAATTTTTGGCTGTTTTACATAAAAAAAGAAACAGTTTATTGTCCTAAATATTTTGGAAGTTTGTCTCAAGCTGGAAGTTTGTCATTAGCTAAAGCTTGGTTTATGAAGCCAAAACTATTTTAGAGCACCGGTAAGGAGTTTTCTATCAAAAAATAGTAAGCTCATTAATTTAGAGACAACCATTCTTGGAAATACAGACAATAACCTGATCAAATCTTGGCAGAATGATAACTAGCTATCGGGTGAAAAGTTGGAATCTTCTGTTAACCTTAACACATCCCAGTAATTTTACAGTTTTATGAATGATCCAAAAATACACATTAAGAGTGGAAAACTATATTGTTGCCTTATCACTAGCCTATATATGTTTGCTGATATACAGTAGTTTGAGGCAGGGAGGAGGGGAGCGTGGCACACTGTTGCCCTCTGGTGGATACAATCTTGCCAAGGTCCTCCTGGTGTCTGAATATAATCATAATTCAACTAAATTTAAATAAAGATACACAGAGATGCATCTAAAGGACAACATGTTAAACATCAGTAAAGGAGAATATGTCTATCAGTGATATTCCTGAAAATAAAATGAGATACTTCCCTACCTGGAGTGATAATAATGGTGCTGGCCTCCTTGATCATTTCAATGGACTGGTCCACATTGACTTCAGTGTGGGTGCCCACAATCTCCATGGGTTTCCCACCAGCAGTGGATGAGGTGCCATAGCCCCCCAAAATCACATTGGGAAGCGAGCGGTTCATGGCCTGCAAACAAACAAAGTTACATTTTACAGAAATGATCAGTATTCACAGAAATAAGTGATTAAGCGTATGAGTCAATAGAAGTGCATTTCTCTAGGATTGGAAACTGAAGCCCCAGGGCAAGAGAAAACACTTGCAGGTGGCAGCATTACCACACATCCTTATAATACGATGGGAGGGAATGGAGACAGCTGATGGCAGCCACACATCTATACTCACCACACACATGATATAAGACAGGATAGCACCAGAGGAGCCAATCAGGGCACCAACGATGGTCATGAGGTTGTTGTCCAGCAAGAAGCCCTCAGCACACAGGGCCCAGCCAGAGTAGCTGTTGAGCACGGTGATGACTACAGGCATGTCGGCACCCCCGATGGCTGCCGTCAATGTGACGCCCTGCAGATTGAAGAGAGAAGAATGCACAAACACAAATCATACCGCTCAGCATGCCAGTAAAATGATGAAATTAATAGAAATAAAAATGTCTGTTGTTTCACCAACAATAAATCCAGCAACACCTTAAAATGAAGGGCTGCTCATGCTCTCAGCACTGTATTAGATTTCCTTTGCAATGAAACACACAAGGAAGAGGAATTTGGGGCAATCAAACTCTAATCTTAACACACACAGCGCTTGGACTCCAAGCCTTAGAGAGAAAAGATGTTTTTTTTTTTGTTTTTTTTTTGTTCCCGTCTTTCCTCTCTTACTTACCATGATGGTGGAGAGGCCAGAGACTCCTATTAGACAGCCCATGCCTGTGCCATAGCTGTTAGTGAGCATGAAGGGCACCATGCCTCCCACAGAGGCTGCCATGAGGCCGGCGTTCATCATGTGTCGGCCAGGGAGGAGCAGGGGTGCAGAGTTCAGAACGCCTGGCATGGAGACAGTGGGACAATGATGTTATTTTAAAGTTCCAGATGACATAAATAAGAAATGAAATGTTATATTCCTTCAACCGAAGGTAATGCTCAAACAGTCATTCTAAAAGAAGCGTCAAAGTAGAAGGCAGGTATGTTAATAGAGCTTGATGCTTTTATTCCATTCCTGCCAACTGAATAAAAGCCAAATCAAATCCAAGTAAATCTGGGAGCCTCCTCAAGGGCAGGAAATCAGGGGAATCTTTATCGATAAAAGATGGCAGGTTTTGGCAAAGGCTGGACCGCAGGCCGTGCTGATTATTGCTGATAATCTGTGGTAAGACAGATCCTCTGTAGGCTCTCTATCTTCCTGTGGCTTGGCTCCACGGTATCATTCTTTCTCTGAGCATAGCAGAGGACAGGATGATTTTATAGCAGGGGCACATGGTTAGACTGGCATATCAACTTAGCATCTTATTTTGAACGAGAGAACTTTTTGAAATTAGCTATCATGGTAGATGAGGCGTTGACAATGCAGGGCAACAGGATGGTCTCACTGATGCCAGTTTTTAAAATCTCAATTTTACTTACTCTTTGAAAATGTATTGATCACCAGTTTCTAACAGTGCCTGCAAGTTTACATTTTACTCAAGAAAAAGAAAAAAAAAAACATTGCACATTCCAACATTCCAGCTTTAAGGCAAAGCATAACTGGTCTACTTCTGTTGATTGTCTAAAGAAGACAATGAGGACAAACATATTTTCCAGATCCACCCTTGGCAGACATTTGTGTGGGTTTGCAAGGCTAATGTCAACTTTTTTGTGGGAGTGAATGCCATCCCTCTCTGCAATGCTGCGTACCTTGAAGCTTTCCATATGCTACCAGGGAACCACTGAAGGTGACACCACCGATGTAGGTGCCAAGATAGGCAACTGTCTTCACCACGTTGGCGGCAGGATGGGCATCAAGATGTGGGTACTCAATCATGTACTCTGCAACGCAGGTGAGAACTGCAGCCAACCCTACAAGGCTGTGGAAGGCTGCCACCAACTGAGGTAGGTCACTGATCTCAATCTTCTTGGCAATAGTCAGCCCTACCAGCAGATAAAATAAAGAGATTAAGTAACAATTCAGACAAGCATATGGAATATTAATATATTATAAAAGGATTAGCTTTCATGTTCCTATGGATTAAGTCAATGCAATTGAAGCTCTTCACTGACACTTTAAATGGAGATCATCTGTCATCTCTGCGTTCTAAACTTTGTCAACATTTCAGCACCATATTTGCTAAAGCTGCAACATGCAATGTCTGATTAGAGCCTAATTCAATTCAGTCAGACAAACTTGATGAAAAAGACACGCCTGTTTCTCATAAGCCCAGAGCATATCTGGGCATTAACATCAAACCCCGCATAGAGGGATTCAGGCCAGCTACTTAGTGTGAAATTAAAATGGCTGCAAATCAAATTAGAAGATTCTTAAAAAAAGACAAACAACGCCAGACATAAACAAACACACCCTGAACCCTTTGCAAGTGCCAGAGGTTTGAATATATCATCATTCATCATGTGAAAATTATAGCCACAAACACTACGCTGACAAGATGATTAACATTTTATGGATATCATTGCACACTTGTTTCACCGTCATTGTATATGAAATTCTTCTCAAAAATCTAGCATATGGTAATGTGGCTGCCCTCAAAGTATTATTGTTACAGCTGCACGGTATTGTTTGTAACATACTGTATATTTTTTCTGCATGTGTTTACAATACAAATAATGTAAACAAGATTCAAGTCGAGCTCAAGCTGTTCTATTGGCCTCTGTCAGTGGGACCCAAGTCATTTCTTTCTAGTTCAGTCTGTTTCTAGCACACCCTTAATGTGATATGATCATGTCAACTTGGACGAACTTCAACATGGGAACACACAAGGCGCTGTGGAATGCGCAGACACTGCGGTATGCACGCTGACATACCTATGGTGCCTCCGGTTGCCATGGCCAGAGACATCTGTGACAGCAGCTCAGGGGAAGGCTTGAGTGCACCCAGGGTGGCAGCGATGCCCCCAGCCACCCCCATCATACCCAGGGCATTGCCCAACCTACTGGTGCCCTGGGCAGAGAGACCTGCCAGAGCACCCACACAGCACAGGCCCGAGCCCAGGTACATCATCTGCCAACAACAAAGTCCTGGGAGTGAGGAGTTGCATTAACACTGAACACACACACACACAGAACATCTACAGACCTGTCTCTCAAGACACATCTAGGATTGCTGACATGTAAGATCATACAAGTCTATCAATACATTGGGTTTCCTTAAAGGAATGAACAGAGCAATGTGGTTAGACTGAATAGTCACCTGTTCTATTTGGTAGCCACTGGCTACGGATGCCCCATATCCACCGACAAACACAGCTCCAGGGATTCCATACAGGTAGTTATACTCTGGGGGGTCTGTGGGTCGCTTAAACATGTCCAACATTCTCTGTGTAATGAGGAACCCACCTGAGGGCAGCAACAGGTAAACAAATGACAGTACTGTAAACTGTCACCATGACATACATTATTTAGCCCTGTCATGGCTCAGAATTCTTAGCATCTTTTCTACACAATAAAATTATTAGCATGACAAACAATAGGCCTACATCAAAATAAAATTCTTAGGGAATTACATTTCATCTATTCAGGTCTAAATGCTGTCATAAAAAGATGTTTCTGAGAAGGACATCTGGCTCAGTCAAATACATACACTAACCCTAGGATCCTTTCTAAAGTCTGAATAGGGAATGAGAGTCGATGGATACTGCTGTCTTTTGGAGAGGATTGGGTTCAGACCTGCAATGTTGATAGATGACACAAAGGCAGCTGCCAATGCCAAACTTTCAGGAAGACTGGATGGGTAGAGGCCTCCACCCATCAACACTAAGCCACCCACAGCAGTGAGACCTGGGGAGAGAAAT
>JASCIP010000093.1:0-14025 GCA_034783695.1 Sardinella gibbosa | reverse complement strand
GACCAGCGCTATTCTAAAAGTTGAACAGATTTCAACTTTCAGCGCTCTGAGCGCGGCGTTAAAAAACCATCATCGTCGGCGTCTTTTTTCCGCTTAACGCTCTGAACGCTGAAGCCCATAGGATTTGTATTAAAAATAGGCGCTGCCAGCGCAAAAAAGGCATTTGATGGACACAGGCCCTTAAATTCATGATATTACATCCAGCAAAACTATGATGCCCTTCATTGTTCTAGTGCTACTTTGTTACCAAATGTGCTGCTCTCAGCTGGCAACCAAAAGAGACAGAGAGACCACCAAAAGTAATAAAAAGCACATTTACAGAGTGGGAGTCTATCCACCTGCAACTTTCATTAAAATTGATAGATGGTCATACAGCCAATCCCAGTTTAAAACAATATTCAGACAAATAACAACCAAAAGTCTTGAAACTGTAATATCTTTCATCATCCCTTGATTACCTGCAAGGGAAATGAAGTTGTTGCCAGTAGATATGTTCCAACTGCAGCACACTCTGTGTGTTATATGATTTAATGTGGAATAATCTAGTATTACAGTATGATGGAAGAGAATGATTGTTTTGTAAACTCTGTGTAGAATTGCTATTTTCGAATTGCTGTTTCTAAACTGTGTGTAAAATTACTAATTTAAAATGTCTGTTTTAGGTGGACACTGTTCAAGCACAGATGAGGTCCAAAGGTGGTTATGGAAATAGTGTATCGGATGGTGTCCAAATATAGTCAAGTAAGTTTGTATGATTGATCTACTTTTAAGAATTGTATAATTTGAATAGCCTTTTGGCACAAATCTTCAAAAAAATGTGAGAACATTAAAGATATCATAGTAAAAAAGATAACAGGGATAACAGCCGCCGATATGTTCCGATATTGGGGAATAATGGCAGGGAGGCAGGGACGGGGAACGCCAGAACGCCTCAAGTCCATTATTCCCCTACATTGGAACAACTCAGGGCCATTATTCCGCTTATCACTGGGTTGGGTTGGCTTGGTTTATCATCTGAGAATAACTGACACCTTGTCAGCCAATCAGAAAATAATTATTATTTCATTTTTTTTCAGGTGATAATGGCATTTAACTTAACAAGTAGAATATTAACGTTATTCACCGCCAATAACGCTAACAAAACAACATAAAAACTAGGGCTAGTGGTGTGCTAACCATGTATTTTGGTGATGTATAGAGATTATACAGCGTAGGGATGTACAGGTTGAAATGTACTAGTGATTTTCAATCATAGTATTTTTTTTATTTATTTATTTATTTTTTTTAAGCTGAAATATCACCTGTGCTACCTGTGCTCAACATGTTCTCATATCTTCCTAGGTAATTTCCATATTTTCCCTGGATCAAGGTGGCAGAAACTACTGATTAATAAGGGGTCATTTGAAAGATAAAATGTTCTCTGGTCAGGTTGTAGAGCAGAAACCTCTGGTATTGATGAAGTTGTATATATTTTCATACTGAAAGCACTGCTATACATTCATCGCTATGCTGGTTGCACTGTACAAATAGATTAATTAGCTTGATGCCTGTTGAATTTGTGTTGATGTATGAGTTTTTGTCTTGCTGTCTTTTTTTTTTCTTTTTAGATTTATGTGTGGGTGTGTATTTATTTTTGGAGTCATCAAGCAATTGGTTTTGAAATGTGGCTGGGCCACTAAACATATTAAGGCACATTTTCTCAATGTTCTTTTTTAAGTCAACAGTTTTATGAGCAAGAACCACTTGAATTTTATACTACTCAAAAAATTCAGGGTCATAGATTTTACACAGAATTTTGCAAACGGTAGAACACACTGTTGTTAAATGCACATTGGCAATGGAGTATGCCCAGAAATGTATTTTTGTACAAATCCTGATATTTTTCTTCTCTGATGTTCAAATAAAGTAACGTTACTTTAAAGTGAAGTGAGTTGTGTGATGTATTTTGACAGAAATTTGAAGTCAGACTTAAGGCGACCATTGTATCCTATTCTAGAAGACTTGACATGTAGAAATCATAGACCATAAAATAGGTCAAAGCCATAGCATGGAATCGATTTCGATTTTTCCTTTTCTAGACATGTGACAGTAAAAGAAAGCTCGTCATTACATTGATGCATTATGAAACGGAAGAGGAAGTGAAATTGGTTTCTTTTTTTACTTCGGCAGAACCAGAATGCTAATAGTCGGAAGATTCCTTCAATAATCTCTAGGTTCATTTAGTTCTTTCCTCTGGACACATAACCAACGTACACATACGAATCACGAATGTCAACAGCATGTCAAAAATATGGATAATACTATCTGTAATTTTCCTGTCATCTCAGGTGAGTTAGCAAACTTGCTAGCGATAGGAGTTTAGCTAACGTTAGCTAAACACCACCCAAAGTTTTTAGTAGGTTCATAGGTCCCTCTCGACAGAATTTTACCAACTTGACGTATTTATATATATGTGTGTGTAACCATTCTTCTCGAAGTGATTGAACTCATGTCAAGTTATAGTTTCATAACTACACTAAAATGAGCTGTATCTTATTTTTGCTAACGTGAGTTGTAGGATAGGGGAATTCCATGATCACGTTATGCTAGCTGTTATTCTCCTTCTGAAGAATGTTACCGTTTATGCCTGCATTCTGTATTAACGTTAGTATTTCCCTACTGTTTCATGGTAGACATACACTCAGGAGGCTGTTTTGCACATCTCGAATGAATCTATCGAGAAAGAGTATTGTCTTGTTTACAATGCCGCTTGGACAAATCTCTCCAACTCTCTCAAAGATGCGGTGAGTGAAGCCTACCGTCTGTTGTCTGGCCAGTTTACATAATTTCATGTTTTCATTCATAAAGCATAAAGAGCGAGCACCTTTACTTCTATTGCATTCACGACAGACACAAAATGGGGAAGTAGCCTAATTTTTGAGCTTGGTCTCTACCCCTAAAGGTGAAGTATCAAGTGGTGAATCTGGTGTCCAGTTATCTTTGTAACTCGTCTGGCATCGTCACAAATGTGACGGGAAAGGCACTTGTGGTACTGAGGGGACAATGTGCATTCAGTCATAAAGCACTGATAGCTCAAGAAAATGGAGCTGCTGCTCTCATCATTGCAAGTCAAGAAAATATGGTATGTACTGATCAAAAGTAACTATTGTAAAACCCCCAAATAAATTCATACCAGCATTACTCGCATTGAATTGCATAAACAATAGAATATAATGTTTTCATATTCATAGAGTCCACCAGGAGCAAATGAATCAGAATATGCCAAGGTTAAGATACCAGTGACCCTCATGCGCTATCGAGACTTTGAGGATGCTCAGCAGGTAAATCTGGAATACTGAAATATGTGTTTTGTGTTTTTACTGTTGAAATGGAAATGATCTAAAAGTCTGTGTCCCCTCAGGTCTTTGGCAAAGATATGACTGCAAGCTTGTATGCTCCCCCTGTGCCAGTGTTTGATGTGAGCATTGTTGTGATGTTGCTCATCGCAGTGTTTACAGTGGCTCTGGGGGGCTTCTGGAGTGGTGCAGCAGAGAAGTGAGTGAATCTAGCCTTTGTAATGCACCTCAGTCACATGACTTGGGTCCTGCATCAGACCAGAGTAGCCTAAATGTCAGTTGAGGTTAAATTCATTTGCAAAGCACATTTTTAATGTCACATAGTCATGTTTTGGGCTACCTTATTGAAATGACAAGTCTTTGTTAAAAGTTAAATGGCACACATTCCAAAAGGTGAATCAGAACTTTCGCAATTGTTTTATATCAGGGACAAACAGAGCGAAGGTGCTTTCCCCGGAAGGGCTGAAGAGACATCAAATGGCGGCGAACTGTCTTTGTACTCCCCTCTGAAAGTGGTTATCTTTGTGGCCCTCATGTGCATTATGCTAGTGCTCATGTACTTTTTCTACAGGTACCTTGGTAAGTACCCAGACACTTTTGGACAGTTACAGTGAAGCAGGGTAATTGCTCAGCACATTCTCAGTGTCAATCTGTTTTGTTTTGGTTTTGTTTTGTTTTGTTTTTTTCCTTCAGTTTATGTCATCATTGCCATCTTCTGCCTGGCCTCAGCTATGGCCTTGTACAGCTGTCTGGATGCCCTGATGAATAAGATTGGCTGTGGAACATGCAGGTGAGATTAATTAGTTTTGTGTTGTGTGACACCTGACTTAACCTGAAATTACAAAAGAGTTCACACATGCATGAAGTTATGTTTTGAAAGTGTGTGAAATACAGTGAGTGAAACGGCCTCTTTTTTCGACTTGAGGCAGTAAATGAGGTTTGTTTTCCCACAACTGCAAGAATGTTACAATTATAATGTCTGCAGTCGCAGAGACAACATTCTTTTCCCCCCTGTAATATTAAACAAAATTGAGTTTGTTATTAGTTCCATCATGCACACTGAAAGCAGTTGTGACTCATCTGTTACATTAAAGGGAACGCTCAAGAGGGTGTGTTAAAAAAAAAAAATTCCCCTTTTGCAGTGCTACGCTGCACAGTCACATGTTCCCCTGTGTTGCGCATGTCCCTGTGATTCATCTTGAGGTTGGCAGGGCCTGTCTGCGGGTGGCACACATTTTCTGATCTCCTTTGGCTCTCTCATTTTCCCCCCAGCTTCTCCTGCCTGAGCAAAGAGTTCTCCGTGAGATCACTGGTGCTGTTGGCCTTGTGTGTCAGCGTGGCTGTGGTCTGGGGAGTGTACAGGAATGAGGACAGGTACTGTCTGGAGCTTCGCTCCCTCACCAATGGATGCTGTTGTTCCAGCCGCTTCACAGCCAGTGGGCTGGAGCCTTGGCTGTGTGGTCTGGAAGTGGTTAGGAGGAGTGTTTTTTTTTTACACGGGGGGAAAGGCAGCCAGAAGAGCATGCTGTTGTTTTCAGCAAGACATAGTCTTGTTCAACTCATGAGACTGATATACATCTTGTCTGGGCTCGTAAAATGCTTACGTTAGGTCTGGGTTGATCCTGGGTTGGTTTGATAATATTTTGGTAAATCGTTTGTATGCTGGCATTGAGTTAATCACTGGGAATTAAATATATCTTGATTACAGAATGTTATTTTGTTTTAGCATCACATCACTTTCTAAAGAGGAAGTTAAAAATGTATGTGGTGTCATGAAGGTTTACAAGTCAGCTTATTGCTCTTAGAAATAGCTTTCCAGTGCTTAGAGTGATCCGGTGATGTTACACATTGTTTATAACTTGGCCAAACAACTGAAGGAATTTTATCTTTTTAGATGGATCTGGATACTTCAAGATTTATTGGGCATTGCCTTTTGTCTGAATTTCATGAAAACCATCACCCTGTCAAACTTCAAGGTAAACACACACTTAAACCACTGCCCTACTATTTCATGTTTATCTCACAATATACATCGTTGGTTGTTTGTGTGGTTCAATAGGGATGACTGGGAAAATATGACAATATAGTGTATTCCAGAAATGTTGTTACTACATGATGATCCCCATCTAGGTTCATCTCCAAGTAGTGTTTTTGAATTTCCCAACATGTAGTGTAGCCATTCTCAAGTGGCTCCTTATCCTCAATAAGCCCTGCTATATTTAACGTACCAAGGACATTCCAGTGCAGTAATTGGACTTTTTTTTTTGCCTTGGCTCACATCACACATGCATGCTGTCTTACCACAACAGAAAGCAGACATGCTGGCCATGTCACGAGTGGTAGCTGTGCTTCAGTGTTCTATAGCTGTGTGTTTATCCCCTCCACAGATATGTGTGATCTTGTTGAGTCTGCTGCTCCTCTATGATGTGTTCTTCGTCTTCATTACTCCCTTCCTCACTCCGGTGGGTCACTTCACATGTTCCTAAATCCCCCGTGTGTCCTGCGCACCCTGCTGTGTGCTTCACTAATTCACGATTGGGTTAAAGGCAGAGACGAAATATCCCTCACGGGATCCAAAGAGTATAGATTATTTATTAAGTAATTCATTTATTTATTTCTTATTAAAGAATGTGACTATTTTGCTGTCTTTCTATTTTTAGACAGTATTTTACCTATTTTCCAATAAATGATGATACATCACAAGTTTTCTCCTTGAGACTGTATTTTGTTTAGTATATAGTCATTTTATAATTTTATGATTTTATAATTTTATAAAGTACTAATGCTGCCTTGTGTATTGCTGTTTTCAGAATGGGGAAAGTATAATGGTTCAAGTTGCTCTGGGTCCTGAGTCTGCCGGGGAGAAGGTGAGACTGAGCAGAAGGTGTTTTTGTTTTTGATACAGAAGGACGTTTGTTGTAAAAAAAAGGGGCTAGCATAGCAGGGAAAAACGCTTCATTAACATTGGCCACTTGATTTTTGTTGCTGCGCCTCTGTGGTTGTTTGTGTCAGGGACAGGTTACTGACTGTACATTTGGGCTTGGCTCTGGTTCTAGAGTGATGGTAACATTGTGGAAGTGCCAGCCGACCCCACGCCCACCTATGAGAAAGTAAGACCCATCTTTCACCTCTTTGTCGGGGGACGGGTACAAAGACTTTGTTGTTGTTGTGGTCTCTGTCCAGCTCTGTCACAGTGACTCTTTTTGAAGGGATTTATCTTTCAGATGACACAGAGTCAGTCCCAGAGAATAGCAGTCTGGAATATAAATCCCCTTACTAATGTGATTGGACCTTGTGGGCCAAAGTAATAGCAGTGTAACTTTGAGACAGAAGGCAAGGTTCACATGACATAGTATTTCTGATTGTGGCTATTGTGGGATTGGACGTAATGCATCAGTTGCATCCTAATACTGGAAATGTAGCTTTTAATGGAAATGTATTGCATCTTTGTATTTCCCACTTTAAAGGCTAGTTTATGGTCAAATTTGTTTGTTATGGAAATGTGTTTACAATTAATTACTAACAGATATTTGTTGGGATTTCCTGTGTCTGTGGTGACTGTGGTGTTTTGTGACTCTTGGGCAGTTGTTAGTCAGACTCCTGTGCTGTTGATTGTTTCAACTTTTCAGTTTCTTTAGTTCAGTTCTATGGGATAACATCTAAATACTTCAAAAGTAATTGGACTCAAGCACACCTACTAGTGTGTAACCTCTAGAGGCGTTCTAATCCAGAGGATTTGCTTTCACAATGAATGACTTGTGCAATTGAGCAAGAGAATATTTTACAGTGTGTGTAGAACACACTGCACCTCTTCTCTTCTTTGAATGTGTGAGGAGTTGTTTAGATGTTGCCCTATCTCTGGATCTCCTGTCTGTTAAGCTGATGATACACACAGCAACTTTTTGAGCAGTGTTGCTGGGCATCGTTGCTTCAGCATTGTTGTTCAGGCACGTTCCCCTTGGCATTGGGTCACTGACACTTGACACCTGGAGAACCTCAATCATCTTTGGACAAGTTTTGATGATCATCCGATTAGGGCGCATGGAACCAGTATGTTGTTGCCCAGCAACGTTGCCCAAAAGGTTGGCCCGTGTATCGTCCCCGTTAGTCTTTGTTGGTCCCCAGTACTTAGCTCCTCATTGCCTTTCAGCTTCCTGTGGTCATGAGGGTCCCAAGGTTCTCCGCCTGGGCTCAGAACCTGTGCGGCATGCAGTTCTCAATCCTTGGCTATGGAGACATCATTGTACCAGGTGAAGTCATAGCATCTAATAAGTCATGGGCAACAAAAGCGGTCAAGTTGTTTTGGCCTGTTTTTGTTATTAACAATTTTTGTTTTTGTTTAGGCTTGCTGATTGCCTACTGCCATAGGTTTGATGTGTGGACTGGCAGCCCCAAGAAAGTTTACTACATCAGCTGCACAATAGGTACATTTGGATGGCAAACTTGCTTTCTGTTGGTACACATTATAAATATTACAGTACTGGCAAATAATGGCTCTTTAAAATCTGCAGACCTTTCATAACATTTCTTTTCATAGCACCAGTGACTACACCTTCATTCTTGTCTTTTTCCCCCCAACAGCCTACTTCTTGGGCATGATCGTGACTTTCGCAGTCATGCTCCTTTCTAAGATGGGACAACCTGCTTTACTGTACCTGGTGCCTTTCACACTCATCACCAGTGCTGTGGTGGCTTGGAGCCGGAAAGAGATGAGGCAGTTTTGGGCAGGAACCACTTACCAGGTGAGTGTGTACAGACAGTTAACTCGCAGACTCAAAGAGCCTGACAGCAGAGCTATGCTTAACAGCCAGCTAACATTCGCCCAGGCTTCAAACTCAGCTGGAAGATCTGGTCAGCGGTTGTTGCATCAACAGTTTCTTTTTAATTTCAGAGTGTTAGTGAGCTAGAGGAACTAGGAACAAGAATGCACAAATTGTGTGCTCCGCAGGTGGATAATCAACACTCTTGTGTTCAGTAACACAAATGGTACCTAGCGGCTGCCTTTTTGTTCTCAAGTGTCTACTGAAACAAAGCTAAAAGTGATGGTACATGTTGTTACTGTTGCGAGATGTTGCGCAGAGTGTAAACAGGTTCATATAATCCTGTTACATAATGTAAATGGGTGTTTGGGTGTGGGCTGTGGCCTACTGGTTAGGACTTTGGGGTTGCTGGTTCAATTCCCGACCAGTAGGAAAAATGTGGGCAGGGGCTGAGCACAGCTCTCCCTAATGCCCACATCCACGGCTGAAGAGCCCTTGAGCAAGGCACCAAACCCCCCTCTCTGCCCCCTGGGCGTCTCTTGTGGCAGGCAGCCCACTGCTCCGGGTTAGTGTGTGCTTCACCTCAATGTGTGTGTTCACTATTGTACTGTGTGTATTTCACTAATGCACAGTTGAGACCAAAGACCAAAATTCTCTCGCTGGATGAAATGAGTATATTTACTTATATTTATAAAAGAATTGTTTTGTCGTAGAGGCCAACATGCAGGTGGTTTTAAACTGTTCTTCTGCTTTTTTGGAACAAACACACAGACAGTAGCGAACGTTTGCTTAGAAAAAAGGAAGTAAAATGTACTGTATTTATGTTGAATCTTCCCATGTTATGTTTCCAAAGTGATAAATCAAAAAGCTCATTGTTGTGCACTTAAACAATGTTATTGTTTAGTCTAACCAGAATATTTTAGTCACACGCACTACTGCTTTACTCTGGTAACACTTGAACACTTCAGCGATACATTGGATCACAATGGTGAAATATTCTTCCCATAGACTGAAAATCTTAGTTATCAGTCATTGCTGATACACACTGTCGAATGTTGACGTGTGTGAGAGCAGTGGTAAAGTGACAGTGGGGCAGCCCCATGCTGGATGAGGAGGCGAGTGGCCTAACATTCCCCACAGCTTCTCCAGAGCCTTTCCCACGTGTCTGCCACACGTGCTCAGCAAGGGCCGACTCTCATCTGGGGACACACAGGCTGCCAGTCAGAGGCTGTGTGGCACTCGTGTGGCACTCATGTGTGGCACACACCCTTATGGTGACAGTTTGGTCAGACAGTCTCTGACAGTTTGCTCAGTAACATGCACATCAGTACCCGCCCGGCTGGAGGTCATGTTGTGGTGGCAGTGTTCCTCCTGGTCCGAATGGAGCAGTTCTACTAGTCCTGCTGCTGTGTGCTTGGCCTTCTATGGCTCTATCCTGCTCTCCTGCCTGCCTGTGTCTTGGGATCTCCCCAATGCTTCTCCAGAATTCAGTTGACTTGTGTTATAGGCTACTACTTTAAGCGTTCTCTTAATATTTCGTGAGCAGTGACCTTTGATGTCCTTGTACAAGTACAATTTATATTTCTTCAGCACAGAAAAAAACACAAATATTTTAGAATGTAATGGGACATACAGTAGCCTAGAAGGACACTGCTCAGTTCAACTTCAACTTCAAGCAAGTCAGTTCTAGGTCATGCAGTCGTTAACACAGAGGCCCTTATTTAAATGATGGGCATGAAGCATATTAACTGTAGAAGCAAAGTGCCATGTGCAGGAAATAAAGCAATCGTGTGGTACTGGACTGTATGTGAGAGCACTGAGCTGCTCCACCCAAGATTCAGCTCTCTATCCTATTGCTCAAGGTATTAGCCAATAGATATGTCCTTGTGATTACACTGGGTTAAGTTAGATACTGCTCTACATTTAGTTGGAGAATTACACAAATCGTGCAGCACACATACAAATTAAAATTGTTTTTTCCCCTTCTTCGCCAAAAAGTTATAATAAATTGCCACTTGATGTCCCATTAGGTGTTGGACTCTTCCAGGGAGCCCTTATCGCCAGGTGTGAAATATTTTTATCTGTGTGTGTGTGAGATGTTATCCTCTGCTTGCTTCCTGCCATTTGTGGTATGGTTGTGGTGGTGTGTTTGGTCCTCCCTTGCTACTCCTTTCAAGCCTCTTTTTGTCCCATCTCCTCCCACGGAGGCCACAGGATGGCGCCAAAGCTCTGGAGAATGTGCACACTATTGCACTCCCCAGCCCTGATTATCAGCATCTCCCATAACATGGTTAAACACACAGTCTCTCCAATCAGACACGTCCATCCTGCTCCACTCTCTAAGGCCTACATCTTGTGCCCTGCATTAGCTGATGTAATCGCTGATAGCCACTTTCCCTAACCATCACTGTCCTCCTCAAAGCTAACACTTCATGGCACTGTCATCATCACTTTTCATTTCCAGTGACCTACAATACATGAGTATTGGTCGCATGTTGTGTGTTTTCTTAACAGCAACAATTTCTTTGCTCATAGCCATTTTTGTTCATTTTGTTTTAAAGTTTTGCATCAAGTTCCACAGTTCAGTGTTGACCTATCATTTGCATCTACCGGTATGCGTCTAACCAAGAGTGCATTCATGGTGTGTTCCAGATGGAGAGCCTGGATATTCCAGTGGGGACAGAAAATGCTGATTGTCGTCCTTAAGGCACTGAATGTTTGAAGTGAAACAAAGAGACTTTGGTAACGGCACACATTTTGTGATGATCAATACGAATCATGGATTTATTACCGGTAGACCTAAAACTGAAATTTAGAACAGTGATTCTTTCTTGGTGTGCTTTATTGTTCTTGTGAAGCTGTAAAATCATTTTGGAATATCAAAGGAAACTGCTGACATTTTGCCTCAGTGACAGACAAAAAAAAAGTGGACAAAGCACTTTAATTGTTTGAGATGTTTATTATTAAGTAACATACAACAGGTGTATGAAAAGTTTTGTAACATTAATTTTTTCAGAGCTCTGGTGTACATTTTTTGGTGACTGGGATTTGTTGGGGCGGGGGGCTTATTACTGCCTTAAATTGACTTTTAATGTCTGTTTTTGATGTTATTCTTTGTAAGCAACTCACACACATTAAATACTGTTGCTAATGTTTTCTTGTTTCACTTTCCTGACTATACTAGACTATAAAAGACTGTTCACATGGCAGATTCATTTAGAACATTATGCTCTATATGACCCTCTTAGATGTGGGATTAGACAAAATATAACGTCACTTGTGATAAAAAAAAAAATCACAAAACTATTATGAGAAGCTTGTGGAAGGATACCCAAAACGTTTGGCCCAAGTGAAACAGATTAGCTATTCTATCAAATATTATGGAAATATGGACATTTTTAACTGATGAATGTAATACAAAAAAACTCTATAAAACCATTTATCTCCTTATTCCGATATGTAATGTTATAATATTAACTGACTTAAAACAGTAAAGACTTTGTCTATATCTGGTTTCAACTGTATTATTCTATATTCAACTGAGAATATCAGATGATTACTGAGTGGATCTGGTCATTAAAGGCACAGCAGGCAACATTTGATGTTGTTGGGTTTACTAGCTTCATAGTCACTTTGATGGTTAAATGGCTTATTAGGGTGAAGAGAGGCTCTTTTAGACCCTTCTATGGGTTGCTAGCACAGTTATAACAACTTGCCGACCTATGTCTTTATTGCCTTGTCCGTCAATATACTGTAACTCTACAAAAAATGATCATTGCTGGCTCCTATTCATTAGTTTGCAAAGAATTGGTGAGAATGTACACTGTTAATTATTTAAAAATCGGCAACTGTAGGAGGAGCTCAGAAGGTGAAAAGAAGTCACAGGGTTGCCTGTGGCTTTAATTGCCTCCAAAAATGACAAATGACAAATAATAATAATGACTTTGTTTTATAGTACCTTTCAAAATACCCAAGGTTGATTAAAAAGGGGGGGGGGGTGTTAGAGACAAAACATGCACAGACTAACAAGGAGACTTAATCGTTTACACACACACGGAGGTGAATGAGAGAACATGCTTTGGTGGGAGTTTGGGGGTGAACAGCTATGTCATGGCATTCATGCATTTTAATTCAATTAAATTCATTTTACTTTGAATGAGTAGAGCCTCCTAATTATGTTTCCATCTGACTTTATAATATTGTCATCATAGTTAATGTGCCCAAGTTTCACACCTCTTTCACCTCCCTTGATCAGTGAAGCAATATACTGCTTTACAAAAGGTTCTGTAGAACAAGAAAAGAGGTTCTGAATGCAATAAAAGAGCTCCTGTATGAAAAAGTTGTGTTTTGGTGAGTTTGTCACTCGGCAACCCTGGTTTTCTTGTTTTGCCTTATTGTATTATGCACCCAAAAGCTGAATGGAAAGCATGAAAAGACCCCACTACCGTAAACAAAGGTGAGCCACTTCTTAAATGTTGCATGGCTGGTTTTCCACAAGGCAACGCAGGGGGCGGGAAAGTCACTGTTTTCACCACAACAGGTCAGTCAACCAACAAAATAGTTTGTAAATAGTTTTATGACAATGAAAATGCTGCATAAGGTTTATATAGCATAATAAGTATAACATCCAATCAGCAAAGACAAATTGAAGGCAGAACCAATAGATTTAAAGTACAATCAAAGTCCCCATCCACCATGAAGCAAACGTATGACTAGACTGGGTGAACAGATGAGTGTAGACATTTCTTGACAGAATGAAGGTAACTCCTTACTGTCTGTCAGAAATAGTCTTGACTGAGGCCTTGTAGCTGTGATGAATTACTGGCACAGAGGACTTCACTGGTGGAGAGAATACATGTTTAGATACTTAACTACCACTATGTGCAGCTGAACCATCTGTAATGGTTGAACGCTTATAGGAAAGAATCATCATGGCCTGCATATTGTTGAATGGCATATTGTGATATGGTCTTTCCAATGTAGTCTATGTGACAATACCCCAAAATTGACCTAGGCAATCAAACAGCGAATTTCTAGTTTGTTTTTTGACTTGACATCCAGTTCACAGTTTGGTATTATGGCAGAGTAACTTAATGGAACAGTAAGTAAAAAATAAATGTAAATTAATCATAAAATGGCCCTGATATATCACAAGACATTAAGGAATCATGATAATTTCAAATACTTTTATCACTGACAACAGTAATCCAGCCTGAAAATTGCCATTACAAAAGTAAATTTGCAGCCCTCAACTTGTGTTGACGCTGTCAGTGTGTGTTTACTGTTATGTGTTTTGGCTTGTTGCACCACCCTCCATCTATGTGATTTGGCAACCTACCTGGCAACCTCTTGTCTGGGAGGAGGAGCAGAAGATGCTCCGTAGTATTTTGAATGTGATTGCAGTACCTAGTGTAGTTTTGGCCACAAACGTACATACTTTTCCTTTAATGGTAGTTATCGAGTATTATGAGGACAGTGCAGCTAAAGGAGAGAGCAGTGACCCAGTCGTCTTGATCCGGGTCTTCAGGGTGCTAACATGCAAGACTCAGGTAGCTGGTTGAGTAAATGACTGCCATTAAACTCTCATTACACGAGACTTTACGTGTGAAGATTTTTAATAAGAGTTTAATACTTCAATTGATCTAACTGCCATGCTGGTTATGTTAAGTCAATTTTGTTGCCAGACCCAGCCTCAATCTAAGTTTATACTGCACCCCAAACATGCTCATGTATTGAGACACGTCTCAGTTTCCTCCACATCATGAACTACAGTGCAATGTATTTCAAAGGCAATATACAATAGTAGACGCATGGAGTTCATCCCATATTTCACAGCAAATCGGACAGTGTATATTTACACTCGTAGGGTTTATTTGTGTCCAAATTGGACACAATGGACACAAATAAACCCTAGGAGTGTAAAATGTACA
>JASCIP010000092.1:6604-19166 GCA_034783695.1 Sardinella gibbosa | reverse complement strand
CAGCACAGGTGAGTGGCACAAAGAGAGAGGGAGAGAGAGAAGGAGAGAGAGAGAGAGAGAGAGAGCAGAGGGTCAACTAGGGAGAGGAAATCTTGAGAGGGTTGAGACTCAGACCAATGAGACTGGAGCCAGTGCAGTGCCACTGGCTGCCTTGCGAATATTAAGGACACGGTTTGAAAAACAAAACATCTTAATCAGTCTTTGAGATCGAGAGGGAAACGTGCGTGCGCCAGCTTACAAGGGGAGGGGAGGGAAGAGCAACCAGAGTGACGCACAAACAGCATTCTCCCACAGACATGACGATCCACAAGGTTTTTGGTTCTTTTGGCCTTTGAACTGGGGGATGCTGGCAGGCAGGCAAACACACACACACATAAAACATGTGACACGAGGTCACAAAATGAACATATTTAAAGCATTTTGCATTTCCAGTGAGGAGATGACAAGAACATATAACAATATTAGGCTAACGTATGGTATGTGCAATCCTAAAAGGTCTCAGTGATCATTCAACACTTCTTAGATGACATTCCCCAAGGCCACATATGGTCCAAAAAAATACAGATGATTTGCCCTCACCTGTCTTCAAATTATTCATCACAAACAAACAAACAAACAAATGGCGGAACACAACCCCTAACCCACACAGCATAGGAAACAGCCTCCAAGTAGATGATTACACACTAAACCACCTCTACAGTATATGTAGCATACAGCATACTGTACATCAGTGAATACCAAAGGAACATGCATGAACATTGGATTGGCAGTCTTAGGTGACACAACCCATTATTACAGTGATCCTATCTGCGTGGTAAAACACTGAGCTCTATCGATCCTAATCTGCAACCTGATCACTGACAGCAGCTTTATTCTGGGAGGGATCAGAGCCGGATCTGATCTCGGATCAGCCAGTTCCACTCTGGCAGCGCTTCTTCTAGCACACACAGCATCTATTGAGAAGGTGGAGGAAGCAACTGATATTTCCACACAGGCACTACAGGCAAACTATAAGGAACATCAAACAGGAATGACCTCGTAAAAACCCTCTTTGTGAAGACAGCATATCCAACAAGCAACTGATAACAGGAGAGATATGCAACGCGTTTCAGATTGCAAGGCCACCCGCTGACTATACACACTACCAAAGCAGTCATTCTTTGTTTTTTCTTTTGTGTGTTTGCAGAGAGGTCAGGGGTGTAACCTACTCAAGCAACTGTACTGCCAGCGGCAGTCTGAACATTTCTAGTAGTCAATATACAATAGACTGTAATTTTTTTTTTAAAAAATGGAGAGAATAACAAAATCATATCCTGTTGATCAAAATCGGATGGGCTAAAAAAAAAGTTACATACAATTCTAGTTTTGGCTTGTTTAACCGCAATTACTTTTTAAATATTTTAAGACATACCATCTCTTCCAAGGCAAGGGAGAGAGTTGCACAAAACCCTCAACAACAAATGAACTCTGATGTGCAGTAAAAAGGAAAACAAAACAACAGTATGGTATAGTATGGTATGGTATGGTATGGTATGGTATCTTTGCCAGTGTGTAGACAGTAGTAATTGTGAATGGGACCAATGAAAAAGGGATGTGGAATAAACCTTCCCTATCTTCCTTATCTTTCCACCCAATGTATATTTACACACACACACACACACACACACACACACACACACACACACACTTTCAACTCTTAACAAACTTCTCTGGAATAAAAGGCGCTGGTGTTGACTCCAAGGGTGTGGCTTCACTGGAATAATGTAAATATATGGAAGGCAGGGAAAGGCAGAGGCAGACTAAACAGACATACAGTGTTGTGGAGTTAAAAAAAGAACTATTCATTCCTGTTTAATGTCTCCTTTCAGCTTTCTCTTCACGCGTGAATACGGGCTGAGATTGTCGTCCATTATGAAGTCATACAGCACCTTCACCCACGACGTGTACTGGGGAAGGTCATCATAGTACTCGGACGCAATCTTTTTCACCTGAGGGGGAACAAGCACAGGGAAGGAGTACAGATTAATTATGAGTTCATTCATTCATTCAGCAGACACCTTCTTGAGTTACTGTTAAGCAACACAGATACTCAAGTCATCAGTCAAAGGTGTGAGTAAGTGTTGTCAGAGTGCGGTTGGGACTTGGCTCTGCCCATTACACAAATGGAATGAGCAGGAGAGGCAAGTTGCACAAAGACTGGCACAAAGTAAATGACTTCAGAATGTGGTTTGTGAAATGTTAAGTCCCTACTTGGTGCACCATGTGAAAAACAAAACAAATCATACTGTAAATCAAAGTATTTCTTAGACACCATCTAGGGCACCCTAAATAACACGCCCAACCCCACCCCCTGCCACCCAGCCAACCTACCATGGGCAACCTGCGGCCCGGGATGCTGGGGAAGTCGTGGTGCTCGTTGTGGTAGCCCACGTTGAAGGTGAGGAGGTTGAGCGAGCCGTAGTACGAGTAGGTCTCGTGGCCCTTGAGGAACATGTAATGTTCGGCGATGAAGTGTCCCGAGATGGGGTGCAGGCCCATGCCAAGCATGGAGCCAGCCAGCATGTAGACCACCGGCTTGGCGCCCCACAGCCAGTAGAGGGTGAAGTTGAAGGTGAACTGGATGGCCACGTTGGCCAGCTCCAGCTCCGAAATGGGCTTGGGGTTGATGCAGAGCGGCCGGATGGCGTAGAAGAGAGGCTGCAGGATGATCCAGAAGAACTTGCGGACGCGCGTGCAGAAGAACCAACCCTCGAAGTCAGTGGGGATGTCCACGTCAACGCCATCGCCGCCCAGGTAGCGGTGGTGGTCCAGGTGGTAGCGCTTGAAGGAGGCAGAGTAAGGGAGGCCGATGGGCAGGTTGGCAAACATGGCGAACCAGCGGTTGAGCTTGGCCCGGTTGTTGCCGAAGGCCGTGTTGTGGGAGATCTCGTGGATGGCCAGCGTCATGGAGTGGTTAATGCAACTGCCGAATATGTACGTCCAGAAGAGTACCCACTTCCAGTCCAGGTCCTTCACAAGGTAAAAGGCCAGAAACTGAATCCCCACCATCATGCACACAACCCATTTCAGACGATGGTCAGGACCCATGAGAGATTTGATCTCTGGGTACTTTGCTGTTGGAAAAGAATTAAATAAATAAATTAATAAATTGCCAACATCACGAACGAGCATCAAGTACCAACCACTATAATTTAAACTCCAGCCAGCGTACAACAGCCAAACGACTTTTAATCTCTTCTGAACGGTCACTCAGCTAAAACTCATTTCTTGTGATCGTCACATGAGGTTATTCAACTGGTCAGCTGAACCCATTCATGCCATCTCTGCAACCCTCAAGGAAGGCCTGCCTCTCTTTCCAGCTGTGCTCCACACCTCTTACGAGTCAGACAGCACAGTATGGCAGATTAGACTGTATGAGACAACGCTCACACATTCCAACAGTGTTTCATTATTTGAAAAGGGAGGAAAAGAGGAGGCCCCGTCCAGGAAGGCTAAGGAGTCACTGACTCATTCGTATCGCTCTGGACTGCTGGCTGCTGAGTCTGTGAGAGACGTGAGAGAACAGCAGGCTGCCTCAGCGTCTCAAGGCGGAGCCCTATCTGCCCTCTGTGAGGTCATCAGTGACACGATAAACATTAACCCACGGCTACTGGGCACTGAAATGTGGAGAAGGCAAGCCAAGCCAAGCCAAGCCAAGCCAATGCTGGGCTGCTCTTTCGATCCCCCACACAACCTGGTCACCATAAAGGCTGAGACATGATTTACGAATTTTCAAATATTCGATCCACTGTCAAATATTGAATATTTTTTTTCTCCGCTCCAAAAAAAATATATCAGGGAACAAAACTCTATTTGTCTATAACAAATAGTGTGGATTATGTGGATAGGCCTATGCTAAGTTTTAAACAAAAATACGAGACTACCCTAACCCTAACTTTCATGGTTGAAACCAGTGTGTTAAAATGTCGTTGTCTAGTCTGACTGACACACATTTATCCTACGGTAGGCTGTCTCCCTTTTAATATTTGCCTGAAGTCGGGCATGTCTATATTTTCTACATCTGACAGTTTAGCGAAACTGTAGGTCAAAGGTCTACACATTAAAATGGAAATTTAATAGGAATAGTTTAATAGATGATTTACTTAATGAAGACCAGTCAAGGGCATAGTTGTCTTTGCTGCTGCAGGATGCAAATGTTTAACTTTCTACAAATCCAACAAGCTGGGTGAATTCTCCCTCTGTCTTGCCCTTTCTGTCCTCCTGTGAGTTTGCGAGTGTGCTTACCTGTGCTTACTGAATGGAGAGGGCAGGGTCGATTTTGGAAAAATATTCAAATCATTCTCATTGAATCCAGAAATTCACATCCCTAGTCACCATCTTTGTTAATGCTCAGATTGCCTCATTATTTGTGGCACAACCAGTTAAACTTTTGCCTCACAGTCACTAGGAGAATTATACAGTTTGCAATGGGACTATTTATATGGGGAACCGAGTTCAGCCAAAATAGCCTGATAACAATTGCTATTCTAAGTATCAAGCTCTGCTCTTCCTGCTTGGCAGCGTCAGGCAGTACAATGCACACACGCTTTTTAAGAGCGTCATTCATTGCCCCAATGCAAATCGTCCATCAGAAATTGACAGGTAAAAATGTCCCAGAAGCCACTATTCAAATCATTGCACTGTGCAAACAATGGCATCATTAACAGAGTTTATCTTATCACTGTGTATTTGACGGGTTCAGATAAAAGACTGGAAGGGCTCCCAGTATTTGAGCTTTTGAGAATCTGACTTTGTGTCTTGTGAAGGGTACCAAATAAGTTGTGACAGTCCATTCCAACCAATTTAATCTGAAATTGTTTGCATTCCACCTGTAGTCTTGATGACAATGAAGCTGCATAAAATTCCTATGAAAATGAGTTGTTGACTGTCTCTAAGGGTTTATTCCCATATTAATATGCAATGGATAAATATTTTGCACCAATATTCACTTATTCAGTATTTGGCTAGTGATGAACAAACTTAGGAAAGTAATCATCCTGTTAGGCTAGTGTTCACAGGTCATGTAGGCCAACAACTGAATAATGATCACCAGTTCATGGAAACCCAGAGGGCCTGATGGCTTGACCAAGCATTCTTGATAGGCTACATATTTGCATTCTTGATCGACTATATATTTGCACAAGACTGCAATGAAGCCCTCTGTATAAACTTACAAAATAATTAGATTTGACTCCGCCATGACAGTACGCAAAACTGAAAGTGAAATAAAGTCTACACCACAAACTAAACATTAGGCACTACCATGAAAGAAAATACATGCCATGTCATTCTCGAATGTTTGCATTTACTGTAGATAAATAAAGTGCAAGTTAAATAACCAGCTATACCTTATCCACCCTTACTTTGCGGGGACAACAACTGGTGTGAGATGGCATCGCACAAACTAATGGAATTTCACCAATGTGGAAAGACTGTGCACATTCAACACCACTATGTGACAATTCAACAAGGGCCAAAACTGATGGTAACTTAATCAGATCCCTTCCCTACATGGTGCCCCGCCCCTCCCCTCCCCTGGAGAGATGCCAAAACAAGATGCCCCCCCACGGTCCATAGAACTAGTTTATGTCAATACTATGGTATCAATCAATGGGAGGTGCAGATGAGAATGAGAAACCACTCATGAGTAAGTAAGATGTTTGAGGCCCTATTCAGATGGGAAAGCAGGAAAAACATGAGACCCTATTGTGCCATTAAGACTAAACTCAACCCTGCCATCTTGGCGGCTAGACTATTTGAATGGTTGAGGGTGGCCAAATACAAATAACTGCAGTGCATGTAGGCTAAGAAAGAGAAGGGTCAAAAGTGTACAAAATGATGTCTATCAAATTACGATTATCAATAGTAAACTGTGGACATAATAGCAAAATAAAGATATTACTTTAAAAAATGACAATAAGGTGATATTGCCTCAATTGTAGCCTGGATATAAGAACACACTGTGAACAGTAACCTTCATTCCAATGCACAACCACTCCACTGAATAGGGTATGAATTAGCCTAAATGTCCCTTAACTGACCAGGAATCATAAAACATTAACGAAGCAATCATCTGGCCATGGCCTAAGTGTTGGCACCTTTCAAACAAAAAAGTCTGCTCTCTGAAATAGCTTATATTGACAAATCTAACCTCAAGACTAAATACTATGCATTGCAAATGGGTAACACTTGTGAGTGCAGGCTGCAAGAGAACATGGAAAAGAAAACCCCAGGTTATCATGACTAGGCCTATGTTTTCACAATGACCACATGAGGGGGTGGACTGGCAATCAGCCGAAGTGCCAGTGTGTTATCAGTTCAAAGAACAGAGAACAATACAACACTCAGCAACCCCCATTACTACTAAGGCATTTCAGAACATTTCTTTATATGGCAATAAACAGACATACTTATCTACTTTCAATTTTACAGAACTTTTAACTACTCACTACTTTTAACTAGCTCATTTACGGGTCATTCACCGGTGTGCCACCAAAGACATTCTTTTGGAATGCAATTGTTGGGTGTTACAAAACCTTGTGCTTACAAGACATTCTCTCTGCATTCATGTGTGTGCGTGTAGACCTGTCCCTGTAGAAACATGTCACATCCTGTCCGAGGCTCACAGCTTGATTTTGCAGAAAGGAGGGGCTGTGGCGTAACCTACAGTTAAAGGCCCTTAAGCGATAATTATGTGTATGCCTCTAAAATTCAACTGCCTTGTCTATAATATCACAGACAGCTCAGATACTCCAATAAATGACAAGCTAACTTACCATATTCTGAAGGCTTTGGCTATAGCCTTGGGTAAAAGTGCTGGGCACCAGTGAAACCACACATCACTACTTCCACTTCAAGAGATTGTGGGCTATGTAAACACCAGATTTAGCCCAACAGTGACTACATCCTGCCTAGCTCCCTACATGTACTTCCTACACGACTATCCCACCCCATACTTACTATTTAATCAAATTAATAAAGATCGTGTATATCAGAATGAAACCAGTAACCAGGTTACACAATAATGAATATTGGTATGGCCTCAACTGACAACCAAGCTCTGTCGGGAGAAAAATGCAAACAACTACTCTACCTAATCCAAGACTAGCGCTCTAAACAATTGTTTTCGTGATGACAGAGACTGTAATCTTGGCTCTTTTATTCTCTTCAAACAACGGTGATAGAGTGCTCTCCATGTCCCCTGACACACAGTTGTGCTAAACACACAAGGGACTTGGCTCTGAATTATTCAGAGAGGATTTGTCTCATACCTCAATGGCTCCTTTATTGCATGGACATGCCATCAGCAATTCACAATAGGAAAACTCTCCAGCAAACAATTAACCTAAGGGTCCCTCGTGTGGGCCATTCAAATTGATTGCTACTTTGGGGTAAAACAATGTAATGGATACGTAACTACCCTCTTCAAATCAGAGATCCATCAGAACATGTGTACTTTGCATTTCAGTCCATGTAAAAGACAATAGACTTTTTGTTCAAAGGGGGTTCAGTTGTTAGAAGCAACCCTGAATTAAGTTGGAAATTGCACAGGTCAGACTTGTTGTACACAAGGCTGTCCTTGTTATAACAGAACAAAGGGCTTGGAGCTGGGTCCTAAAGACACAAGACATTTTGACCCACAATCACGTGACTGTCATCTGAGTCCTTTGAAATTGCTTCAACTTGTCTGGAAGCATTTTGGGTAGGCCTTCTACTTCTGAGAAAAATATATTTGACAGAGGTTCAACTAAACAACTAAATGTAAAGTTAATGTTTAAAACGATATGGATTCTTGATAACTAAATTGGTGATGGGATCAATTTACTCAATCCATCCACTGACCCATTTCAGGTTATCAACCTTTGCATTCTAGCAATGCCATTTGTCCGTAAAACACAACTTCACCACAGGAATTTTAATAAACGTTCGGGGATCGTTGAGGACCTTCAGCTTCACTTGAACTCAAACCCAATAACAAGATGTTACAGGTACAATGCCTATGGTACAATGACGGGAAATAACGGTGTAGTCAGTACTTTGGTTACGCAATGACTCGCGGCAAAAGCTAACGTTATCAAGCAAATGAATGACAACAAGGTGTGAATAGTTGAACTCACTGGGTTAATATATCTGGCAGGCTGATAATTAATCTATCACAGTTACACACATTTCCCAATGCATCAATTATTCAGTCTAATGTGAGACTAGTGTCTCAGTGAATAAGTTCACCACAGGGACTTCCTGAGACATGTTAGCTAACGTTACTATCCATAGATTGCAGCTTATGTAAAATCCACAGCTAGCAAGCTAGCCAACCAAGGTCCAGGGAGTGGCCTGAAATTAACGTTAGCTTTCTCAGACAGGCACGGCTAACGTTAGCCGACCCTACGAACATAACGGTTTTCCACTCCCTAGTGACTATAAACCGCGTTGTACGGTGCCTAAAGTTGTTTCAATACAGCATATACACGTCTAAACGATGAATTATTTCAAAAATAGTAGGCCAAGAGAACATCACAGTGACTGTGCCTGGGTTAACTTATGTTTAATACTGCGTATCTATCCAGCAAACGTTCGCTTGTTAAAATAAGACGAAGCACCAGCTACCGGGATGTAGAATTGGACATTCAGTGCTTTAACAGCGTACATCGCTCCCTAGTCATTGTTGTAACTTATAAACTATGAATAACTACTTAGATATGCTATCATCTTATTGTTAACATTAAGTGTGATTACTGGATCACAACCTACTGTGTGTTCCTGTATGAACGTAACTTGTGCTAACCATCTGACAATGCTAACGTTCATATTAGCGTTCATGACAACGTTACCTGTTCTTTTCATAGATAGTATGTTCTTTTACGTCTGATGATGGCAGTGTTATGTTAGTCGCCAATGACGAATATAAGGTCTAACTACATCGCTTTTTGATAACAGATGAGATACCGACAATACTGCACTGCTGAGCATCTGCAGTACGACAACGCTAACTTAGAGTGGACTCACCCAAAATTTCTTTCCTGCGGTCGGCATGAGGCTGGTCAGTGTAGACCCATTCGTAATCTTCCCGAGCAACCCGGTTACCCATGTCTCTGCTCTTTTTTACTACAGACTACTTGACAGAACAGCCTAGATTGCAACTTTTAAAAATTAAGTCCTTTTCTATGGACACTCCCCTCCAAGTCAGACAGTTAACTACTGTAGTTGCCGGGTGCTAACTCCGCTCATAAGCCATGCCTACAGCAACTGAAGAAGCCAAAAGACTTCTCGCCGTGACGCCGTGCACAGTATTTGACGTAACTGTTGTTGGGAGGGTCAAATTCTCGACAGATGAACTGAGCAGTTTGCCCCGATCCGAGCTCAGTCCGTGTGTGTTCTGTTTGTGTGATAGCCATCCCAACATCGAAACTCAAAATGTCCATTTTGAACAAAAAATAAATCCATAAACCCACAGATCGTTACACAGAAATTTACCCTGTACAGTGCAGCTTTTTGAGCAGTGATATATGTCTTAAAAGTCCTCATATTAGCAAAAATGTCGCTGAATAACTGGTAATTAAATAACAGAATTATGATCATGAATTTGAAATTTGCCAGCTATGGAAATCATCATAATTATTACAACACACAGGTTTTCTACCTGAATAACTTTTCATCAGCTTCGGACAGTTGATTATCGCCTGTTAGCCTAAGCGATTTCATGATGAACATGGTTAATCATATCATGAATCTTTAATTATTGATGTCCAATAACACAACATTTACTGTTTGCAAAGCTCCGCGAAATAGCTTGTAACCAAACATTTCATTAATTGCTCTCACCTTTGTTCCCTAAAGACAACGTTGCAATGAGGTGATATAAATTGGTACCATTGGGAGTTCAGCTGGTAGCCTAACCCTCATTAACGAATTATTGCAGGGCAATAACACATGGGACAAACGAGGATTTCTTTATGAAGCTTGCTTATTTTTTCTGTCAAATGGCCCTGTAATCATACTGTTCTCAGGAAAAAAAATATTTTTAAAGGAAGTGGCACATATTGTATTTCAGGATGTAAAGAATGGGTCAGGTCAGAGTTTTTTTTCTCCCATCCGCCTTGCCTGGTTGTACTGATAACATTTTCCAAAGCGATTGCATAACAGTCAAAACAGTGCAGCTCCTTACAAGAAATTGTAAAATCCAGTAGGCCTACACTTCATACATAAAATTGAAGAACTGCCATTAATGGTACAGCAACATGTCGCAGGCCTCCAAGTCATTCATGCTGACAGTGATGGGCCAGATTGAACAGGATTTAAACTGGAATCAATCTAGTTAAATGGGGAACAAAAAATAAATAAATAAACCTTAATTATCTACACAAGCAGACATAATCCATTGTTGATACGTTAATTCTGTTTAATATGTTTCATTTGTACATTTGTAACAGTAATGTGTGCAACAAACCATGTGTTTTAGCCCAAACCAGGCTAGATTACAAGATTAGGTTTTTCCTTTTACATACATGAAATAATTTCACAATCTAATTTTGAAATACATAAAGTTTACAGTACAGTCATTTCTAAACTGAGACACAGTCTCGCATTAAGCCACACGTTTAAATGTATGTTTGCGCGCATCCCTTCTGTTACTTTGCTTGCTGTGCCCTGTTTTTGAGTCTATTCTTTCAGTGGTATAGCCTATTGCATTTCCCAGATTACATCAGCAAAGGAAACCAGTGCCAAAGACTGCTTCATGTCACAAGCACGGGTAGTTCTTCAGTTTACCCTTCTGTCTCAGCTCCAACCACTTCCAAGGGATACAAAGACAGCAGCTTGAGTTGGCTAAAGACTGCTACCCTGTGGATGTTGTGTCACCCAAAACAAGTGCTCTGATCCAAACAATGGCATCACAAACAACTCATCAAGGCAATATGTCAGCAGATTAATTAGCAACAAAACCCTTACAATTAAAAAGGATTTTTTTTTCAGTCCTATTGAGAGGTAAAACAAGAAACCCTGACCACAGCCTGCCTCTTTATTTCTCAAGCCCACCACTGACTGCCAATAATCAAACATGGCCATAGCAGTGGTATTTTTATCATTTCTTTCAAATGGACTGTTCTCTCAAGGATGAATTTATACACAAATAGCATTCCAAAGACAAAGTTAATTTTTGTGATTTGATGAGGCAGTGATGGCATTACACAAAACATCACATGTGGCCAATTTCTTTTCACTGATGATGGACTAGGTGAAAACATTTCACAGACTCCATATAAAACAAAAACACCTTATTTTCAATTAACAAGCAACAATAATTTGTCAAATGCCATATTAGCGTTGTGTTGCTTCAAGATTTTGAGGCATACATTTAATCGAACTTTGGTAAAACCATGTTATAGTTGTACAGTCATTTCCAAAAAGGTGCTAACACTGAAGTTGATTGTTCTAAATGATCTTCAACTGCAAGGAGAATCCTGGATGTACTTTGAACACCAGTGCTGATGCTCTGAATATGAGTAAGGAATATTTACAGATGAACACTTGTGTCAAATTATAAATTTAACATCTGCAATAACATCAAAGCTGCTGCTGCAGCAGCCAGAACTATGGAAGAACCCTCAAGAGCAAAGACAGTGAGTGTATGAAGAAGACCTAGACACTACATGAGCCATTTCTCCAGCACTTTAAACAAAAGAGCACTTCTCTAGTTCGCTAGACTCTGTAAACCTTCGCAACATGAGTGTGAACTTGTCCACCGTTGACAAAAGCACAAAAGAGAATACACTGACCAAAAGAAAAGAGAAATGTAATCAGCCATTTATATTGCACCAATAGAGGGCTTGGCTCATCATATTCATAAACCGTCATAAACACAGCCAACCAGTGACACACTGGTACTGGGTCAGTAGTTGATGTCTTTGCTTTAACTGAAGCAAGACAACAGGGGTAAGGTCAATTTATGTGCACACAGGCCCCAGCCCCCTCCTCCCACCGCCCCCCAAAAAGACCCCACATAACCGCATAGAGCGTTAACCCCTTGATGACGGATGGGCATACATCTTCAAAAGCGCTACATTACATAATTGGCTGTAGACATAACTCCACCGGATAAACCACTCAAATCAAATTGTAATTTACTGATTCTGAGAGAAAGCAAAAATCACCCTGGACGCCAGAAATCAAGAGTGTTTTCCTAATCGGATTGGCTGCTTTGATTCATAAGGTTTAAATATATATCTATATACACATGCACACAGACAGAGCCACACACAGTCTGTGGTCAACGCTACATATTAGTGCCAACAAAAAGGCACATAACCATCTACACAACTTCACCACAATGAGAGGGCCACCTATTTACGTGCCTCACTTAAACAGAGGTTACATACAGCAATGACTGACGAGCAGACAGGGCTTTTCTTCCTATGCTGTGTTCCAGATTGGCTTCCAGGCTTACTCTTTCTGTACATAACATGGCACTAAGAAAGACATTTTTCTTCTGTGTGGTGATTCATTCATGCTCTGGTTTGCCATACCC
>JASCIP010000090.1:52379-63928 GCA_034783695.1 Sardinella gibbosa | reverse complement strand
GTTTTGTGCTGCATTTTTAACTCACTGCACAGCATGTAAGTGCTTATGCATCTATCAATAAGGTCATGAAAAAAAAAATAAAGATATTTTAAGATTTTAAGAAAAAAAAAAAGAGTACCATTTTAATTGGCTCTGAGGTTTTCTTTGTTTTCTTCTTTGGGCAGAAAATCTGCTCATAGTCCTCGTTCCACTCCAGAAGTCTTTTACTTGGTTTTCTAAGCCTCTTGTTTTCTGCGAACACACAAAGAAATAGGCCTACACTCAATATGTATTTGTTTCTGAGCTTTCACCATGATACACATTTGGAAAATAATCCTAAGCTTTTAAAAAAAAAAAAAAAAAAAAAATAGAAAAAAATCCTTTCAGGTCTTACCTGAGCCTTCTTTCTTCTCACCCACATCGGTCTCTTGGTTGCCATGGTGGCCATCTTTGAAGAGTCCATTAAATTCTAAGGGCCCCTTTACAGACGCCGAATGACCCTGTTCACCCTCTTTCGGTTTGGCTCCGTCGCTGGCGGTGCTCGATTCAAAAGTCTGCCACCGCTTCTTGGGAGCAAATTTGGTGAAAGTGTAAGAAGCGGGAAGCTCTTCCGTGGGAGGCAAACCCATTTCAAGTGCATCCAAATCAGCCGCCCGGTGCTGCTGCTGCTTCTGCTGCTGCTGTTGCTGCTGCTGGGTGTTCAGTGTTTTGCTTAAGAGTGCCGTGTGAGACGCCGCCGGAACGTTCTTTCCTTCATTTCTCGGTGCGTCCTTTTTCGTGCTGGTCTTGGACTTTGTCTTGCTCGGCCTGGCGTGGGAGGCCTTCGATTGCGGCGGCGGTGGTGGCAACTTCCCGCACTTGCCATTCTGCGCTTTGGTCCCGTGGAGCGTGGAGGAGGAGGTGGAGTCGGTCTCGTGCACCGCGCCTTCAGATGATTCGTCTCCCGCCTGCCCGGGGATGAGAGACGGCTCCTCCTTGATGAGTGAGGAAGAGGGAGGCTGGGGCAAGGTGAGCGGCTTCCCTTCCTTCTCTCTGGTGTCGTGCAGGTCCTTCAGTAGCATCAAGAAGGTGCTGAAGTGGTAACTGGAATCGGACCGAACCGAACCCTTGCCCGACTCTCCCTCGTCTTTCACATGGGACTTGGACGAGAGATCTTTGCCGTCCTGCGGGGACCCGACGGGCGATTGGCAGGGGGATGGGAAAGAGGTGGAGGATATATCGGACATGATACTCTCCTGCTTGACTTGAACAGATCCTAGAGAGGGATGGTCGGAGGAAGCTGTGGTTGCGTCCTCTGACTTTGACAGAGCTCCGTTGAAGATGTGGTTCTTGTCCGGCTTGTTGCACGTGAGCTTGCCGAACGGGGAAGTCGGAGGACTGCGGGTGGGTGGCGAAAACGTCAGACGGGCCGATTCCGAATCGGCGTCGGGCACCAGCTTAGACTGCCAGCGCCGCTCCAAGATGTCAGCCAGGTCCCGATGGGGGGAGAGACCCTCCTCCTCTTTCACGGAACGTGCCTCCTCGCTCTCCTCGCTGGCTTTCAGCGCCCGTGTCATCAGACCGCTGCTGGCCGGGAGGTGATGCGAGTGCAGGTCCACCATGTTGCCCTGTGCCGCCGACGTGTTGCTTGCTTTCTTCTGCTGGAGCGCCAGGTTCGCCGCCCGCTCCTTGTTAGCCAGCTGTTTGATGGCCAAGTCTGCCACAACGGACGATATGCTCTTGGAGTTCCTCTCCCGCTTGTCTTTGCCTGTCTTTTTCACTACAGGGGCCACAGGCTTCAACTCTTTGCCCAGAATCTTCTCAGGTACTACCAGCTGCTGGGGCTGCTTCTGCTCCTCTTCTGAGCGTTTGGGGCACAGAATCCTGGGCACAGTATCGATATCAAAATAACAGTCTCTGGCGTCTTTCTTGGGTAGGTCTGACACTGTAGGTTTAGGGTTATCAAAGACCTCTGTTTTGTCCTCTGTGCAGTCTGACAACAACTTTGGCGTTTCCTTGATGACGGGGTGATCCAACTTCTTTTTACTGGGAGGTTTCCTCCTGCTTTCTCTTGGCAGGGGTGGGCTCTTCAGGGGCTGGTCGTTCCCGTTTGGGAACAGCGGGCTCAGGGGGGAGGATGCGGTGAACACCGAGCCCGCGGAGCAGGAGGGCGAGTCCATCGGCCTCTCGTCGGCCACGGGCGTGGGGGCGTCTCTCTCCCAGGCGGAGGACACGGTCAGGCCGTTCTTCGGGCCTGATGGAAGGTGGGCTTCGGCCTCCTTCACACTGGCTTTCCATGAATCCATCAGCCGCTTGGGTATCTGCATGAGATTGAGACAGGGCACAGAGACAGAACTGTCAATGAATCCACTGGCAATGTACTGTAATGTACTGTTAAAGACCAGTGACTTTTCTAATGCTCTCTGGGAATGGAGGAGTAAAGGACAAAGACGCGTCACCATAATTGTGTCACAAATCTAACGCTAATGCACTCAGTACTAACCATGTTCAGGTCTACTGTAAACAGAGTTGAAAACTGCTTGCATTTAAACTTTCTTAACCAAACTTTGCATAAATAAGTACACTGCAGGTACAGTTTATGTCAACGTCATGTAAAAAGGAGAAAAATTCAATGGACAGATCCTGCAGAATAGTCTCAAATGACTCCCCACTTTCCATTAATAAACTTTTCACCAAAAAGAAAGAAAACTTGCAAAGAAACTTGCAAAACCACAGTTGCACCTGTGCACCGCATGACCCTCCAATGTTTTACCGTGTATTTGTAGTCTTTCTCCTTCTGCCTTCCTCTCCGTCTGAGAACAGGTAGATTCTCAAACTGATGACCCCCCTCAAAGGGATATGTAGCTTTCCCAGGTACCCAGGCCTTGTCCACAATCTCTCCAAAGGTCTTGAGGAAATACATACGGCAGGGTCGCCGGCTAGGGTCTGATGAACCAAAGAAACATTTATTTTAGTGACAGAGAAGTGTTTGCAAACTACTGTAACATCACCAAAACAATGATCAATAGGTCAATTTAGGCAAGAACATTTATAATATTTATAAAAATAAAATTAAAGTTAAACTGCATCTATTTACAGCAGTTGTCAGTCATGGTTATAACCTTTCTCCTGAAGTAGGACAATAGGGTCGATGAGCATTGTTACAAGAGCGCAACAAAATAATAACCTTTCATTCGTGTATGCACTCCATTTGGTGAGTCACAGGTCACTTGGCATGGCCACCAAGGTCTCCGGTTGAACTTGGCCCAAACAACATCTCCCACCACATACTTTATTGAAGGCAGAGGCTTCTTCTTCGGACTACTTGACTAAAATAAAAACAGCAAGATGCACAGAGCCATTAAAATACAATAGCTTTACACATGGCACTTAAAAAGAGAGCTGCACAAAGTGGGGAAAGATGAGCCCCTTGTCTCTTTGATTCACAGTAATAATATGCCAAAAAGGCTGTCAGTGTACTGGCAGCAAGACCAACAGTCAAAGGAGCCAAAAAATGACCAATAAATAATAAATAGGTAAATAAATACATGACTTACATTTGAACAGGAACCATTGGGCGAGAACTGAGATGACCCGTAGCCAAAGGAGGCCAGGTTCTCGGTGCTGGGCAGATCACAGTCACTGTCTGAGAACTCATCCATACTGTCCAGATCCACCATGTTGGCTTCATCAAGCCCGTGAGACATAATGGCAGGGTCCGGCTCTGGGATGTTTTTAGGCACCAGACTGGAGACAACAGGCTCGTGCTTGAATGTGTTTGAGCTAAAGCAAACTTCAGGGAAGTCTCTTTTTTTACACTTGTTTGACAGTGTCAGCATGCCGACCTCACCATTGTCTTGTTCATAGTCCTCATCATCATCATCTTCGTCTTCGTCCTTGCTGTCAAATAAGGTCGACTCAAAATGCAAGTATCCATTTGGGGGAGAGTGTTCCAAACTGTCCGAGCTGAGAGGTGAAAAACCATTCTTATCCAGTTCCCGCGGGTTTGTGTCACTGTTACTGGGAGACAGGGGTGTGTGAACAAGTCCACTCCCGAAGTCAGTGGCACCTAAGGGACTGTGCATGTGCAAGTGATTGCGGCTATGGAAGTCCTTTTCCTGCAAACTCAGGTCAGGCCTGTTCACCATGGTTGTGAGGTCCTGGAGGCGTCTCAGAGGACTGTAGCAGGTAGAAGGGTTTTTCTGCTGATTGTATGGATATGATGACGTCTGCTTGAAGGCTGGCTTCGACAGCACGGCAGGTGAGCGGCCTGTCCCACTCTTGAAGTGTCCACCCGACGTATGGAGTTCCTGTGAGGTGGAATGACAGGGAGAGCCATCCCTCACTGCCACTTTACAGGATTTATTCATGTTGTCATGACTCCATCCTAATATAATAGAGAGAAAGGCAGAGACACACACACACAGACATAAAAGTGGTTCATTTAACTAGGACCCAAGCATAGATCAAGATGCAACATGAACAATGCTGAAATCATCAAGACCCACAACACTGGGAGAGTGTGTGGAGATGTCTCAGATGATAAACAAAAAAAGGCTATGCTACTTTTGTTATGCCGTGCTATCTACGACAAATGGCTTCAAAAGCCTTTGTGACACTTACATATATGCGAAATATCAGAAATATGTTGACAAAGAAACGAATTTGATCAAAACCAGCCTCGACCGTGCTCAGGCGTAACCTAATTAGCCGACATGGACTGGCAACCTCTGGCCAGGCCGTCAAGACAGTGTGGCAGACAGATTTACCTAAAAATACCGCCGTGCAGCGATTCCATGCAGTATAACCATCGCTTTAACGTGTAACTTATTTCCGTAACATGTATTCACCTTTCGATGGCCCTTGAAATATGAACATTCAGAATAAACAGTGTAAGCTTTCCTTCAAGCTACACCGTGCCATCAACACTAATGCTGCTGCTAACGTTAGTTCCCATATGCAGACAAACCGACAGCTCGCTAGTCACCCCTAGTTATATGAAAGGACGATAGGAAATACAGCTAATACCACTAGAATATAAAAAGATGCCGGAATCTTACCATTTAAGGGTCGGTCACAACAATACCATTTGAGAGCATTGCAAATTACGACATGAAGCGTTTGTTTTTTTCAATTTGTGAAAGCGGATCTGCAAAATCCCAGCACCAACTCTAGTAGGCCCAGGCTCAGCACTCATTCTTTCCCCTCTATCGCCTCGTCGGTGGCGGTCCCTTCAAAAATAAAAAATCATCCAATGAGAAAATTCTCGAGATGCCTTTCATTTCAGCGAAGTGTCTATATGTTGCAAAAGTAAATGTCCTTCACGCAAGCTTCAGTCAGCCTCAAATTCATTTTGAATACATGATTGTTTGCTTGCTGCCGAATGCCCCTAGTAATGTTAAAACAAGCCCTGACTGACTGTGTGCTGGTGAGCGACCAATCGCCAGAGCCACCCAACCCCCAGTCTGTGTGCGGTGCACATTGGGGTACTTAGCAGCATAATGCCCTGGCTGAAACTCAGGTATAGCGTAAATTGTATGTGAAGGGAAAAGACGAGAGTGGTGTCTTGTCTTGATCCAAAAGCATTTGAGCAAGACCAGCAAAACAATCCTAAATTTGTATGTGCGGCATTACACTGCCATACTGCAGTTAACCAAAACGCCATTTGTTTCCTTACCCTAACAAAGGCGTAACTTCCTCCATTTTAGGCGTCCGTGCGCGCTATGACATAAAAAAGAGTCAAATTGGAAGACATACAGAATCTGACATTATAGACACAATGAAACAAGTTAGGCTACATTGCCTCATGTCTGTGCCACTTTGTGAGTGCGTGCTGTTAAAATCGGACTGTAAATGGAATACATTAACCGGTCTCCATGTATACAGGCCACGACATGCTCAAAACGTGTCAACTGCATGTCAATACTGACAAAATGTAAAAAATCGAATGTCTTGCATTGATTTAGCCGAATATATCATCTTATTGGTGGTGCAGGTTGTTCGCCTAACCAAAATATATTCACATTCTAAATTGGACACGATCCTTTGTTTGAGAGGTTTGAACGCTTAATAGACTTGGTTCACTAGGGGGAAGCGTAGCCTAACAGGAAATAGCATCAATCCCTAAAGCATAAAGAGGACATCTCATTCTCGAACATTATAAATCGATATATTTAGTAGAGCAAACTGTAAAAAAACGGGCAACATGTAAACAAACACATAAACTCATATAAACTTGTCATAATCAGTAAAGCATGCTTTTTTCTTCCTCTCGCTCGACCCAAATAGAAATATCCCCCATCATGAACTGGTCCAAACCTGCGGACGTAGGCCTTCTTTCGAACGCACATCGCACATTATATAGGTCGACGGAAAACGAATATCATTTCAGTTTTATCACAGGCCTTGTCTGTATATGAGAGCCATTACGAAATTACCTCGGATTGGTCAGCTTTTGAGACAAAATTCTTGTGGTCGTTTGCTGTAATTTCCCTCTATCCTGACAGGCCGCCTCAGTATAAACAGGTATCATAGGCTGCCCTCAAGCTGCATTAAAAGGAGTCTATGCACCTTCATTATTATGGAGATGTTCCGAATTCTCCGCCATTTCCACTGCTCTGTATAGCCTATTAGTTTTATACTGTATTAATTACCGTGTTATTATCAATGATTTGTCAAGTGTTTTATTGTGCGACACTAAAATCCATGCAATTATAACAACAATAATATTAGGAATAAAATAACACAAAAACTTTTCCGCTCTGGTTAGATTATTTGGGTGATATTTATTATTGGATATTCATATGTATTTGTGTCATGACACATCAGTTTGATCATAAGATTAAAAAAAGAGAATGAATTAACCAACAGTGAAGTCACAAACTTGCCATACCAGGTTTGATCAACAGTAGATAGTGGAACACTGCAGAGACCAAATCACAAAGCATAACTTAGACAAAACATTCATATTTACATACTATTAGAAATACAACATTGTTCAACACCCATCTTTACTTTCAACCCAATATATGTTTATTATTTCAAAAAAGTTTCTTTTTTTAAAAAAAATCCTCCTCAGGAATCAAATCCCCAACTAAGAACAAACCACAGTTGTATACAAAGAAATATAAAGCATATTGTAATTGTAAAGGACATCACAAAACAACACTGCCACAAACACTTATGGAAAAAAAAGTGATTAATATATCATTGTTTTTTTGTTCCATTCAAATGCAGCTTGTGACTTGCAGAAGCTCAAGATGACAGGATCACATGTACCTCGGGGTGTGAAAAAGTGTGTGTGTGTGTGTGTGTATGTGTATGTGTATGACGGGTGGTCGGGGTAACACAGTGTATGGAGGCATACTGTGGATTGAGTGAGTTGATAAAATGATCGAGGCATGAATGCATCATTACAGTCATCAAGTGGAATGACATCAAGTGAACTGAAATTACTTAGCCTCATGTTAAAAAAAAAAGTGAATAAATCATTCGACAAGGCTACCATCATGCACATTTGTACAGCATCATAACATACATGTTGAGATTATAGAGCATGGTTATGTTCTTTGGATAAGGACAGACAAAAGGATCGTAATGATATTACAATGAGGCATACATACATAGTGTTAGTGTAGGTATCAAAAAAACAGTCCTCTCTCAGACTTCACACGCTGTAAATTTTGGATGTACAAGCATCTCAAAGACACTCTCAGCACCAGCACTTTGGACATGCGCTCCCACGTCTCCTCTTCCTCTTCTCCTCCACCCTTCCTATTCTTCCCTCACTCTGAATAAATAGCAAAAACAACTTGACTCAGGCTTGTTATCAAACACTTAAGACTCGACTAAGCCTCATCTCTCAAAGGCTAGACACTTGGCTCGGACTCGAGCTCAGGGTCTTCAAACTCGACCCGGACTCGAGCTCAAAGACCTGTGCGCATCTCTGCTCGTTATTGTCTTTCTCTTTGACGGCGGCCTCGCTAAGTGCTCTCTTCTGCATCATGGCGTAGGGGAAAGGCGCACCGTTGTTTGTACCGTATTCTAGTTTATTGAGCCGGGCCAGAGTCTTAATACTCCCAGGGGGGCGTCCTGGGCTGACCTTGTAGCCTGCGGCTTTGGTGGTGCCGAGCGGCCTCCCTGGGCTGGTCTTGAAGCCAGCTGCCCTGGTCGTGCCTGGAGGTCGGCCCGTACTTGTGCGGTAGCCTGCGGACTTTGTGGTGCCCGAGGGTCGTCCCCGCCGTCCAGACTTGCCCATGCCCTTCTTCTTCTTGGAGCTCTCGGGTGCCTCTGTGTTACTCCTCATCCTCACTGACTGCGGGTGAAAGTCGCTGGGGTTGTCTTGCATCTGGCAAGGCATGGGTTTGAGCATGCTCTGTGGCAGTGGGGGCAGGTTACTGAGGGGCAATTGCAGGGCAGCTGAGGGTGGAGGGACAGAGGGGTAGAACTGTTTGGTCTGTGAGCTGCACAGTTCGAAATGGCTGGCAGAGTGCTGTCCCTCCTCAGACAAACCACCGAGACCATAATCGTTGTTGTTGTTGGCAACTTGGTGCATCATTTTCTGTAAAGGCAGGAATGAAAAGGACCTTCTTGAGGATTATAATGCAACATTTACACTGTTAACAAAAACTTGCCGTATGTTCACGAAAAGCGGCTGATTTCTTAGGCTACTGTAGGCCTAATGCATAAAGGACTTTACTTTGGCATCCATGCATGCCACTATTCTGACATCACTTCCCCTTTCAAGACAGGACACTTAAATTAACATAACAGTTCACCAAATTTAATTGTAACACTCAAATTTATCGTTTTGCCTTACTGAAAAAAACTATGCTGTCTTTTAGAGAAATGCTTTTGCCAAAACAGTTTTTATAGGTTATACTTAATGGCTACTGGTACGATCAGACTTATGTTCGAACCGTAACGTTCCAGTTGTTGACCGCTGCCATATCTGACATTAACTTCCCATTAACTAACCCAAATCCTCGTGTTTTCACAAAAGCGCTACTTTCGGCCGAGCTAAAGATAGAGGCGTGTATCGTTTAATGCCAGTGCATTGTAACGTTAAGCTCACCGCGGTCTGTGGAAATGTTTTGTTTAACCATGATGCACACGGCCAATTTCCACCCAACACAAATTGTTCAATCTAAAAATATAGTTTTTAGCATACAAAACATTCTAAATAAATGCACACAATACTGCATTTCTCTAGATACGATTGCGAAAAGACATTAACATTACTTTACCTCAGCGGTACGCAGATAGGATCATGGAATGCAACGGGTTAAATATGAAACAGATATATCTTCCATCCTTGAAACCAAAGCATAGTCTTATTTATGCCGGCATTACGCCATCCTTTACCCTTCAAAAGGCTTCCCGTAAACCGATTGCTCTTCGTAAGATTTATATCGTGTATATTTTTGTTGCTACAGCAGTGAGGTTTAAATCTGAGAGGCAGCCATTTTCGTAAAAAAAAATGTGATATTGTACGACGGGTTCACGCGCATGCGCCAGTTTCTACAAGGAAATTCGTCTGTTCTTGATTAGGTGCCCAGCGAAAACGTAATACGCTTCTGTGGACAATAAAATGCCATATATCGCCATTCAGACAAAGGGCCTTCAGATTATTTGATACTCTTGAGGCTGGATACTAAGTCAGATATTCGAAAAGCAAATTATTATCCTTCTAGATGCACAAAATATCTTATGCCACCATTCAGTGTTTAATTAATCGAGGGCACACATAGGTTTTTTTGTTGTTGTTTTTTTTGGTGAGATATTTTTGTGATGTTGATATTTTAATCAGTCGTTCAATTAGGGCTACTTTGGGTTATTCTAGAACAGAGGACAATTTTTTCCTTGTCAATATGTTGTTAAATTTCTTGGATTGTGTTTTATTAATAGGTCTACTACAACAGTGTTTTTCAACCTTAGGGTCAGGACCCTAAGTGGGGTCCCCTGGAATTCAAATGAAATAAATAAAATAATACTACCACACCACATACAGTCACTTTATTCTCTCACGTTCATTATAGAAATATATTGATCGGAACAAAGAAAAGCCGAAATGTCTGCTTTGTGGTAATGTGCAGTTGTCAAAATGGTGTCACGGGTCAAAAAAGGTTGGGAACCACTGGCCTACGATATGTATCTCTCTCTCTCTCTCTCTCTCTCTCTCACACACTCAGTGTGTGTGCATGTGCACACTAGGCTACATATTGTAAAACTACAGAATTTATTGTACCATGAGGCACTGGTGTACAAGAAGCTAGTAGGCCTAGGCCTAGTCAACTTGAGTCTTAAAAACATTTGAGAATTCCTAATGATCCTTACTGAATCTTTTTATGTAGACACTACTTGTCATCAATGCTGACAATCAATCCACTCAGGATTGCTGGATCCAACTGCAATGAACAAATACAATGAAAATAATTTGAATACATTTTGTTCAAAGTTCAATGAGTGCCTGTATACCTTCTGCTTACAATTTTCTATGCCAATCTTAGTCCCATAATGCAGTCATCAATCTATAACTGGTGGTAATGCAGTCATAGCCTTCTGCATACTGAGAGTATCTGTCAGTGAATAAAAAGACTCTGCTATGCCTTGGTCTCTACCCGCTATAACCTACTCAGGGCAAGCTTCAGCTCAGATTGGCCTCACCAAGGGGCTGAGATAGTCTACACAGAGCCAACACAGAGTCGTTTTAATAAAATAAAATAAGATCACCGCACACCATTCAAATTTTTTATTGAGCTGAAGTTGAATAGTGTGCACCAGAATCCTGGGCTGTCCAAGATGATTATATTTTTTGACAGTAATTTTAGTCTTACGGTGCATTTCTTGAACAATTACTGTATGGCAATATGTCCTTCATAGAAATGTCTTCACAAACAGGACGCATAGTGTAGCCTACTCAAAATATCATCAGTGCTTTGGCAGCCTATATCACGCACGGAAACAAGATCTGACACACTGTATTCACTCTCTATTTATCTTCTGACTCACAATTTTTTTCTATTCAATAGCAAACGTGTGAGCACTGACCAACATCGCAAAATTATGCCTTTTGAGTATGAGAGCGCACATCATGTAAAACAAAATTGTTTTTGAATGGTAGGCTATGTGTATCCTGCAAAATCCAAAGTTACATTTTTAGAATCAAATACAAAAGCATGAACGACAGCAGTAAATACATCATGCCAAGCATATTGGTCATAACATGACACACAAAAAGTGTACACATGTATTTGTATTTACATTGCGCAACTGCAATGTAAAAATTCCAACAAATTCACTTCTACCATTCAGTGATTCTTCATACAGTGATTCATTACAAAGTTGAGTGTTGCTTATTTACCTGAATAGGCTATGTGCCTCTTCTGTGCAGATATGAACATCCTCAGTAGTCAATCCCTACCTGTGTGATAGTGTAAGCACACGTGACCCCTCCACGGTGGGCACTCATCATTTTCCCAAAGGCACCAATGACGTCTCAAGTCAATATGAGGCGCCCATTTTCTGCCAGGACAGTTGAACAAAGACATGACAACCCACTGCATATTTAAAATTCAGGCAGGCACACAGGC
>JASCIP010000088.1:16308258-16321134 GCA_034783695.1 Sardinella gibbosa | reverse complement strand
TGGTATAAGAGGGAAATGGTTATTGCCATGGTAACAGTGCTGAAAGACATGTGGAGTATGTAGCCAAGATGGCAACTGTTAGGGCCCTAAAGCACCTAGAATTCCGTATATCCTACTACTTTCTGTTATGTTTACTACTCACATACTCACACTTTGGATGTATTTAAAAAAAAACACACACACACATTGAGATGTTGCATTTTATTCATTCATTTTATTCACATTTGTTGCCGATTGCACATAACCTCACAAATTACCCCATCTTCACTTGTCATCCCTTGGCCAGCCACATAAGCAACATAAAACAACAACAAACAATATCAACTACAATACAGGAAAACGGCACCAAAATGAGTACATTCACTAAAGTGATCTGTGACCTAGGGGTTATTCATGGTTACAAGATGGATTAGTTTTGATCCATCTCTTACGTGTGGCTTGAAGGAGTCCTGTCTAACATGAGTGCTTGTCCACCTCTCCCTAGCATCCCTTCCTGAAGCTGGCCAAGCCCCTGTCCAGCCTCACTCCCCTCATCCTCGCCGCCAAGGAGGCCATGAAGAGCAATCGCTAGCCCCGCGCCTGCCTGCCTGCCTGCGCCGGAACTCAAGTGACCTTGCCTACAACATTAAGAGGACATCAGACTGTTTTACCCTCCTGGGCCAATGAACTCGCACATAACTCGTTGTCTTTGCCAAACTGTGTGGCCACGGCGCACAGCGGTGAGCTGTACAGGGAAAGGGCCATCTCACAGTCTTCATTGTTCATCTGAGGAGTATTCTTGTCCATTTTTTCTCTGTTGGAGAATGGAACAATGTCGTGTGGTGTAACAATGTTTGTCTTTTGCTGCCATTATTGTTGTTGCCTGCTTCACTAAGCCATAGTTCACACTCCTCTCTCTCTCTCTCTCTCTCTCTCTCTCTCTCTCTCTCTCTCTCTCTCTCTCTCTCATTTTTTCTTTCTCTTTCTCTCAATTTCTTCCCATCCCAGGTATACATGATACTTGAAATCTTATAGCCCTGTCCCAATGAATTTCGCACCCTGTGCCTACTACCTATTTGCCTTTTCTTGTCTTAAAAGATTTTTAACAAAGCGGAAAATTGCTGTATGGAATGAAATATCTCATTAACAGAGTAAAAAACGCAGAAATATAACAAACTTTTTGTTTTAAATGTATTAAATCCTTTTGTATATTATGTACTTTGAATATCAAATACAGAAAGCAAATGCAACACAAGACATCAGGACATTTTCGAACCAGCTATTTGATATTTATGTGTATGTATACTGTGTTTTATATTTTTAACTAACAACCTGACAGAATACGCCAATTTGATTTAGATCAACTGTCTCAACCAATGATTTTTGCTGTATTTTTATGTATGTGAAGCCTGATTTGTTTTTTTTTAAGTAAAAGTCTATACATATCAACAGAAAATAGGCTCAACAAGACATTCCAGTTAAATACACTTGTGAAAATGCCCCAAGTTATAAAATGGTGAAAGAAATTTGAGTTTTCTATAATTTATAAGTAAAGGTTGACTATGAATCAAATCAACATACCAGAGTTTTGTCCTCACTGGCAATTTGAAACGTTTGCCCAAACTATTATTTAGCATACATGGTTATGGTACTCAAGGCTGTACTTGCTGAGCCAGAAAGGTACTCAGCTGTAAGGTGCCCCCATTTTTATGAACTGATCTGGTCTGGATGACATCCTAGCGAGCAAATGTACAATATTTTTGTAAGTCTGAGATGGACTAAAGGGCCTTTTTAGAGTCTGTCTTGTTCCTGTATTGAAAGAGACATATCTCTTTTGTCATTGAAACATTTTAAAACCATTCTTCCAGAAAAACTGTGGGAAAGCTTCCTCTTTGACCTCTATTGTACACATTTGCAACAAGATGTTCAGATAGTCTCATGTGAAGCTTCATGCTTCCTTTTTTTCCTTCCCCAAAACACAACATTCATGTGTCACAGTAAATTACAATCAGCTCGAACATACATTTTAAGAACGAACATCCCAACATTATTCTGCAAGTGTGTGAGGTCTTGTATTGCAAAGCCGTATGCTTATGTTGTTAAATAGATTTCCTCTAGCACCCACATGAGAAGCAAGCCAGAAAAGAACATGTAAAGGGCCTGCTTGCTGCAGAGGTTTTCAGCTTACAAGGAAGTAACTGAGAAACAGCAATGCTTCCTGTTTTTGCACCTGCCCTCACAGTTAAGACTGTGACACAAATAGGAAGTGTGCACAGAGGCTGTTAACATTCAGGCCTGTTGAGCAAGACTGACACTGTCTCTGGATGCTTCACCCACACACACCTCTATACAAGCTTTGCTCTTTTCCTGCTCTTTTTTTTCTTCCTCTAAAGTGGAGCCTGAAGTAGCATCCAGCTTGTCAGGGCTGAGCAGCTCTGGTGATGGGGGACAAGAGCCCGGCCTGCTCCCCACTCCAAGTTGAGGGAGCCAGCGGGCCAGCAGAGGGAGTGGGGATGCTGGAGAACTCCACACAGGAGGAGCAGGAGATCGGCAGGTTCTTATTTGACGACAGCGGGCTCCCCGTGCAGCTGCAGAGCGGCCTGGAGGTGCTGCGGTGCGAGAGTTCTTTGACAGATGTGACACTTCGAGTACAGGGGGTGGATTTCCCCTGCCACCGAGTCGTGCTCGCCGCAGCAAGCCAGTACTTCAAGTGAGTCTTCAGAGCAGAAAGAAATATGTGTGAATTTAGTCAGAATGTCACACTGAAACGTCACTGAGTAACTGAGCTTCTCTTTGGGTGTATTTACCTTTAGGGCCATGTTTTGTTGTGACCTGCGAGAAAAGCATGAAGACAAGATCAGTATTCAAGGGCTTGATGCAGAGACCATGGCAATCCTCCTAAGCTACACCTACACAAGCAAAGCCCTCATCACTCAACACACTGTACAGAAAATTCTGGAGGCAGCTAGCTTGTTTCAGGTGACATCATACATACTTTGATTTACTATTGTTATTTTCTGAGTGCTTTTGTTTGTTTGTTTGTTTGTTTCCAGAGCATTTGTTGTTTGTTATTATTCTGAGCTGCTTGTCAGATGTTCAAGCAAACTGTAATTATACGCAGTGTATTGTACTGTATATACAAGCTGCAGACAGGTGGGGATCAGTTTTGTTGTCTTGTGCTGTCTTTTATTTAAAAGAAGACTAAAAACAGGATGCATTAGAGGTCTCAAGGCACTTAGACAGGGAAGTGAAATTGCCCCTTGTTTATTTGTACACATTTTTCCATCTGGTCTGGTCTTATGGGTGTGAGCTGCAAAGCTCTGCATGTTTATAGCACACAGTAAATGTCTGGTTCCATAGGCTGGGTGTAAACAACACGGTTTGAAAGAGGCAGAAACACCAGACAGGTTTGTGTGCATGTAAGGCTCTTTGAGCCATTGAGGCATTTTTTTATGTGTAGAAATAAATGTCTCTGAGCTGATTATGGGGATTAAATGTCACAATATACTATTGTTTCAAAATTGCTACAATAATTTTAGTGGGAACATTTCAATAAAGAAGAAAAATAATGTTCCTCTGTAGTTTACTCGCATGGTGGAAGCCTGTGCCAGCTTCCTGGGAGAGGCCCTCCAGCCAGACAACTGTGTAGGGATCCTGCACTTGGCAGACACGCACTCCCTGACCAGCTTGAAGGCCCACGTCCAGTCCTACATCATCCAGAAATTCACGCTTGTGGTGGTCCACGAGGAGTTCCAGGAGCTGGCCGAGGACGTGCTTGTGGGCCTGCTGCAGCGCGATGACCTGGCAGTGTCCGAGGAGGAGAACGTCTTTGAGGTGACCATGCGCTGGGTCAGGGCCCGCGAAGCCGAGAGGGCCCCTTCCCTTCCACGGGTGCTCAGGCACGTGCGTCTACCCCTGCTTGACCCCTGCTACTTTGTGGACATGGTGGAGGGCGACCCACTGATCCGCACCTGTGAGGGACTCTTCCCACTGCTACAAGAAGCAAGAGCCTATCACCTATCGGGAAATGAGGTCAGGTTATTGTCTAAGCCTCGAATTCATCACAGAAAGATAATTTCATTCTGGAACACATTTATCGTTGGTGAACTTAGCAACAGTTAAATGCTGGCATACTTCCATACATGAGTACTGGTTTCAGTGGTGGTCTTGTCTCAATTTCCCCAGGTAGTTTCGGAGCGCACCAAACCCAGAATGCAAGAGTTCCAGTCCGAGGTGTTTATGATCATTGGGGGCTGCACCAAGGACGAGAAGTTCGTGTCAGAGGTCACATGCTTGGATCCATTACGCAGGAGTCGTCTTGAAGTGGCCAAACTGCCAATGACCGAGATGGAGATAGAGACTGACAACAAGAAATGGGTGGAGTTTGCTTGTGTAACATTCAGGAATGAAGTCTATATAACTGGTGAGTGATTGTATCTCTCATGTCTTAGGTCATGAAGCAACAGAGCTAGAGGAGGCCAAATCATGAGAAAAGATAAGGGCTAACTTGAAACTTTTCATGTGTCAGTACTTTTGTAAAACACACAGTGGTTTGAGATGTGCTAGATCAGGATGTGGCAGTGTGGCTCTTCATAAGCATGTCAAAATGTTTATTTCTATCCTGTCTTCATCTTTTTTTTCTAAATGAAATTCAGCTCACCAGAGACCACGGAAATGGCACATTTCAAATTATTTTCGTTTCAGATTAGTCATACAGTAGGTTTTTTTCTTTGGTTTGAGTAATGTGGTTTTAGTTTTGCATTCCTCTTTTTCTGGGAATTAATAATGTTAGTTTTTTGGATATGTAGGCCTAGGCTATTTAATTGTTGCAGATTCATAGTTGGGTTATGCATATTGTTAAATTTCAAATGAATAACTTTGGTACCATGTCTCTCAGTAGCAACATTAAATCTTGTATCGGTATGCATGACTGGCATCCACAGCTAGACCCATAATTTGATTTTGGAAAGGACTGACAAATGGGTTGGGGTGCATGGGGTTTGCCTCAAGCACAGGTGGGAAAGAAACCCAGCATGAAGCATGGAAGTATAATGCCTCCCTCAACAAATGGATCCAGATTGAGTATATGACCCACAGTCGCTGGAGACACAAGATGGCAGTTGTGAGCGGAAAGGTTTACGTTCTGGGAGGTTTCGATGGAATCCAAAGACTGAAAAGTGTAGAAGCATACGACCCTTTCCACAACAACTGGACAGAGGTAGGTTGTGCCATGGTATGGTAGTTAATGCTGGGATTAGGGGGGATTATGAAATACAGATGCTGTGATGACAAAATGTCATCATTTGTCTTGCATTATTTATTATATTATTATTTATTTATTTATTTATTTCTGTTTTATAGGCTGCCCCGCTGTCCCTCTGTGTGAGTTCATTCTCCACTGCCAGTTATGACAAATGCATCTATGTAATTGGAGGAGGCCCCAATGGCAAACTAGCCACAGACAGCATGCAGTGCTTCAACTCAAAATCCAATATGTGGACTCTCAAGAGTCCGATGCCTGTCGAAGCAAAGTGCACCAACGCCGTCACCTTCAAAGATGCCATCTACGTTGTTGGTATGTCTTAAGGATAGAGAAATAGGCTGAATCTCAATGCCTCAATGTCTAAGGCCTGATGCCTCAAAAAACCTGACTGACATGAATTAGCCAATCATCAATGTTTTTTTCCAAAACGCCACAGTATAACAGCCATTTTCCTTAAATATTTTTTAAAATTATGTTCTCAGGTAACATTGGCACAACTCCAGCTGGTTTAATGTTATGAGACTTGTCCTTACTTAATTCAAACAAAACAACAGTGATTTTACTGATATTAGCTGAGAAAAACAATAAAAATACATAATTTTTGAAAACGGATATACTGTAGCGTGTTAGAAAAGAGCTCTTCAATTGCACATTGGGATTCAGAGCTGTAGGCTATATTATCGTTATTGTTATTATTATATTACCCATGTAATCATTTGGCTTTTGATAGGGGCAGTATTTTTTTTTTCTTTTTTTTTTTTGGAGGGGAGGGGTAGATTATTCAATTGAATGGATATTTTTAGTCCAACATACTAGAGCACAATGTAGTGGCTGAAAAAAGACCGCATACCTTTTTTTCACACAAATCGTCACCTTGCAAAAATAATTGCATCAGTCATTTTTTTGGACAAAATTGTGTTTTTGCCCAAATCCAGTAGTTCTTTGTAATTCCTGAAGAACCTGAAAAAAAATGACTTGGGCGATTTTTTTAGCAAGGTTTTGAATGTTCACTCAAACAGTGAACATCCAACATGTATGACAGAATCTAATGGGTGTCTGCTCTCCTTCTCAAGGTGGTGCTATGAAAGCACTGTATGCGTACAGTCCAAAAGAGGACTCCTGGACCCTTATGACCACACTGACTTGCGAGAGAGCCAGCTGTGGAATAGCAGCCTGTAACAACAAACTCTTCATTACCGGCGGCCGAGATGACAAAAACGAGGTTATTGCCACAGTCCTGTGCTGGGACCCTCAAACGCGGCGGCTGACCGAGGAGTGCGTGCTGCCCCGTGGAGTCTCTCACCACGGCAGCGTGACCCTGAGGAAGTCCTACACTCACATACGCAGGATAACACCCCCAACGTGACAACCGCTTGTAGCTTTGGACATTGTGACATGGGACTGTACTTTTTGTATTTAGGGTTGTGAATTGCCTAATCTTGTTAAGTAGTAAGAAGCTTGTAAAGGCACTTCTCCCTAGGAAATGTCAATGCAAGCCAATATCATGATGAACTTATGGCCTACTGTACATAACTTGCTTTTCTATCACATTTACCGTCATTCGTTACAACTTGATCTCATCATTCTCTTAGTAACAACTTCATATCTTATGACATACTATACGCTACTGTCTTCCAACTTCATAGTGTGAAGAATACCTATAGTAACAGGGTACAAAATCAAGTATTTTTTTCTAAACCACTGTTATTCTCATACCAATTCTCTTATGGTCCATTTAATTACAAAATGACAGGGAAGTTCTAAAAAGATTTTTTTTTTTTTACTTTTATTTTATGAAAAGACATTATGTACAAAGACCTCTTTCTGTTTGACTCAATAAAAATATACTAGATATACACAAACATTCGTAAATCTAATCAATAAACGCAAGCATCAGTATGCTCTGTATGCGTTCCATCCCTGATCGTAAGTTCAACAAGTCAGTTCTTATTCCCTCCATTCATAGCTGAAGAGTCGAGATGAACTGTAAATGTCCGGTCACGTGATCGTGTAAATGTGTGACCTGTCCCTCCACATGCTCTCCTGGCAGTCCAGTCCGATGATTTCTATGATTCCTCAGCGCCGGTGCCGGCTGTGACTGTGGCTGGAGTGGGACCTGCTCTGATGCTTGCTCCGTTGGCCGTGCTCTCTCGAGCGTGAGCGCTCCCGTCGGTCCCGGTGGTGGCTTCGGCTACCGCTGCTGGAGTGCTCGTGCTTGCGCTTCAGGTAGTCCCGGTCACGTTCGCGATCACGGCCGTGCTCCCGCGAGGTGGAGCGTGAGCGGCTCCGTGACCGCCGCCTTTTGATGCTGTGGCGGCTGGCCTCGCTGCTCCGATGCTCGCCTTTGAGGTGTGGCAGTAGCGGCGACCGGTGGCTCTTGCGTTGCCGTGGCGATGGGCTGTGGCTGCTATGAGAGCTGTACGTTCCCGAACGACTGCGTCTGTTCGTAATTCTGATGGAACAAAAACATAAATAAAATGACATTGCATTCATGTAAAACAATTACCGGTCCAGCTTTCCTTACTGGAAGTCCTTAAAAATATAAAAAAATATTCAACTGTAGCTAGGCTACTGGAAAGATGTTTTGAAACAAGGATTTACTGGTCTCTGTGATACGATCACCGTAATCTGACAGGAATGGTAACACTTACTGTCTGTGGGGAGAACGAGACCTCGAGCGTGACCGGCTGTGGTTTTGACCATTTTGAAACGTTTCCTTGGCGTCCTTGTTGACGCTGGAAAAAAAAAAATGACAGTGTTGACATCAGTCAAGATTTCACCCAAACGCAGACACTACAGAATCTCTTCCCATAGGCACGCACCCTCGTCATGTAGATGTTATAAGTCTCTTACCCGTTTGGGGGGATTTTAGAGATGGGTTGCCTCTCATCAGATTCCTTTGGTGATTTGCTGACAGGCGACTTCTCCTCTACTTTCACTTCCCTTGGCGAACCTGCAAGAGTGGCATTTATGTCAATTAGGAACAAAGCTTTGATTAACATCTTGCACAATTCTACCTCTCTGCTGCTCCCATCCATACCACCCAGATGGTGCACCAATTCGGGCAAAGTACACCGACGTGTAATGAGGCGATTTAAAATGTGGGACTTAGTGGCGAAGGAGAAAGTAACGCAACCCGATAGTGGTTGGGATTGGGAATCGATAACAGAACTGAAAATAATCATTAATGGAGTAAAGTTGGTTATATTGAACTGTTCTTTTTTTCACACATCACAAGTATCCAGTGTTTTGATATTCACTTTGGAGTTTTTTTTTTTTTTTTAAATATTCGTTTGAGGTGGCTAAAACACTGTTAACGGTGAACGAAAGTCCCAAGCGGATAAAAACGGAAATATGCGTTTATAAAAATGATCTAAATGTAAAGAGGGCCTAAGAGTAGTGCAAAGGTTGGGCCACTCACATGGTTTGGAGGCAGGGGAGAAGCCCTCAGCACCAGTGAGAGCTGGGGTGCCGTTGGGGTTTAGCCCCTTGGCCTTCATCTTGGCCTCGTCCAGGAGAAGTTTCTTCTTCTCCACCTCCCTCTCCAACTGCTCGTAGTTTGGCTGTGACAAGGAAAGAAAAGGCGGGTTGAAGATCCTTCAACAGCCCTTTCTGAGCTCCATGACAAAGTAATTCAAATATGCTCCACCATGCACCTCCCACAATCTATCTATGCCTAAATGCAACAGAATAATATGGGGTCTTATTTGTAATGTGTGTGATTCCGCTGTCTATTACCTTCTTCCTGGAATACAACTTTAAGGTGCTGCAGCAGATTTCTTTGATGTCCTCCTCAGTGACCCCAAACAGAAGATACCAGTGTGGTTTGTTGGGCAGGGGGATCTGTCAAGAGATAAACCACAACAACAGGAAATTAGTAAGTCTAGAGTGAAAAAAAAACGCAACACAAAACAAAATACTTTTGGCCCAATCACTTAAAACTTCAAAGCATCCAAGAAAGTATTGTCTTTTTCTCCACTTCCAGACAGAAAAACAGCACAACACACCAACAGTAATTATAACTTATAACACAAGAACAAACCTCTAGAGCTCGAGCGGCGAGGAAGATACAGGCACAGGCAATGGTCTCTGCTTCGAATCTCACAAACACATTCGTGCGAAGAGCGTCATTCATGTAGTTCCTGAGGGTAAAGGGGACACACATACACACCTACTATGCAACAGCTGCCACACTGCCCTCGAGATACTTCAGTCACATAATTTTGGAGAGTCAAACTTTGTCCTTTATCTCTCAATAAAGAAGTAGCCAAGATGGTGAAGCTCAAGGAAGCTGTCCTTAACCCAGAGTATTCCTTTATATCACTAACTGGCAGTCTGATGGGTATAAACAGGGAACTACATTTGCAAATGTGACAGTTTTTCCACTGTGCTTACCTGGATGAACAATTTCAGTGTCTTGAAAATGGGCTAGGCGGTTAAAAAAAAGCAACTAAGGATCAAATCTGCTCACAAACTATAATCTGTGAGTGTTCTTCACTTCTTATATGAATCACACCCAGTTCAGTTATCAATACAACAGAAGTAATTAATTTAAGCAACATGTACACTGTTGATAAATCACGTACCGTGAATGGCCTAATATTTGGGCAATGAACAAGAATGGCTATCAAAGGCACCCGCAAAAAAAAAAAAAAAAGTTAAAAACAAAAAAGAAAAAAATAAGGAAAATCCTTGACACCCCAGGCACACAGGCTGATGTGGCCTGGTAGCATAGGCCCCCCCATTCAGAGAATCTCCGCTGAGAGCTCTCACTGGATTGGCCGTCTCGAAAAGGCCAGCCAATATGGAAGGGGAATTCCTGAGGTCGTGCTGCAGGAGGAGTTCTGAAGTTGCTCTGACACTTACCACCATGGGCTACCCTTTAATCAAAGAGTAGAAAAAGGACAAAGTTAAAGAGAGCTCTCCATTTGGAAGGATCTAATTTGTATAGAGACAATCTCACTTGGTTACATGAGTTCGCATATATTGCAAACTCATTTAACCAAGACACACAGGGATCAAAGCTTTTAGGAAGACAGTTCAGCGGACTCAATTGAAAAATCAGTGAGAGAGAAAGTGGCCAGAACGCAAACCCTAGCTTACCTGAATTAAGTACTGTAAGTTATTCCAAGTACGGTCTGTGCCAACCAACCAAGTAACATGTAATGCATGCTTTACACTGGAGTGTTGCCACTAGATCCCGATGTCTTTGAGCTTGGTTTACTACACAGCAATGCTGTTCAACCACTCTTCCGGCTTGATCACCTACCCACCCATCACCCATTTGGGTTGCTGTTGACCAATTCTAAATAGGAGAGCATGCTGAAGAAGTTCAATCTCCAGGTGCCTTGACGATTTAAAAAACCTGCTTCCTTCAAGGTCAGGACTTCCAAAAGAGGCTTGGAAGTCCTCCCAAAATAATAAATAAATTAATAGCTTGGTTGGCTCAGGAACTATTCATATTTAGCCTGCTAGTTGGTCATCTACTGCATTTCCACAAGTCAACCAGTCATATCCACAGCCAAACAGTCAGGTTGTGTGGATAGGCATAGAGCAGACTAGTGGAAACGCAGCAAACTGATACACATCCTCCTCTGTCAAACAGATCGTGCCGGAAAAAAAAATTCCACACCATGTCCAAAGCAAACAGGTCAACAAATGTAACTGCACAAGACTGCAAAGAACAATGTCCTTACCATGCCGTCTGGACCAGCATCTGGTTCTTCTCACATTCCAGGACTTGAAGGTACATTACGATCATCTAAAACAAAGCGAAAATGTATGGCTTTGAGTGGATACTAAAAAAAATAATGTGCTACAATGTAAAGAAAATAGTTAGTTATACTCACCTTGTGTGGATGTTTGACGTGAACACAAAATCCCAGTTCTTTGAGGATACGCCGTTCTGCTTTGATGACCTGATTTTTTGTGTTGATGTAGTTCTGGTCAAGAACTAAGGGCGTTGAAGTTCTGATGGCAGAATCATAATGACAATCTCAGAGTGAAGTTCATTTCTACATACATGTTTTATCAAATTATCACATGTATGTTCTAACGTTACCATTTAACTTTTTCCAACCTACCGTTTTCTATTACTACTTTGTTTCAAATGGTGAAACACATTGATCACATCCCTCACTCGTCTGGGAGACTCTTCAATTTTGGAAGCCAAATTCATACAGGACATGGCAACAATCTGAAAATCAACAACAAAAAATGAGGGACGTTGCAAAATATGGAAATAGCTTATTAATAAAATAAGCCTGGTTTAATAAGGCAATGCTTCTTTCCGGCAATGGCCCAACTTACCTCGAAACTATGTTTGATGAACGATTTCGAGTAAAAGAAACGATGGAAAAGGACTTGTCCGGTAGCCATAGCCACCTGTAAGAAAATGAAAAGAACAAAAACATTAACTTACAAATGTAGTAGGTCAAACTTTAACTTCTTTTCGGCCCAGCCGTTTGCTAAGCCAATGACTCACGGTGCGTCATGTCTACGTTGTCTGATTTGCTAACAGCCGGTAGACAAAGGCTGCCGTCTCAACCAAACCTAGCATTAGCTTACTCTGGTTAGCTGATTACCCGGCTATAAATAGCTATACATATTCCTTTGGTACAAAACAAACGCGTTAAACAGTTCATAATGTGTTAATGATCAAAAATATTACGATTTTAAGTATAAACAAATGTATATTGTACCTGTGGTAAACGCAAAAGAATCCCTGCTGACTGAATCAGCTCGCAACCCAAGATCCGAAGGTCTGTCTCGGTCTCGAGGTCGAGGCCATCAAGCATGGAGGGTGTCGGAGAAAGCCTTTCCTCTGGTACTATTGAACTATCAATTGCAAGATAAACCTCGGAGTAAAGTTTGTCTCCAATTAAAATACCCTCATTGAGGGCAGGGGGGTTCAAATTCGGAGATGTTATAATATTACTCAAAGACATTGTCAAGCTTACTTCGGCACAAAATGTTACAGTGGCGAGCACAACAGCGGAAATAAACTTAGCAACGTCTGACTAGCGTCATCAACGGAAATGAGTTCACCATATCCGGTAAAATATTATCGCGAGATTTCTTCTCTTTCTGAGCGCAGAGACAGTGAAGTCAGAAGTATTAAAAAAATCGGGGATTTGGGATCAGTGAGCAATAAGAAAAGGTTATTATTAAAGAATATTGATGGGATATTGTCGGCTACGCCCTATTGTTTATTTATGTATTTACTTGGGCCTATTTCATTTCTCAGGTGTTTCATAAAGTCAATTGGCCTGGGCCAATTTGGCTACAGTCGACCATGACTTTTAGGGCATCTGCACACAATATAAATTGATTTTCATATAATCATTTTCATTTGCTTATTGGTGTTATATTCAACTCGTCTGGTGCATTAGTCAAATTAATGGCAGGCACATTTTTAGGACCAGCCTAGCCTACAATGGTTGGTTGAAGAACCAGCCATTTTTGGCCTGAAATAAATGAACATGAACTCAAGAGCGAGATTAAAAGTCTGGCAATATTAAAAAGCTCATTAAAGGTATAGCTTGGTATTTTAGACTTTAACCCTATGGTCACATGTAGCGACGACAAGGCGATTTGGTCTGCCGACTCTTGTGGCTGGAGAGGCGTTCCCAGCT